>JAHRHZ010000111.1:28728309-28739303 GCA_024137785.1 Ginglymostoma cirratum | reverse complement strand
TCATAGGAGCAGGAAAGCTTGACATTTCGGGCCTAAACCCTTCTATGATGCTGCTTGGCCTGCTGTGTTCATCCAGCCCCACACCTTGTTATCTCCAAATCTAATTCTAATTACTTGCTGTATGTGCATACTAATCTTTTTTGTTAATGCACTAAGGCACCCATATCACTCTGCATCTCAACCTCATTCAACATTAAGATGATATGCTGCTTTTTTTTATTCTTCCCAAAGTGGACAATTTCACCTAGTCTGGGATAACAAGCATGGGGCTGGATGAACACAGCAGGTCAAGCAGCATCATAGGAGCAGGAAAACTTGACGTTTCGGGCCTAGACCCTTCATCAGAAAATCCTTCACCTAGTCTGGGCTTTGTTTTCCCAGCTGTGCTCTATTTGCCAAAGCCTTGCCCACTCACTATTTCACAATGTACTCTCCTACCTATTAATTACTGGCAGTTAAAACTGTTGAGTTTACTTCTTCCATACATGTTGCATGCACTTATTAACAGAAGAGATGTTGACAGTGGGAAAATAATTTGAGGATGATTTTAATCCAATTTGCCAAGCTGGAATATATGAGATCAGGTGGGACATTAGTTTTACATCCCTGTCCAATATAATTTCACAGAAGCTCAACGGAGAGGGAAATGAGATAAGAAGCAGAATGAGAACTGCACCCCATCCCATCATTTTCTTGATGTGTAAGTTAAGTTTATCATCCTCTTTGTATCAACTTCCAAGTGCTCTCAAACAATTATTACTGCGTTAGGACATGCTCAGCCAAAACTTGCCTTTTCATTGTCCCAATAAGAAAAGGCAACTTTGAGGGCTAACTCCTTAATACACTGGGGAGGCATTGCTGTTTTCATTGAAAACAAAAAATGCTGGAAATCACAGCGTACCAGGAAGCATTCGTGGAGAGACAGCAAGCTAACGTTTCAAGACTAGATGACTCTTCATCAGCATTCAAATGAAATTTTGGGGGGGCAGGGTTAGTTTGTGAGGGGGTAGCATTTATGCAGTCATGGGAGGGTGTGGTGGAGTCCTGGGGTAGAGAGGCTGCTAACAGAGCAGATTAAGTGATCAGAATGTGAGAGTGGCAGAACAACGATGTATCTAACAGCCAAACAGGAAAGAACAGATAGTCCCATTGGAGGTGGGGTGGGTTAGGGGGGTTAGGTGGGAGGGGAGAGAGGACATGGTGACATAGGATGTAACAAGTAAAGCTAAAAGAAGGGGAAGGTGTAGGAGTGGACTCATAATCTAAAGGTACTGTTGCTGTTTTCATGCCAGACATCTTTGTGGCCTTCATTGACAATGTCTGTTGAGGACCATAACACAGTGGACTCACACTATTAGCAGAAGGTGGAACTGTTCAAATTTATTTCGCAGAGCGTTCTTATGGTTGGACAGAGGGTTTCAAATGCAAGAAAATGTCAAACTCATTGCCAAATATAAACAGAGATAACAAGGTGTAGAGCTGGCTGAACACAGCAGGCCAAGCAGCATCAGAGGAGCAGGAAGGCTGACGTTTCAGGCCTAGACCCTTCTTCAGAAATGGGGGAGGGGAAGGGGGTTCTGAAATAAATAGGGAGGGGGGGAGGCAGATAGAAGATAGATAGAGGAGAAGATAGGTGGAGAGGAGACAGACAGGTCAAAGAGGCAGGGATGGAGCCAGTAAAGGAGAGTGTAGGTGGGGAGTTAGGGAGGGGATAGGTCAGTCCAGAGAGGACGGACAGGACAAGGGGGCGGGATGAGGCTAGTAGGTAGGAGATGGGGGTGGGGCTTGAGGTGCGAGGAGGGGATAGATGGGAGAAAGGAAGGTTAGGGAGGTGGGTACAAGCTGGACTGGTTTTGGGATGTGGTAGTGGGAGGGGAGATTTTGAAGCTTGTGAAGTCCTTCATCCCCTCAGTGGTCGAGAATACCCTCGACCGTGTTCTCCCGCACTTCCCGCAACTCATCCCTCACACTCCCTCCCTACAATAACAACTAAAACAGAATCCCCCTCGTCCTCACATACCACCCCACCAACCTTCGGATCCAATGCATCATCCTCTGACACTTCCGCCATCTGAAATCCGACACCACCAACAAAAACATTTTTCCCTCCCCACCCTTATCTGCTTTCCGGAGGGACCACTATCTCCATGACTCCCTTGTCCATTCCACACTCCCCTCCAGCCCCACCACACCCGGCACTTTTCCCTGCAACCACAGGAAGTGCTACACCTGCCTCTACACCTCCTCCCTCACCCCCAGCCCAGGCCCCAAGAAGACTTTCCACATCAAGCAGATGTTCACCTGCACATCTGCTAATGTGGTACATTGTATCCGCTACTCCCGTTGTGGCCTCCTCTACATTGGGGAAACCAAGTGGAGGCTTGGGGACCGCTTTGCGGAACCCCTACACTCGGTTCACAACAAACAACTGCACCTCCCAGTCGTGAACCATTTCAACTCCCTCTCCCATCCCTCAGACGACATGTCCATCCTGTGCCTCCTGCAGTGCCACAACAATGCCACCCGGAGGTTGCAGGAACCCTGCTTGGGAACCTTGCAGCCCAATGGTATCAATGTGGACTTCACAAGCTTCAGAATCTCCCCTCCCCCTACCGCATCCCGAAACCAGCCCAGCTTGTCCACACCTCCCTAACCAGTCCTTCCTCCCACCTATCCCCTCCTCCCACCTCAAGCCCCACCCCCATTTCCTACCCACTAGCCTCATCCCGCCCCCTTGTCCTGTCCGTCCTCCCTGGGCTGACCTATCTTCTCCCTAACTCCTCACCTACACTCTCCTTTACTGGCTCCATCCCTGCCTCTTTGACCTGTCTGTCTCCTCTCCACCTATCTTCTCCTCTATCCATCTTCTATCCGCCTCCCCCCTCTCCCTATTTATTTCAGAACCCCCTTCCCCTCCCCCATTTCTGATGAAGAGTCTAGGCCCGAAACGTCGGCCGTCCCGCTCCTATGGTGCTGCTTGGCCTGCTGTGTTCATCCAGCTGTACACCTTGTTATCTCAGATTCTCCAGCATCTGCAGTTCCTACTGTCACCAAATATAAACAGTTTGCTCATCCAGTTCTCAGCTTATATTTATTGTAAAAGTTAAATACAAAGAAACTTTCCACATTGACACTTCTGGCAGGGTGCCTGCCTTATTTTCATATACGCACACCTGACAGGAAAGGCACCGCCTCAACAATTCAAATCTGTAAAATCGGCCACAAAAGCTAAGTATATCTGGGAAATTTCTGAAATGCTTAGTCTACTTTTTGGTAGGTTTTCAATGAAGTTCAACCACAAACACTTGATCAATGCTGAATGACAGATTATTAGAAGAGTTTTTTTTGACAGGAAATAGGTTGGGGAGGCCCCCACCTAGTTTCAATTCATTATTCTAATGTTGCAGAAAATGACTGAATTAATATGCACACAGAGAGAGTCTCACCCTCAACTCCTTTTACTGTATAAATGGGTTGCCACACTTTAGTAACTTTGTAAGCAATTTTGAGATTGAAGTGTGGGGTGTGGGTGGGTGAGGACAGGGGTTTTCTGAATTGAAAGTTTAACAAATTTTTCACTTTTTCCATTTTTCAAAATAAACGCCCAGGTCAGGTAAAATGCAAAGGCTCCTTCGACAGTACATTCTATATCCATGAATACTGCCATCCGGAAGGACAAAGGAAACAGACACACAGGAACACCACTTCCTTCAAATTCCTCTCCAAGTCACTCTCCACTTTGGCATGGAAATCTATCGCTGTTCCTCCAGTGTGGCTGGGTCAAAGTCCTGGAACTCCCTCCGCGATGGCATTGAGTGCTTACGTAGAGCACATGGACTGCAGCTGCTGAAGAAGCAAGGTCATGCCACCTTCTTAAGGGCAACCACAAACAGCCAATAAATGCCAGCAATGTCCACATACCCTAAATGAATTTAGAAGAACTCAGACTAAATACAGAGTTGTTTCCACGAAGGATGATGGACCACAGTGCTCTCTGACTCCCATGACCTAACTACTCCAACCATATACCCTCAATGATTTCTGTGCATCATTGATTTGAACTGCTCAGCAATGGTCGAGTTGTCTTCAGCTGGAAGGCCTTAATCTGTGGAAATCTCTCCCAGAACCTCTCTTTACTCCTAACCCCTTTGACCTATCTATTGGTCATGTGCCCCAGTATTTTTGTTTTGAACTTCTTCCGTAGGATATGGGTGTTGTTGGCTATGCCAGCATTTAATATTCACCTCCAATTGCCCAGAGGGCAGTTAAGAATAAGCCACATTGCTGTGGGCCTGGAGTCACAGGTAGGGCCAGACCAGATAGGTTTTCCCCCTGGCAAGCAACAATGATTTCAATGATATCATCAACCATTTAATTCCAGGGTTTTTTTAATTCAAATGTCACTGTCTGTCAGAATGGGATTTGAACCCAGGATCCCAGAACATTACCTCAGTCCCTGGATTAATTGTGTGGCAATAATACCATTAGGTCAATACGTTCTTGTCCTGATGTGGCACAAGTTGTGATCGATAATACTCCTTTGGAGCACTCCTTATTGCATTAAAGGCTTTATATAAATGCAATGTGTTGTTGTTGCTTCATTTAAGGTACATTAGTTAATGCTAAAGCTGCTGGAATTACATTCCTGGCACACAATGCAACTTCAATTTCCTCCAAAACTCAGAGGACATTTTCACATGCTGAGACACAGGAGTATTGTGTAAAATGCAGCAGATGTTTGCTCTCACTGGCGTTGTAACTTTCTCGACTGCCAGGAGGAAACTACAGCACCCAGTGTTCAGTCAATTTCACCTGGCTTCACACATGTCTACTGACATTAAACAATCTAGGGTGGTGTATAGGCGTGGGATTCAGGTTAGCAAAAACACAGGGTCAGCTTGTTGTGTGCCATTGTGGCTTAGCATCATATCTGACATTAACCACTGTGCTGAAATGAACACAGTGTTTCTCCATCCTCCTTCTCAGAATCTCTTTAGAAGTGGATCAGATTTCTTTGGTCTGTACTACAAATTTCACAAAAGTGTTTACACCACTAGAGATGTAAATTGCATATGAAAGCTGAGATAGAACATGAACTTTAAGTTGCTATGAATCTGACCCATCAAAAAAGTTCACTGCAGTAATGTTCCATTTTTATTTCTCACACTTGCTATTCTTGTGACCCAGCCTGACCAGATTCAAGGAAGTGTCCTGCATATTACTGTAATCAGGAATTCAGATCTCAAAAGAGTATTTTCTTTTAAAATTATGATTTAGGGGACTTTGTACAGACTAGAAAAATGTACAAATCTGCATAAAATTCTCATAAATGTACCCTGACAAATACAAAAACTCCCTAAAATACATTTCTTTATATTCAGTCATCTTTCCAGCTTTTGTATACAGATGGTAATCTGCAGTGGGAGGGAGTTGTAGAAAATATTGAAAATTGTTGTTCAAATGCATGAAATATGTTATATTAAACTTTATCCAGAATCTGTTCCTTCAAGTTCAACTTATCCCTCTTATTTCTTATTGTATTGGGTGGGTGGGTGGATTTGGGGATGTGGAGAGGGGAGTTCATGTTGGTTGCTGGCCTAGTTTAGCTTGGACAAGCAAGATTGTACCATGACGTGGAATGTACGTACTGCGGAATAAAAGGTTACTGTGTTAGAACCATGGGTTATAATTGAGCAGTTTTCATAATATCAACATTGCAAGGTGACCCCCAAAAGCTACCAGTTGTTATATCTTATCGTAACACACAGAAGATCAAAAGATCATAAGACAGAGATTCTTTATTCTTTAGCACAAATCCCTACCATCAAAAGGATAGTAGACACTGGTGGTCACCCCTATGTTTTTGAACTGATAGCTGGAGGGCAGCGTCAGGAAGCAGAGGACAATTGTTCAGGCCAGGAGCCTGGTGGATAAGGTGGAGGCAAGCAGCTCATCAGGCAATTACACACACGAAAGGAAATTAAAGTTAAGCAAAGATGTATTAGTAGTATGTAGATGGATTGAAGCCCCGTGGGTTACATTGGTCACAGGAATCCTTTGTCTGTCTGCCCCTTTTCCCACCAGCTCTCCTCCCACCCACAACACCCTTTTTTCCAGTGCGGGTCAGTTCAACTACTCCAGCTGACCTCCCTCACCATTGCCATCTTCTGTTGGAGGTCCTGTTACACGCTTTCCAGCTTGAAACCTGCCATCCTGAACACAGAAATCACATGGTGAGCAGTTCCAAGCTCAACAGGTTCAATAACACCACTATGGCTCGAATGTCAGAGTCTACATAAGTGGCAGAATTCTCTTCTTGCATTATGGTGAGGGTTGGGAAGATATCAATATTTGCCTGACAAAACCTCCTCAACCTTTTATTTGTACTGGTACCTTCCAAGGGATCCACGCTTTGATGGATCACCCATGTTGGGATCCAGGTCAGACAGGTCTCTGGGAGTTGTACGATTGGTGTGACTTATTGCTTAATGTTCTACCTCCCGGCACATCCTCCCTGCGTTGTTTTCGAGGGTGGGAGTAGGCTTCCCCACCCTGGATACACACCGTCGATTCACAGCACGCAGGTCACACCAGGATTCCACGTCATTATCCGACGACTTCACTCAAGCCATCGCACAGCAATGTCTCAAATTCTGTAACATCGCTGGGTGAGCTGCTTGCCTCCACCTTATCCACCAGGCTCCTGGCCTGAACAATTGTCCTCTGCTTCCTGACGCTGCCCTCCAGCTATCAGTTCAAAAACATAGGGGTGACCACCAGTGTCTACTATCCTTTTGATGGTAGGGATTTGTGCGGCTCTTGGCAATGTCACAGACTTTCTATATTAAATCCATGTTAAAATTGTACTAACAGGAATTTATATAACTTGATGTGCATAAAGAATTATACCCATGGCTATCTGTGGGACAATGATGCACAGTAAGTTGACATAACTTGATGAGACTCCAATGAAATTGTGAAATGTTGGCAGATTCTGGCAAACTGAGAAAAATCAGGAAAGACACAGAAGGAAATTGATTCGAGGGTAATCAGCTAGCTAAGTATGACATGTTGTGAAACTTGAAAGGGTTCAGAAAAGATTTACAAGGATGTTGACACGGTTGGAGGGTTTGAGCTAACGAGAGAGGCTGAATAGACTGGAGTTACTTCCCCTGGAGCATCAGAGGCTTAGGGGTGACCTGAGAGAAATTTATAAAATCATGAGGGGCATGCATAGGGTGAATAGTCAAGATCTTTTTCCCAGGGTAGTGGAGTACAAAGCTAGAGGGCATAGGTTTAAGGCGAGAGGGGAAAAATTTAAAAGGGACCTAAGGGGCAATTTTTCACATCGTGGGTGGTGTGTGTATGGAACAAGCTACCAAAGGAAATGATGGAGTCTCATACAATACAACATTTAAAAGGCATCTGGATGGGTACATGAATAGGAAGGATTTAGAGGGATATGGGCCAACCGCTGCCAATGGGACTCGATTAATTCAGGACATCTGGTCAACATGGACACTTTGGAACGACAGGTTGGACCAAAGTGTTTGTTTCCATGCTGTACAGCTATATGACTCGCTAAACCCATCCTAAAAATTAAAAGCAACAGTGGAGAACTTTGAGGGATTGAGTGAAATCAGTAACCCCTCAATAAAGCGTTTATCATATATTGCACATAGAAGAAATGATCCCCTAATGTATCCTGTTTGTTATTAAAATTGCTTGCAGCAACCTTGAAAATTTGTGTTTTAAGAGATCTTATTTCTTGATGGGGCAATCTGCATTCTAACTATTCCCCATCGTATCTTCTTCAATCTTAAGAAGTACCTGCTAGCCTGTCCTTGGCAATCTCTGAAGAGCTCTAGTCTACTTTGTTTCAGCCACAAAATAGGACTATACTGAAGTGATAGCCCAAGTGCGAATGATATCTGACAGTGTATTACTTACGTGTCAGTGCATGAGTAGCTTCCTTGGAATGAGCCAATTTATTTTTATTTTCATTAATTTTAATGGGAAAATGGGCTTAGCAGACTGGGTAATACATGTAATTTACACCTTATCTTGACGAAAGTAGACATAACAGCTTGAGTGTTAAGCTCTAGAAATCTATTTGAAACCTTTCAGTGGATGCTAAATCTTTCTCTGACTTCAAATCCTTAATAACCTTGTCAGTGAAATAGTTTATCAGTATTCTCCAGCAAGTCTTTGAACTGTTACCAGTCAGCCTTCATCCAGCAAAAATCTGTAATTGTCTATTAATAAGAAAATGTGTGGATGATTTAGGTAGTTTTCATTTACGTGTTACAAATTTTTGAAAAAGGTTGGTCAGTTCAAATTTCTTTTTGAGGTCAGTGTGCATTAGTCCCTCAGGAATATTGAAGGAAGTCTATTTACCCTGGACTTACTGAAGTAAATCTACTATTACTTTTCAGTCTGTATGTTGTTAATAAAAAAACGATTACATTTCTGTGCCTGCTAATGTAATGTTCGCCCAAGTAGAAGCAGTTACTGCATTTTAGAAGTGACTGATCATGTGAAGCACTTCATATTTTTCTTTATGGTTCAGCATGTTATGACATGATATATATTAATTCTCTATTTATACGATGATAGCATTAGTTGAAAAAGGAATGAATGATGTAATGTGTGAGATCGTTTAATTCGAATGAATCCAATGCAGACTAAAGACTGAGGGGTTTCTCTTTCACATAATTGTAAAGTCATGCATGAGTGAAAGGAAGTAGAGGGGGATGAGAATTATCCTGCAGCTGTTAAAATGGCTGTCAAAACACCAACCATGTTAACTGCTTCAGACTGGTAAAGACTTTTGTATTGGTGTCGGGCTTGTGCCTGAGACAGGAGTTAGACGATAGGGCTAACTGTCTCCAGAAATGCACCTTCACATTTTGTTGTTTGTTGCTGTCTGCTGGTTCACTGCGTGCGAGCTTGCTCCCCTCACCTCCACAATAAATTTGCAGACCGCTGCCAATACTAATCTCAATTGTCTCTATCCCATCCTGACTAGCCTTGGCATCCTAGTGGCTGATATGTCCTGGACTAATCACTTCACTCACCATCCATATCATAGAATCATAGAATCCCTACGGTCCGGAAACAGGCCATTTGGTCCATCAAGTCACACTAACTGTCTAAAGATCATCACACCTAGACTCACCCCCTACAACCCTATTTTCCCCATGGCCAATCCATCTAGCCTGCACATCCCTGGACACATTGGGCAATTGAGCACAGCCAATCCACCTAAAGTGCACATCTTTGGACTATGGAAGGAAAGCAGAGAACCCAGAGTAAACCCATGCTGACACGAGGAGAATGAGCAAACCTTGCTCAGACAGTCACCCGAGGGTGGAATTGAAACTGGGTTTCTGGCATTATGAGGTAGCAGTACTAATCACTGAGCCACCAAGAAGTCCAATCACATGCCTGTGTGGCACTATCACATGACTGGCACAGTGGTTCAAGTGTTAACACTGCTGTGTCACAATACCAGGGACTGGGTTTGATTCCAAGTAATATATTAGAACCCGTGTGGGATCTTGGTCCAGAAATATCTTAAAGACTTAATACTTGATTGCATGCAATAAACACCACCCACTGTGGAGGAGGATTTTGGGAAGTTAAGTATGATTGGCTCCCCTGAGGAGGCGATGTCTTAGTGATATTGCCGCTGAGCTAGTAATGTTCTGGTCTATGGCAGATGGTGGAATTTGAGTTCAATCAAATTCTAGAATTAACAGTATAATGTTGCTGTCCTTACCTGGTCTGGCCTACATGTGACTTCACACCCATAGTGATGTGTTTGACACTTAACTGCCTTCTGAAGTGGCCCAGCAGTTGTGTCATAAAATTTCATGGCATCAAGTCAAAAATGGGAGAGCAAACCTCCCGCTGATTACCACATTTCGTTCGTCTTCCCTTGCTGATGAATCAGTGCTCCTCCGTGTGGAACACCACTTGAGAAGCACTGAGGCTGGCAAGGGCACAAAATGTACTCCACCACTTCAATGTCCACCAGCAAGAGTGGCTCAGCTACAGCACTACTTTCTGAACTGCTCAACTGGGTCTGCGGCAGGTGGCAAGGGAACAAACAAAAGGCTAAAACATACCTGACCCCATTGTCACTAATCTGCCAGCTGCAGATGTATCTGCCCATGACAGTATCAGTAAGAGTCACCACCCCACAATACTTTTAGAGACAATGTCCTGCCTTCATATTGACAATATTACATGGGTGGCACAATGGCTCAGTGGTTAGCACTACTGTCTCTCAGTGCCCCAGGGACTTAGGTTCAATTCCACCTTTGGATGATCGTGTTGAGTTTCCACGTTATCCCTGTGTCTGTGTAGGTTTCCTCTGGGTGTCCGGTTTCCTCCCACAGCCCAAAGATGAGCAGGTTAAGTGGTTTGGCCATGCGAAATGCAGGGTTACAGGGATAGGGTTGGGTGGGTGTGGGTGGGATGTTCTTCAGAGGATCGGTGTGACTTGATAGGCCAAATGGCCTGATTCCACACTGTGGGGATTCTGTGATTATAAGATTACAGTGATAAAGGGGACAGACTTCTGACTGATCTAGCGAAGCAAGACTGGGCATCCATGATGTGCTGTGGGCCACCAACAGCAGCAGAACCGTACTCCAGTGCAGTCATGGCCTGGCATATCCCCGAGTCAACTATCGATCCAGGGGATCGACCGTGGCTCAATGAACAGTGACAGAGGACACAACAGAAGCAGAACCAGGCATCAGTAATAATGAGATGTCAATCTGGTGAAGACGCAAGATTATTTGTGTGCCAAACAGCATAAACAGTAAGTGATGGGCAGAGCTAAGTGATTTCACAACCGGTGGTTCTGATTTAAGCTCTGTTGTCCCACCACATATAGCCATGAATGGTTGGATGAACACAGAAGGCCAAGCAGCATCAGAGGAGCAGGAAGGCTGACGTTTCGGGCCTAGACCCGTCTTCAGATA
>JAHRHZ010000111.1:28691945-28727909 GCA_024137785.1 Ginglymostoma cirratum | reverse complement strand
ATAACGTCAGCCTTCCTGCTCCTCTGATGCTGCTTGGCCTGCTGTGTTCATCCAGCTCTACACCTTGTTATTTCAGATTCTCCAGCATCTGCAGTTCCTACTATGTCTAGTCATGAATGGTACTGGACAATGAGACAATTCACTGGAACACGAGGGGCCACAGATACACCATCTTCAATGATGGAAGAGCACATCAGTTCAATAGATAAGGCTGAAGCATTCCCAAAAATGCCAAATGGATGATCCATCATGGCCTCCTCCTGAGGTCCTCAACATTGCAGATACCAGGCTTCAGTCAATTCAACTCATTCCATATGATATCAAGAACTGGCCAAAGGCTTTTGAGACAAAAAAGGTTAAGACTCTGTCAACATTCCGGCAATAGTACTGAAAACATGTGCTCTAGAATTTGCTGTAACACTAGCTGCACTGTTCCAGCACAGCTACAACACTGGCATTTACCCAACAATATGGCAAATTACAAAGGTATGTGTTGCACATAAAAAGCAGGACAAATCCAGCCTGGCCAATACTGCTCTATCAGTGTACTGTCGATCATCAGTAAAATGAGAGAAGGGGTCATTGACAGTGCCATCAAGTAAAATTTGCTTTGTAATAACTTGCTCAGTTTGTTTTCCGTCAGTTCCTGACCTCATTACAGCCTTAATTCAAACATGGATTAAAGAGCTGAATTTCACAGATGAGGTGAGAGTGACTGCTTTTGTATCAAGGCTGCATTTGAATGAGTTAAGAGGGTAAAGCAGAAATGGGAACTGGGGAAATACGTTTACTGGCTCAAGTCATACCTATCGCAAAGGAAGATGGCTGTGGCTATTGGAGGTCAGTCATCTCAGCTCCGGGATGTCTCTGCAGGAGTACCTCAGGGTCGTTTCCCTACCTCAACCATTTTCCCCTTTATAAGGTAAAAAATGGGCATGTTTGCTGATAATTGCACAATGTTCAGCCCCATTCATGACTCTTCAGATACTGGAGCAGTTTGCGTCCAATGGCAGTTATGGATGGTGGCACACACAACATGGTGATCAGTGTGGGATTATCTGCCTAGGGATGCACTGGGACCGAAGAAATCTACAGCTCCAAAGCTGAGGTACAAGCTGCATTGTGAGACTGTCGTCTGAGGAAGATCTCTTGATTCCAAGTTCAGCCAATGAATGGACAGGCATCAGAAAGCAAAGTAAAAATCCCTTGTATAAAGGGGAAACTTGAAACTAAGAACAATATAACACAGGAGCAGGCCCTTTGGCCCACCAAGACTGTGCTGACACATGATGTCTTTTATAGGAAGGATGTTGTTAAACATGCAGAAAATATTTACAAGAATTGTGCTAGGACTGGAGGGTTTGAGCTACAGGGAGAGGTTGAATAGGCTGGGGTTTTTTTTTCCCTGGACCATCAGAGTCTGCAGGGTGACATTATAGAGTCTATAAAATCATGAGGGACATGGATAGGGTGAATAGCCAAAGTCTTTTCCTTAGGGTGGGGGAGTCAAAACTAGAAGACATAGGGTCAAGGTGAGAGGGGTAAGATTTAAAGCAAACCTGAGTTTTAACTCTTTCACATAGAAGGCGGTGCATCAGTGGAACAAGCAGCCAGAGGAAGTGGTAAAAGCAAGTAAAATTGCAACATTTAAAAAACATTTGGACAGGTACATGGATAGGAAAGGTTTAGGGGAATATAGACCAAATGCAAGCAAAAGGGACTAGGTCAGATTGATATGCCTGGTTGGCATGGATGAGTTGGACAGGAGGGTCCGTTTCTGTGCTGTATGATTCTATGACTCTCTGACTGTTTGTCTCTATGGTGATTTAAAGCCAAAGGGCTGAATTTCTTTTGGCTAACTCAAAGTTGCATCAAGTATTTTGAAGAGTTTGTTACCACAGGACCTAGGGGGGTTTCTCATCCTTTGTAGGCAGCACAGTGGCTCAGTGGTTAGCTTTGCTGCCTCACAGCACCAGGGACCTGTGTTTGATTCCACCCTTGGCTGACAATCTGTGAGGAGTTCGCCCATTCTTCCTGTGTGCGCATGGTTTTGTACTATTTGTCTTGTTTCCTCCCACAGTCTAAAGATGTGTCGGCTAGGTGGATTGGCCATGCTAAATTGTCTTTAGTATCCAGGTAAATGCAAGCTAGGTAGATTAACCATGTTAAATGTGGGGTGATGTGGATAAGCTAGGGAGCTGAGTCTGGTTGCGATTGTCTTTGGAGGGTTGGTGTGGAATCAATGGGCCAAATGGTCTATTTGCACACTGTAGGGATTCTATCTTACCCAACTTGCCTTATTAATTACCTACCTCACCCCATGGAATCTCTCACATCCAATTTCCCCCGTATTGCCACATGTCAATCTTGGAATAACCCCCACTCACCACATACCTGCTAAAACATTGGCTTTGCTTGTACCTGTGCCATCTTTAAAATCCAGTTGAGTGCCTGGACAAGCTTTGACATTCCTAAGCTGCCCTGCTCGGTCAGAGATAGAGTTTGAACATGTTGGAGAAGGGAAATTTGGCAAATCTCTGACAGGGACCTGGGATGGCCCACAGGAGAGGTGTCCTCTTCCCGGAGAATGGGCAGAGGAAGTTATTTTCATTTAACTAAGATGTCCATTATGATATTGTTTTGCAGTGGATGTAGTTTAACAGACTGTTGAACATGCAAATAGCTTGGTATACATTATCACAGGTAGAGATACACGTTAAAATGTAGTGTTGTGGTTGGGGCAGTATTGATTAGCATGTATTGTGCATATGTCATTCTTCAAATAAAATCCCTTAGTTTAGATTACCAGTCATTATGTTATTGTGTTTGGTATGTTTGTGTTAAGAGCTAATAGCACATCGTTGTCAGGAACATGTGAACACAATTTCTATAGTTTAGTTGTTTAGTTCCAGCTGCATGAAAAGTTTTGCGTTATGAAGATAGTTATCATTCTTGCTGATACAAGCCTGCTTCACAGCTGTATTTTCTATGCCACTGGCTAAACCAAACAATATGTTGTTGAGGAATGAAAGAACATTTTAGCCAAAGAAACACTGATTCTATATTAAGAATGTTGGATGTTTTAGGAACAACAAAAGGCCTTTATTCTTGACAAGCCTGTCTTTTTTTAATTGATCAATTGCCTAACCTCTCAACATTCCCTGCAATTCAACCTCTCTCCAGAAACAGACCTCAGTGAGGCTTGTGTTGGGGTACTGTCAGGGGATGTGGGGTTAGGGAGGTGTTTGATTGTAATATGATGGAGGCCTTTGTTTTAATCCTTAGCTACATTCTCCTCCCTGATCAGTGATTGCATTCCCATTATGGCTAACAACTAGACTAGACTGCAAGACCTGATTCAGGACTAAGATTCAAACCCCCTGTCCTATCCATCAGTGGACTATTGAGAATCTGTTTAAATCTGTGCAGCGTTCTTCACTGCTCCTCCTTTTTGGTTTCTGAACAAGAGAAATCTTGTTTCATGCTTTTCCTTCTTCTACATTTTATTATTTTGACCTGACTTTTATCACTATCTGTGAATTCCATTTTATTTGGAATCTGACTGTTTGCAACTTTGTCCTTGCCAATCTTGTATAGATGCTCTGTTTTCCAACGTATTCAAATAAAACTCTCTCCCTGTCCTTATCATCATGAGCTCGCACTCTATTTTAGCAATCCCCTCACATTTATAGGCGTCCTGCCACTGACCGTGGCCTTTTGCACTTTCTTTTCCAGCCAGCCTTTGCCCAATAGCAGAGCTGTCACCTCTGAATTTCAGCACACAATGTAGGTTGGCAGCTCAGAACAGAGCTTTGGGAGTACTGCACTGTCAGAGGTGATGATTTTCAAATGAAACATTAAACTGAGGTCCCATCTGCCCTCTCAGATGTACACAAAAGATATATGACTCTCCCAACATCAGGAAATACAGATTACTCTGTCATTTCTCTCATTGTTTTTTGTGGGACCTTGAAACAGTGACTGAATTGCAAAGAAATGCTACATTGCTGAGCATTTGTTACAAGGAGGCTCTGAAGTTCTGAAAGGTGCCTTGGAAATGTTTTTTTTCTTTTTTGGACACAGATTGATCACTGCATTTCCTTATAATAGAACAGTGACTGCAATTCAAAGAAGCACTATTGAAGTACGGTACTAAGTATAGAAATTCAGTAGATTCTTCGATGGTTCCTGTAGATTGAAAAATAGCAAATATCACCCCACAACAAGCAGAGTGAGAGAGAAAAGAAAGAATTACAGACCTGTTAACCTTACAGCTGTAGTCAGGAAGGTGTTAGAATTTATTATAAAATATGGGTTAAGTAGGCACCTGGTTGATAATGACCTGATTGGGCAATCAGCACAGAATTGTGAAAGGTAAATTTTGTTTGACAAATCTTTTGGAGTTCCTTTGGAGATGTTACCAACAAAACTGATAAAGCAGAGCAGATAAATGCAGTATATGTAGATTTTAAAAAGGCTTTTGATAAAGTCTCCCACTTAAAAAAGAACCTTACGCACATGGAGCGGGGCTAATGTACTGGCATTGATTGGCTAACAGACAGAAAACAGAGAGTAGGAATAAATAAGGTCATTCTCACATTGTCAGATGTGTCTAGTGAGCTACTGCAAGGATCAATACTTCACCTCAGCTGTTCACAAAATCTATCAGCGATTAGGAGTTGGGGACCAAATGTAATATTTCCAAATTTGCAGATGACACAAAGCTAAGTGGGAATGTGCGTTGTGAGGAAGATGCTAAGCAGTTTCAGGAGGATTTGGGCAGGCTTAGTGAATGGGCAAAAAATGGCAGATGGAAAATAACGTGGGAAAATGTGAGCTTATCCACTTTGGTAGGAGAAACTGATGTGCAACATTTTCTTAAGTAGTAAGAGGTTGTAAAGTGTAGATATACAAAGGGACCCAGGTGTCCTTGTTGATAAGGCACTGAAGGCTAACATACAGCAAGCTTTAGGAAGGCTAATGGAAAGTTAGCATTAATTGCAAGTGGATTTGAGTACAGGAGCAGTGAAGTCTTATTTCAATTATATAAGAGTTTGGTTATACTGCACCTAGAATACTGCATGCAGCTTTGGTCTTGTAGTGACTGTAATGAGTCAGACAGGTGGACCTCATAGAATTTGAGTTGCATCATTGAGGCTGTTAATCTGGTCTAATCAGGGAGCCCTGGCTGACACATATAAAGAGATGTGTCAGACATTCTGTCACTCTAAGAGCTGGCTCTGAGGGAGTTGGATCTGTGTAAAGGACTTCACATTTGTAAATAAAGGGTGACTTGGTAATGGGGTACCATCCTCTGTGACATTATTTCAGGTCTCCATATCTCAGGAAAGTTACGATTGCCATAGAGGGAGTGTAATGAAGGTTCACTCATCTTGCTCCTGGATGACAGGACTGTACTATGAAAAGATATTAGGTAAGCATGGTCTGGATTCCTCAGAGTTTCAAAGAATGAGGGGAATCTGATTGAACCTTTCAAAATACTTAAAGGAATAGACGCAGGTGAGATATTTCACCGGTTTGGGAAGCTTAGAACTGGGAGGCACAACTTAAAAATCAGGGGAATGCAACTTAGGTCTGCGATGAGGAGAATTTCCTTATTTCAGTTTGTTGTGGCCCTTTAGAATTGTCTATCCTAGAGGGCCATGGAAGTACAGTATTTGAGTACGTTTAATATAGAGATTGATTGATTTTTCATATCTAGTGACATACACAGTTTGGGGAAGTGTGCTTAAAAGACATTGAAGTGTTCAATCAACCATGATTGTATTAAATGGTGGAACAGGATTGATGGGCTGACTGACCAGTTCCTGTGTTCCTACTTCATTGGAGGTGAAGCCATAAAAAGCCCTGTATAAATGTTCTTTGTTTCTGTTATTGTGTTGCTCTCTGGATTTGTCATCTTGAGAATTGATCAGTCTATAAAATCCACATGACACAAAACAACGTTACTGTCATACGCCTAGTTATTGTTCAGTGCGGAACAGGTGAGGTAAATCCTGATTTTAGGAACCACTTGTGAGAGTGACTTGGGATACCAAATCCAGAAGAATACCCAGAATAAATCTGAACTTTGGTCAAGATATCAGACAAACCCAACTTGGAATTGTGCATTAATAATGCTATCAGGAATGGTGAGGAAAAGAATTAGCAGGAGAAGTTTTCAGCTGATGTATTATGACTATTAATGCCAGCATTGCAATGAATTTAAATGAAGACAATCCAAAAATTCAGAGACATAAATTCAAATACGAACTTGTAGTCTGTGAATTAAAATCACCTCAGACTAAAGGCAGAATTTGCTGGAAATATTCAATCTTTGGAGAGAAACAGAGGTAATGATTCTGGTCTATGACTTTTCATTGTAATAACAATCATCGGAGAAGCCAAATTGGCCATGGGATCAGCTGCATACCCTTCATTCTTCACTCCAAGTACACCTTCAGAGAACTGTGTCCATCGTGTTTTCAAATAGTTGAATCATAAGTCTGCCATTTTGCCCCTAAAATCATGTGCATTCCTATCACTGGATTGACAAAGAGCCATCTGAATTCCCAACAATAGACACAATGGGAATTGTATAGATTCCCATCATTATATCCATCCCAACCACAGTGAATCACAAGCATTCCTATGATTAGACCACGAAGGAATAACTTACATTCCTGTCATTAGACCATCCAAAAAATTAATTATGTAGCCTTCAGCATACGAAAAGGCTATCAGATGTATTCCCATCACTGGATGATATATTCCTTCAATAAGACTGTGCGGCAATCAAATAGATCCTCTACACTAGACAGCTGCAAAACAGAATGTGTACAGTCATTGCAAAACCATACAAACCTACACTTACCATTACTATTATAGAAATTGATCACAGGTGAAGCAGAAAAACACACAATTGACTCCTCTATTTGAATACTTTTGATGATCTCATCAGATGTGTATTTGCATAACACATTTTGCATCCACATGACCAAACCAAAGCACTTTGCAGGCAATTTTTTTTTGGAAGTATACAGTCTATCGATAAGTATATAGCAAGATCCCATCATCAGAAATAGGATATTGGCCAGTTAACAGTGCTCAATGGAATTGTTGAATGGTACATGATGAGCGTGATACCTGGACAATTCCCAGGCTTTTGTTTAAATTGGATCTTTTCCTGTTACTGAACAGGACCCTCCTAAACGTCAGTCTGGCTGATGTGTCAAGTCCAGGTGCGCAGTTTGAACCAACAGCTTTCTGCCTCAGAGAGGAAAGTGCTACTATTCAGGCAGATTGACACAAATATGCTTTACATTAAATAGCATTACCTTACAACAGAAACACAAAACCTGCAAGTCATTGCTCTGCACTTGCGACACATCCAATTGGTTATAACTGGGCCAACATTAATATTTTTTTGGAATGCTTGCATTTAGTCCCAATTCAGACCACTCTGAACTTGGAGTTTTAAATTTGCTGCTCATTTCCAGTTGGCAGCTTATCAAAGTCTGGGTTGCTTGGTTAAGATTGTTGCCATTTGGGATTAGATCCACTCTATTGTTCATAAGCTGAGTCGAAATGTTGAACAAGCAGTTTGTAGCAGCAAACTTACAAGAACAAAAACAAACACTTTGAAGATTCAGTTTCATTCCAACTCAAATTGAAAGTATTAAAATGTTGCAACTTTGAACTGTGAAAAACATACATCTAGCATCAGACTGTTAAATTTCAACATAAGTCATCCATTTCACTTAGAAATACATAACCTTTTAAAATTGCAGTAAATGATTCATTAATTTGTGTACAAGTGAGCAGATTCATTTCACAAACAAAAACAGAAATTGCTGGCAAAGCTCAGCAGGTCTGGCAGCATCTGTGAACAGAAATTAGAGTTAACATTTTGGGTCTAGTAACCCTTCCTCAGAAACTTCCAGCAGAAACATTTGTTCATTTACAAACACATTTTGTTGTATGTGGACCTAAGAGTAGGTTTATTTAGGGACGGAATCATATTGAGAATGGCACAAGGCTTGCCTAATTTAAAATTTTGCATTGGGAAGTCTACAGCAACCATTTAGAAAGGCAGAAAATTTTCAGTCTAATATTGTTTCTTCATACACTTGTGCTTAAAAGACATTGAAGTGTTCAATCAACCATGATTGTATTAAATGGTGGAACAGGATTGATGGGCTGACTGACCAGTTCCTGTGTTCCTACTTCATTGGAGGTGAAGCCATAAAAAGCCCTGTATAAATGTTCTTTGTTTCTGTTATTGTGTTGCTCTCTGGATTTGTCATCTTGAGAATTGATCAGTCTATAAAATCCACATGACACAAAGCAATGTTACTGTCATACGCCTAGTTATTGTTCAGTGCGGAACAGGTAAGGTAAATCCTGACTTTAGGAACCACTTGTGAGAGTGACTTGGGATACCAAATCCAAAAGAATACCCAGAACAAATCTGAACTTTGGCCAAGATATCAGACAAACCCAACTTGGAATTGTGCATTGATAATGCTATCAGGAACGGTGAGGAAAAGAATTAGCAGGAGAAGTTTTCAGCTGATGTATTATGACTATTAATGCCAGCATTGCAATGAATTTAAATGTGCGAACAGATTCAAGAACAGCTTCTTCCCTGCTGTTACCAGACTTTTGAACAGACCTCTCAAATGTTCATTTCTCTCTCTACACCTTCTCTGTGGCTGTAATGCAGTATTCTGGACTTTGTTCTGCACTTTGACGCACTTTGATTGGTACGATCTGCCTATATAGCATGCAAAACAGCACTTATCACTCTATCTCGGTACATGTGACAGCAATAAATCAATCAATGAATCAATAACAAAGATCCCACCAGTGGTGCACCTTGATTGCAATGTTAAACACAAGCTCATGTTACGCCAGATGGGAGCTGAAGCCAGAACCTGCCACTTCAGAAATGAGATTCAGTACTAGCGAGTGAACTGAGCGTTGTTGAACAGTGGTGTAGTAAAGATACTACTGGTCATTGGACCACTGACCTCTCTTTTAATGCCGGATCAATACATGATGCAACTCCCAAATGTAGTGCAGGGAATTAGAAAGTTAATCCACAATGCAGCCATAACTTTTCACATCCCAACTTATTAATAAATATATCTCAATGCTCATTATGGATTCTGCATTTGCCATCCAATATCAGCGTTCCCCAACAGTCAGGTTTTAAGGAGGGTAATGACATGCAACACTGAGGGAAAGGTATGCATGCATATTAATACATATATCAGACATTTTTTGAAATATGTGAGCATGCATTTCATCTACATGATTTTTAGTTTTTGTTTTCATAAGATTCGTTAGACTAGCCCTTGTGTGAAAATATTTGCAGAATATCTCCTTTGACGTGCATGGAAACTTGCTTTAATTTCCAGGTTGGTGATAGGTTGTTGTTTTCTAGCTGCACAGTCAATAGAAAAACAATATTTGTTGGCTTTGGTGATTGGTTCATTTTGTGCGGGACCTCTTCCTGAAAGATTTATAATAACCACTAACTTGGCATTCTACAAGTTGATATGGCAAAAACTCCTTCATCATCTCTACTCTACTTCCAGCATCAGCCATGACAGCAGTAAAGCAAAGTGAAACTAACTCCACGGATTATGTACGCGAAGAATTAGACTAATCTAATAGTGTTTTCATAAGCACTTGGAACCTGTTGCTTCCGTGAGATTGCGATCTGATCCCTCAGTAATGTTACATGGGTAGAAGATACAGTACATTTTGCAGTTTGACATCTGTCGAAGATACTTCATATTAAAGCCCTCTGCTTCTGTCACCTGAAGCTATAACCCTAAAGTGGCAGCAGAAACTTGTCGATATTTCCCATCTTTTGATTGGACAAGAAGTTACCCAAGAGAGCTCAGTGTCTATAATGGTGGCTGTTAGTTTCAGTAAGGAGAAATTGACAACTGAAATGGAAGATGCAAGCTGCAATTTGATAGCACGAATGGAAAAGCACAGAAGCATAAAAAAACCAGAAAGCAGTTGGCTACAAGGCTATAATAATCTCTCTGGAGGCAGAGGATGCTCTCAAAATGGCCAAGACTTTGCTCTCACAATTCAACTAATCTTTGCCCCTTGAGTGTGCTAGAGCTTTGTAATAAACTTCTGTTCATCTGGTTTTCTTTATCTGTATTACGGTGCACGCAAATATAAATGTGTACACAGGAATGGATATGAAGAAAGCCTGATTGCAATATGGTTTAGTTAAAAGGAAGTTTTTTGACATTGAAATGTTCAACATACAAACCGTTTCCAGAACGTAATCCTAATTTGTTTTGATGGAATACAAAGAGGATGTTACATCCTACAAACATATTTGATCTCAGGTATTCAAACAAACGATCAATATGAAATGGCTGTTACAATAACTGTTCTCATTAACTGATGACAGACAGAATTTATAGATGTTCCACAAATGGAAATGGAAATTTCAGCTCAAACAGTTTATGTGCTGATAAAAAAAAATATGTATGTAGGAAATTGACAGTGGGTATGTAAGATTTAAGACACTGTACTCACAGCTGAATTCCTGTAAGGCCATCTGACAAATAAGCAGTAAATATATCGACTGTAAGTTGTGGTGATTTCTTTCATTTTAATGTTGATTCTAATACTGAACCAAATGTGCAGAATCAACAGCAAGAACAGTCCTAGAACACAATGCAGTATCATTTGTAGAAGGGCTGCTTAGGAAACATCAGAACATTCCATGACTAATATAAAAAGCTATATGTGCAATGTTTTACTGTGCTCTCCAATTGCTAGTTTTTGTTGTCTCTCCTCAGATGTGGTTTCCAATGCACCACAGTTACAACATTGACTGCATTTCAGAAGTACTTTGTAAAGTACCTTGGAATGTCCTGAGAAGCACTGTTAAGTCCTCCTTTCTTTCTGTAAGGTGCCTGGGAAATAAGGCCTCTGATGTGTAGAGTTGATTTCAGGTCAATTCTAATTTAGGGTTTTGTAATCATATGGTTTTCATTGGGGGAAAGAAATAATCTCTTCCGGTTGGTGACATAGAGTCATAGAGTTGTACAGCACAGAAACAGATATATTGGTCCAACTTGTCTATATCAACCAGATATCTGAAATTCATCTAGTTCCATTTGTTAGCACTCGACTCACATCCCTCTAAACTTTTCATATTCATGTACCGATCCAGATGCCTTTTAAATGTTGTAATTGTGCCCTCCTCCACAACTTCCTCTCGCAGATAGTTCGATAAACGCACCACCCACTATGTGAAAAAGTTGTCCCTTAGGTCCCTTTTATGTCCTTCCCCTTTCACATTAAACCTATGCCCTCTAGTTTTGAACTCTCTATCCTGGGAAAAAAGAACTTAGCTATTCACCCTATCCATGCCCCTCATAATTTTATATATCGACATAAGGTCTCTCCTCAGCCTCTGATGCTCCAGGAAAAACAACCCCAGCCTATTCAGTCTCTCCCTGTAACTCAAACCGTCTGACACTGGCAACATCCTTGTAAATCTTTTCTGCACCCTTTCTAGTTTAATAGCATCTTTCCTATAGCAGGGAGGCCAGAATTGCAGGCAGTATTCCAAAAGTGGCCTTACCAATGTCATGTACAGCCGCAACACAACCTTCCAATTCTTATATTCAATGCACCGACCAACAAAAGCGAACCTATCATATGCCTTCTTCACCATTCTGTCCATCAGCGACTCCACCTTCAAGGTACAGTGAACCTCCACCCAAGGTCTCTTTGTTCGGCAGCATCCTCCAGGATCCTATCACTAAATGTAAAAGTCCTGCCCTGATTTGCTTTACCAAAATGCAATACCTTATGCAAATCTGAATTAAACTCCATCTGCCACTCCTTGGCCCATTGGCCCCCCCCCCGATCAATGTCCTGTTGTACTCTGAGATCACCTTCTTCACTGTCCACCACCAATTTTGGTGTCATCTGCAAACTTACGGTAAACTTGAATATTAAATACTTGATAACATTCCCTTACATCTGTGGAATTCAATTTCAAGCACCTTTTTTCTTTACTTATGCCAAATACTGGCTGCAATTTAATGTGGTGCTACGCCAACAATATTAACTAAGCTCATCTTTCATCTGGTTGATTGAAGCTTGGTATCATCAGACCAAAAAGCCAGAAATCCAATTAGAGCCTCCTTGACTGAAATGGTATTATACCGTGTTTTGCCTTTTGAGAAAGTAATTCACTTTAATGTACCAAAGTTGACATTTGCATTAGGAGAAGTAGGTCATTCAGCCCCTTGAGCCTGCGCTCTCTCTGTCAATGAAATCTTGATCTTTAAATGTTATGAATTGAAGTGTGAGTACAGTTTTATGCATTCTGTTGAAAATGCAGGAAAACCCATAACATCAACACCAAAAGCTAAATATTGCAGATGCAGGAAATCTGAATCGAAGCAGAAAAGTTGAAAATACTCAGCAGGTAAGGCAGCAGCTGTGGAGAGGCATACAGAGTTAACGGGCTAGGCTTAACATGGGCAGCAGGGACCTGGTGTCAGGGTTGAATGTCAGGGGTCACATTTTGCCAGTGGCAGCTGGCCAGTAGTAGCCATTGCTGGCATTGTATTTGGGATATGGTGTATGGGACACTGGGGCCTGTGAAGCAGGCTTTTAAAGATGAGGATGCTGGGGGGTGTCACAGACAACAAGCATCATTGTTGTTGCTGGATGCCTCCAGGACATTCTGTTTTTGTGGCCCAAACTCTTTTCACAAAGTTGACAACACCTAATTGAAGCTTGCTGGTAGGTCATCAGTGTTATTCCAGCAGCCTTCCCATGAATCCAATAGCTGGTCACAAGTCACAAGCAGTGGCAGGAGGCTCTTAGCTGGCGAATTAAAATGATTTTTTGTTTTTTTTGGTGGAAGAGTTGAAAATTTCTAATTAGATTAAATTTGTCAAAAGTTAACAATTTCCCTTTTGCTTCGGTGTCTATGTTCAAGTGGATTCCTTAAAGATCCTAGTGCCGATTATTATGATACAGACCGGGGTTTCCCAACTGTGGTATGTGTAGTCCTGTGTAGATGTGAGACATCAATGGAAGGATTGCTGTAGAAAAGGTTTGATGGCAGATTTAATGTCTAATACGAGTAATTCTTCCAGCCTTGTAATATATCAGGAAGCCCAACTGAAAAGGAGCATAACTTATCGTACAAGCAAATGGAGCCACTAGTAATGATTTCTGACTCTACTGTAAGATATTTTCGAATCAGTCTGTTCAGAGATGTTATTACACATCTCTGGATAAGGTGAGACTTGAACCTGGTCCAGCGGTAGGGACTGTACCACTGTGCCACAAGGGACATCCCTGGATCTAATTCACAAAGGGCTCAGGGAATGGGTTTTAGCTGGACAGGCCATTGCCTCTAAGCAAGGCAACTCATATTCAAAGAGTTGCCGACGAGATTAATTAGTATTCCCTATGGGCCTTGTAAGGGTTATCATACCACTTTTTCATTTATTTTTATTCTGTTATTGTTTGATGAAATTAAACTTCAGATGTTTCCTGTTGCTTGTTCTGCTTGTTTTTTTTTTCCAAATTAAAGGGCATGCAGTGTGGTCAAATATGGACTGATAGATCCCTCATGACTGTTCTGAGTGCTATTTGGTCTTGAGTGACTTTTCAGCTTGTTCTTTGATCCCCCAAGCCTAGGTTGGAGGCTTTCCCAGAGGACTGGTCCTCTCCCGTCTTGACCATTGTATCTCCCGTGAGGAGACCATCACCTACCTCGAGTTTTGCCAAGCCTAACACGGTAAGTTATCAACCACCTCCTCTTTCCTGGGAGTTCTCAGGTTAAGATGCACTTGAAGGATCTGGAAGAAAGGTAGGGGTTTCAATGGCTCCAGACTGCTCACCTCAACTGAAAATCACGGGGAATCTCTGCACTCCAAGAGGAAACTGATTTCTGTAGATTCTATTGCAGATCTTTACCAAGAAATAAAGCATGGGCAGTTAGGTTGGATTTTCCTTAGTGATTCATTAAGGGGAGACCCTGCTGAAAACTTAATTGATTTAGGCGTAAAATTCAGCACTTACATTCTTTTTTAAAAATTTTGAATCCCAATATCACAGGACCATATTCTATATGCCATGTAATACTCCATTAGCAAAATATTTCTTTCATATTCATACAGACCCATGTATGATGGTACTAGCATCTAAAAGCGAATGGACTGGATGATAAAATAAAGTTGAATTTAATAGAGTGCAAATACAACAAAAAGAAGCTGAATAGTATTTTAAAAAGCATGCATTCACCTCGTGTTTTAGCTTAAAGAGAAACAGTCCGTGCAACTACACAAATGAAAGTTAGCAAGGAAGGGAAAGCATGTCCTGGAGAGAAATGTTTGTATTTAAGGACCAAATCCAACATAGAAAGGTGGGGTTAGAGAAGATTTTTACAGGAATGGAAACTGGTGGATATACAAAGGAAGTTAGGGGCAAGTGGAGCCAAGTTGCACAAACATCCTTTGACTCAAGTTATCACCCATGATTCCAAACAAACTTATCTTCCAAGTTATTGGCCAGTCTTGCTATTAGCCCATCATTAAAGATATATTTTTATAACATATGATATCTTATATGTTTCTTTACAGTAAAGGAGTTAATGTATTAAATCTGATTACTAGAGGTGCACAGACAGCTGGTCAATCTAGAAGGCACACAGTAAGCAACATTGGGAATCTCCACTGTGAGAGTATCTCTTCTCTGTTTTGTTTTCCTTGAATTTTAATTCCTTGAAAATCTAAAATTGCACGTACTGACTGGAAGATATTTGAAGCCTGTTGCTTATTATTTTTCCATTTGGGTTTTATGAAGTTCCTTCCTTTAAGTGAATTGATCTTTTCATACCACCATCACTTTTCAAACCCAAGAAAAACATTCCCTCACTTGCAGCTCAAGGTAAACATAAAGTGTGAGATTATGAATGTGACTCCTGTGAGAGGTTTGTAGCTTTCCTTGTGGGTATCTAAAATCTTGGTCTGGAGCTTATTTGTGTAGCATTATAGCAGTTAACTTTAAGTGTTAAGTGTGTCCATGTGTTGTGTGTGAACTTGAGAGTCCTGTTACGTTAGTAGGGCTGGAGTTCCTGAGGGATGTGTGGTAAATACTGACCGGGGTTAATGTAGTGTGACTGACCGAAAGCCAAACTCACTTCAATGTAGCCTCATTAGGAAGCTCCGTGGTAGGCGTATCTCCCCAAACCTCTGAGAGCATGTGCGCCAGAACTGGTGGGATACTACATTGCCAGCTGCTGAACATGACGTTTCTGACTATGTTGCTGAACCCCCAGCAGGTGACATCTGTGCAGCAGCCTTTCATCCTTGCATACGTCAGATGGCTGGCTACCTGCATGGTTTAAGAACCCCAGGAGGCTCAAGTGAAAAAAGCCAGTCTGTTCCTCCCAGCTGGGCTTTCACATTTTCAGACTGAGATTCCAATACTGCTGTTCCCAATGTCAACACTTTTTTTTTGCAGTCAGTACTTCTTTGTCTGTCCCGGAGTCATCTGATGTCCGCAGGCAGTGCCTGGCTGTCCAGAGAACATAAGCCATCTGAACATTTGGAAACAATAGCTATTGTGACACATCTGCACAAAATTGAAGCTCATCAAAATGTACCATGGTACCGAAACAGTCAGATGTGTTATAGTTTAGCTTCTGTTACAAAAGACTGAGCTGGAGGGAGTTGGTCACCTCATCTAATGATGCTTTTTCTTCCTGATAGTGCTCCCATGAACTAGGATGTTTTACTATGTTAAAGCACAATATAAATGTAAGCTGCTTGTGTCGGATTTCATCTATAAAAGGTAAGGTCAAGTTGCCACAGTCCCGGAGGACTATAAGGCTGTTCTCTCAGCAGAGATGACAGGCAGTGACTTTTACCTAAGGGTCACCACAGCTTAGGTGAGGGGCCAGGATGAGAAGGTGGACCTTCATGGTGACCTCAGCCAGTTCAAGGATTGGGAATTGGTTAGCTCAGTTGGCTGCACGGCGGGTTTAGATGCTGAGTGACACCAACAGGATGGTTTAGCTCCTGTACATGCAGAGTAGCCTGCGTACGTCCATGCTGGATGGATGGGGCCTGATAATTGTTACATTGAGAATGGTTCTATTATTTTTATCTCTGTTAAGATAGATCTATTTGATGAAACCTATTGTGAAGCTAAAGCCTCAACAAAGAGATATTTCAATCAGTAAAGGAACTTTAGTTACTGACTGGGTTCTACAATGTGGTATCGTCCATCTTAGGAGTTTTCAGATGAGTATATTATTGTAGGAGAAAACATATCCACCAATTATCTAATAAGAGAAACAGCTTTTCCAAGTTAACCAACGCCAGCCCAGAGAATTCTAACTAACAAATTCTAGGACGTAGTCATCTGTTTGTGGGTTCTTAAGGAATTAAATGAGACAATGACCCTTTCATAATTGCTTAAGAATATTTATCATAAATATCCATTCTGAATGACATTACAGTAGTAATAAGTTCTAAATAATAGAATAGCTGGTAATTAAAAACAATCATTCGCTTATCATGTTTTGACTAAATTGAGAGACCACTATTCAACATTATATCCTTCAAATTGGGAGCGTCGGCTATATGTTCAATTAAAGACAGCATTGTCATGTTACAACTACTTTAAATTTAAACATAATCTTGAAAAAAATTAAGAAAAAATGTACATTAATAGACATTTGATAGTACAGAATTTGTTTATTACTGAAGAAGGACGTTTTGTCTAAAGTTTTCATTTTGCATTTTTCAAAACAATTTGCGAATATATCAGTTTAGGGGGCAAGCCAATGTTTGCATTGCATGAGAGAGAAATACATATTGGTTGGCAAGTGGACTTTGGAAGAGGTGTTGCCATGAAAAATGCACCAGATACTGATGACTGACAGTTAACTGGAACACTTTGTTTAAAGTTTATACCAGGCAGGTTGACTCAGGGCAATGCATCGAGCAATGAGCCTGTAAATGGTTGTTCCTTTCAGTTTTGAGTTGAAACTGTACATTCATTCTTTCAACTGGAACTTGCTTATACTGGAAGCTATATATATTTATACACAGGGCCCTTTTCTTTGCAGACAGAAAGAACATTTACGTGCACCGCAACTGTTTCAACTCAACGAACCAAGTTGCAGGCACTTGCCGGTTAATTCTCATTTCATTCCTTGGCCTTCCTAATTAGACTCAACCTGCTTGGTTTAAAACTTAAACAAAGCCTAAAAATTAACTATCAATCATGATTAGCTTGTGCATTCTCCATGGAAATACCTCTACCAATCAAAGTCAATCGATTAATCAGTCAGCATGAACTTCTCATTCAGAACAAAAACAAAGTTGCTGGAAAAGCTCAGTAGGTCTGGCAGCATCTGTGAAGGAGAAAACAGAGTTAACGTTTCAGGTCCAGTGACCTTTCCTCAGACCCTTCTCATTTAGAACGGTGGTTTTACCATTAAATTGGTATGCTTCCAAATTGTCCTATGAGTGCAAGACAAATGGTTCGATAAATGAAACTGGCCACACAAGTAGATAGGGTGGTGAAGAAAGCATATAGCACGCTTGCGTTTATTAGTCAGGGAATTGAGTAAAAGAGTCAGGATGTCATGTTGCAGTTTTATAAGACTTTGGTTAGGCCACACTTAGAATATTGCGTTAAATTCTGGTTACCACATTACAAAATGGATGTGGAGGCTTTGGAGAGGGTGCAGAGAGGTTTAGCAGAATGCTGCATGAATTAGAAGGTTTAAGCTATAGGAGAGGCTAGAAAAACTTGGGTTGTTTTCTCTGGAGTGTTGGAGGCTGGGAGGAGAATTGTTAGAAATCTATAAAATTATGAGGTGCATAGATAGGGTTGATAGTCGGAAACCACCATCAACTCCATCTATACACCTCATTATTTTATAGACCTCTGTAAGGTCACCTCTCCACCTCCTATGTTCAAATGGAAAATATCCCAGCTTATCCAGCCTTTATAATTCAAACCATCCATACCTAGCTTGCAAACTCACTTCTTTTTAGATATAAATCTCCCTCACAGCTCGCGTATGATTGCTGTTTGCTGTGAAGCTGACTCTCGAACAGATGGGTCTCCAGAGTACTTTCCAATCTTAGGGAAAGCAGATGCTGCTGCCTAGCCTCTCTCAACATTACAACAAGATGGCGGCTGGGGAGATAAGGTGGACATGATGGGGTGGCAGATGGAGTTTAACTTAAATAAATGTGAGGTGCTGCATTTTGAAAGGCAAATCAGGGCAGGACTTATACACTTAATGGTAAGGTCCTGAGGATTGTTGCTGATAAAAGTGACTTTGGAGTTCAGGTTCAGAGTTCCTTGAAAGCAGAATCACAGGTAGATAGGATAGTGAAGATGACATTTGGTATGCACTGAATATGAGAGTTGGGAGGTCATGTTGCGGCTGTACAGAACATTGGTTAGCCCACTATTGGAATACTGCATGCAATTTTGATCTTCCTGCTATAGGAAGGGTGTTGTGAAACTTCAAAGGGTTCAGAAAAAATTTACAAGAATGTTGCCAGGGTTGGAGGGTTTGAGCTATAGGGAGAGGCTGAATAGACTGGGGCTACTTTCCTTAGAGCATCAGAAGCTGTGGGGTGACCTTATAGAGGTTGAGAAAATCATGAGGGGCACGGATAGAGTTAATAGACAAGGTCTTTTCCTGGTAGCAGGGGAGTCCAAAACTAGAGAGTGTAGGTTTACGGTGAGAGGAGAAAGATTTAAAAGGGACCTAAGGAGTAAATTTTTCATGCGGATGGTGGTGCATGTAAAGAATAAGCTGCCAGAGGAAGTGGTGTAGATTGCTACAATTACAGCGTTTAAAAAACATCTGGATGGATATATGAATAGGAAGGGTTTAGAGGGATATGGGCCAAATGCTGGCAAATGGGAATAGATTTATTTAGGATATCTGGTTGGTGTGGACTAGCTGGACCAAAGGGTATGTTTCCATGCTGTACATCTCTGTGACTTTATGGCTCTAAGTGTAGTGTTAAAAGTAGACAAATAAAATGAGTAATTTCCTGACCATGGTATGAAGCCTTGCCCTCCAGGAGTGATAATTATTTTGTCTTGACTTAGTTTTGGGCTCAGAATTGGAACTATGCAGGCACTATATATGCCCAGGCTGCACAAGACTGAAATTGGGACTGGGTCTACATTTCAATAATTTAGGTGAGCCAAGGATCCTTGTTTTAAGAGATGGATTTTGGGGTATGCAATCTCAGTTTCGGAGTGGAGGAAACCTTTGGAGGACCATCCTATGCTTCTTGTGTCAATGTTTATGAAAAAGTTGATATTTATTTTGCAGTGGTGATCAGATTCTAAGTCATGCCTTTCAAGAAAATCAAGTCTAATTTGTGAGGGGTTTTCTAAAACAGCCATTAGCCCCTGCCCATCCCCTGCCCTTTAATAGTTCTTTTGAGACTGCTCAGGATGTTTAAGAACTGCCAAATATGACATTCAGTATTTTTCAGTTGTCCTCGTGCTCTAGGTCCTGCAAAATGGGCTCCAAATTGGCCAATGAACATTCCAGTATTGGAAGTTTGAGAGACAATATATATCAATACAAGAACCATGAATTTAAATGGCTTGAAAATCATTTTTAAGTGCCCATATTTCTCATGTGTTTTCCCAATGAATGAAATTTCATTCCCAGTGAGAAAGTGACCTTCATGGTTCCAGCTAAGTTCATGTTGAGGACTTCTCATTTGTGCAACCGATTATTCGTAAAGCAGGACCTCGTTTGTATTTCTGTTGTTAATAAACATCAATTGTATACAGTGTACTCTTCCACTCAGAGTACATTTTGAACACTATATGCTCTTGTTAGCTGTTTGTGTATGGAAGTAGAGAGAGTAATTGGAGATGGCATGGTATGACTAACTCCTAAGATTTTAGATTCCTATCTCAGTGCTAATGATACATGACCTAGTAACAAATTGCAAGTGACATGGAAGTTTAGAATCATTTTCCATCCCCAAGACATCCCCCTCCCTCCATCTCTATCCAAAGATTTATGGAACAGACTCCTAACAAAAGCAACTGGGGCTGTGTTGATTCATTCCTCCAAGAGAACAATCAAATAGACCTAGTTGCAAATGGGATTTGAAAGTCTTAGGGACCAAGATAACCAAGATAATAGAACATCTTGTGCTGTTGTCACCTTGGGGAATGTGGGGCAAAATCTGACTTTTGTGGAGACAATCAACCAGAGTTTGTTGGAAATTTGGGAATAGGCTCTTAATGTGGAATTCACTTCTCTGCCTTTGCAGTAGGAAATTCTCTTTTTATGACCTTCCTGTGCCCATTTATTTCACAAACTGGATACTGGTCATGCTGTCTGGGTGCATGTTAACCATTGGAGGATGTTAATCATAAAAATAAAAAAAATGACTTCCAAATTCAACGCAAAGTGTTGTAATATGAGATGTCCTCTCCCAAAGCAATTTATTCAGGCATGCACTCCTTTTAGTAAAGGGGTCTGACTTGAATTCACTCATTTATTTTTGGAGATCTCCATTCCCTCCAGCATTGTTTCAAGCCAACATGAATATTACGTAAAATATCTGCCAACTGAATCCCACGTCCAGCTTTTGGATCACCACAGCCAGCGTATGTTTAATAACATTACCGTAAATTATCTTCATTTCCATAGCTAAAGGAAAACATTTACAATTCTCATCATAAGAAATCTCGTGAAACTCATTACTCATCAATATTCATGAGCAAGATTAGTATCCCTATAGATCACTTCATACGCTTTAGGTCATCAAGGAAATTAAGTGCTAAAATATAAAGTCAAGAACTAAGGATCCTGCAGGTCTGAAACACACAGGAATCACTGGCAAAACTCAGCACGTCTGGCAACAGCTGTGAGAAGAAAGCAGAGCTAACATTTCCAATCCAGTGCATCTTCACCAGAACTTAATTTAACTGTACATTTTCCCTCTTTAACTTTAATAGATGCCCAAAAGCAAATAATATTTGAAGGGAAGATGAAGCATAAGAAAGTGTTCAATGCCAACAACTAACTTGTGATCTAGACTGAGTGAATAATGCCAATGGGCAAATCAAGCTTTGCAAACACTTTCCTCTTCTTTCGATACAAAATCATGTTTGTGATTCCCCAGTATGATTAACCTGGGTTTAGCTCTCACAAGAGAGGACCATTGATTTAAAATTATCCCTAACCTGGCTTGATTTATATCCAAAATATCTTTAATAGCCCCTAAAGCTTAACTCCCAATTTTACATTCAACACATTTTATTAATAAGGTGACGGTACCACCCCATTTGAAAACAAACATCACCTTTCATACGGAAATGCTTGTCAGCTTTCCTTCAAGATAACTGCAATATTTTGCAGTATCTGCTTTTAGTTGAACACAAATTATTTTTGGCAAAACGTATCAAACTGTAAATACCATATCCTGAAATCAACACACTTATCTATTTTGCCATCATTAACTTATAAATCTCTTGCCTCTTCTGGCTGTTTCAAAAAATATTGTATTTGAGAAAGTATCACCTGCAGAAATGCAGTTTTTATGCCAATTGATGTAAATATCCTTGGGTCTGTGACCAAAAATGCCAAACAAAAGTTAACATTCATTTTCCATAGTGGCAGATTGCACTCAACTATCAATGCTGCTCAGCCACTGTCCAAAACTCTCCACAGTATAGTCTCACTTCTGCTTTATTAAGCCCCACCTGAAAGGACTTTTGCTATACCAACCATCATGTCACAAAACTCAATCTAGTACTTCAGAATAAAGTCTAAACATTATCAAGCACTTTTTCAATCTCCCTGTTTTGCATATTTTCAGACTTATTGACAGTGACCAAAATCATACATGGTTTTGCTTTGAGTTCAGTTTATGACTGACTGTTCTCTGGATGGGAAATCTCTATCATGTGTCACACGATCCAATCTCTGGCCTGTCACATTTAGCTCCTGAGGACCCTCATCAAAAAAGAATGATTGAGGTACAAGCTGCCTCATTTACTTACAATAGCTACTCAGAATCTGAAATTTTATAGCTTTATGAGGAAGTGTGACAGACGCTAACAGCCCTCAAAAATTATTTCACTGAGCTTTGAGCCATAAGGAGAGGCTGAATAGGTTGGGGCTTTTTTCCTTGGAGTCTCAGAGTTTGAGGGGTGACCTTATGGAGGTTTCTCAAATCAAGAGGGACATGGATAGGGTGAATAGTCAAGGTCATTTTTCTACCCTAGAATCTAAAACCAAAGAGTATAGGTTTAAGATGAGATGGGAAAGATTTACAAAGGAAGTAAGGGGTAATTTTTTCACACAGAGGCTGGTGTGTGTATGGAATGAGCTACCAGAGGAAGTGTGAAGGCTGGTACAATTACAACATTTTAAAGGCAAGTGGATGAGTATACGAACAGGAAGGGTTTAGAGGGATATGGGCTAAATGCTGGCAAATGGGACTAGGTCAGATTTTGGGATGTCTGGTCAGCGTGAACAAGTTGGACCGAAGGGTCTGCCTCTATGTTGTACGACTCTATGAATTGTGGCTTGTTTTGGATCAGCTTGGGGTAAATTTCCCTCATCCAATGTTGATCCTGGACCTCAAAATCAGGATGAGTTATGACTCAATGTCCCGATGGAAAATTAAGAAGGTGATTTCTTTTGTTATCCATGCCACTTCACAGTGTGCTGGCCAGAAAATCATTCTGGTATGACCACTCTGTCAGAGGTGAAAATCCCTAACACAGAGATAACGCTGAAGCACAGAATTTTGAGGACCAGGACAATATATCTGATTTCTTGTTTCCAATGTGAATGGAGCAGTAGAATATTTCAAAAGTCGGACCTAACTATTCATAAATCTTCCAAATTTGAAATGGGGTGCATTTAACAGCTGTTGTACATTTAATCAATATGTTAGCAAAGTTGCAGATTTCTCAATCTCTATTTAGTGAAATTTAGGGAGTTAAAACATTGGAAGGAAATCGTTGTTAATTGGTTTAACTTGGAGGTATCACAGTCTAACAAACAAAGAAAAAGCAACAGCAGCAATTTAATAATGAGAAACCCTGTATTTGAGCTTGCTGTGTGTGTGTTTTTATACAGCATGGTCTCCAGTGCAGTGCTGTTTTACTGTATTATAAAACACCACCGAATGAGTTCAAGGCAGGTACAAATTGGTTTATTAGCCACGGAATGTGCTGTTGTTGCTTTTTTCCCCCCATTCCTTCAAAGTCATTTGTATTTATTTGAGCAAATTCTTTTCATATACCATTGCTTTTCTAAATCAGCAGTTCACCAGCTGATTGATTGAAAAATCATTGAATTGGAAAATCAGCTTTATCGGAAAAATAGGTTGGTGTGTAAAATAATAAGAATTAAATGGCAGAGCAGGAATTCGGAAGTTTATAAATACAGTTTGCAGGAAACAAAAACACTTCATTAATTCAGATGAGGAACAGCTATCTCAGTTACCTCGTAAAGAATATAGGCTGGGGCCTATATTTTTGGATAAAACTTTCCAGACCTTTAAACTGAATTTGCTACTGTGCTGACTGAGAAACAGTATGTAACGTTTTATTGATAAATTTGAAAGTCCAGCCCAAGTGTCGTGCAATTATTTTAAAACAAAAGTTGTTGTGATGAACAGATGGAAAAAATTGATTCCATTGCACAACTGGTCTCAGTCGCCCTTCCCTTAAAAGGTGGCACTATAACATTAGCAAAAGTATCAGCCATTTCTTGTTTACTCAGATGACATGAACATACTTGAAAGCTATGTGTGACTTCACCCAACTTCCCTGGTGTACTTTTTAACAGAGCCAATGGAGCAAAGACTCCTGCAAAGTCTCAACATGAGAGCTGTGAAGATGCCTGATGGCCAAATTGTTCCATCTGGGGTTTAGCCATTTTTCTGAGCATGAGTCAAGTTCTTATCCCTCCTATTACTCTTTGCTCAGCTGGTCTTATTCCGGATCAGTTTAGTCATACTGCTGTCAAGTCTAACAGAATCCATTTAATGTGAATGCTACTGATATGCAGAGAGCTGATTGCCTCATTTAAAAAGCCTGTAACAAGGTTACAACAAAGCCAGGTTTTGAATGTTAATGTCTGGGTCATATGCTTGAGAATATATGCGACAAAAGAATAAGAAGAAAATAGATTACGGCATGCCTGATTTTTACACTGAAGTGTAGATTTATTGGAAAATATATTTCTGTGGAATGTGACAATGCCAGAATTTAACAAAAGCTAACATGTTAAACTGAATCACTGTATCCTTCACCATGTCTATACTTTCTGGCTACACCATAATCAGGGGTGATCTTATTTTTATACCTTCGACAGCCCAGACTAACCCGTTCAGCTACAACCAAGTGAACACGATGAAGCCCAGTTCTGTCTGGTAGTAGAGCGTGGAATGGTTGACTACAACAGAGAAATCCAGCTGGATTTTATGACTTGTAATCGGGACTTCTTTTCTCTCTGTCATGTCTAAAATCCAGTGTGATATTGTGTGACACAACTTCGATACCAACATATGGGTTTCCCACAATACGGAAGTTGAGTAAGGACTGAAATTGGCAGCCCACCTGCTATTTTACAAAGAACTATTTAAAAGGCAATTGAACTTGTTAACAAGCCAATAGAACTGAATGAAACACTGCCTATGCTATAATATGGTGGGTGCACAGTCAGTGGGCCTTTAGTTTTCTTTAATCAGCAGTGTTGCAAAGGGCAGAATCATTTCAGAATCTCAGTGACATGAGCCCTGGTGAGATTTGTGGCAGAATGGGGCAAGACATCCAATGAGGCCCGTCTTGACATCAAGGTCATCTCACCACATCTTTCATGTTTTTCTCAAACAGTGTGGTGAGATTCTCGCTAGGCGGTGATGACATCCCAACTGACATTCATCACTCCTTGTAAAACCCTCAGTAACAGCCTAATTTACCACTTAATTATTCTGGTTGCAACCTTACCAAACTTTCCATTCAAATTAGCTGTCAGAAAAACTCGAAATGGAAACCAGCGTGGATGCTTGGTGAATTCAGCTCACTGCTTGTTCCGAAGAATCTCCATGTTTGACTCTCAGCGCCAACATCTCAAGGCAGTCCCCATGGGCACCAGCCACCTGCTCTCCACATCCACATCCTGATATTGGAGTCTGACTTTTGCCAGCATCTGAGAGCCCTAATGACCTAGCTCTGATCCACTTACAGGACGCTTCTGCACTTCAGTGTTGCACCCCGGGCTGCACTGGTAATGGTCATTGCAATACTGCAGCAAGGACACAAGGCACACAGGGAAACATAGCCAGATCATGGACTGGATGAGGCCGCTTCTCCAAGTTCTTCACCCACTGACGTAGTGCTCACTCACACTAAGCTCACTGCAGTCCTGCCTTGCATTGACTTTTTGCACTTTGCCCCATCAACCAGAGATGCCAGCCTGGAATAACTGCTGTCCGACTGTGTCCTTTAGAACTGACTCAAAGCAAGTGAAGCCCATCAGAGTAGTTAGCAATCCTCAGTCCAGGCAGAGTCCGACACCGGTCCAGGGAGCACTCGGAATGGTCAGTCAGGATCCTCTCTACAGAAGGGCTGAGAAGTCATGTGATGGGCAGCCCTGTCAACTCTTTCTCGTAGAATCCCTACAGTGTGGAAACAGGCCCTTCGGCCCAACAAGTTCACACTGACCCTCAGAGCATCCCACCCAGACCCATTCTCCCTATAACCCACCTAAACTACGCACTCCCAAACACTATGGGAAATTTAGCATGGCCAATCCACCTAGCCTGCACATCTTTGGACTGTAGGAGAAAATCAGAGCACCCGGAAGAAACCCACGCAGAGACGGGGAGAACGTGCAAACTTCACACAGACAGTTCCCTGAGGGTGGAATCGAACCCGGTTCTCTGGTGCTGTGAGGCAGCAGGGCTAACCACTGAGCCACCGTGCCGCCCCTTTCTGCCCTTGCTGTTCTCCTTCAAGAATGAGAGGCAGGCAGGTGTTACAGAAGATGACAGTGGGTGGCACAGCTCTTACTGTTGGTTCTGTTGGCAAAGTACCTTGGATGAGAGTGTAGGCAGCTCAGAGGGCATTCAGGGTTTATGGTTTCAGAGGTTGAGGTGGGTGTCAGTGAGTGAGGGAAGGTATTGCAGATGCTAGGGAGAGGAGCAAAGGAAGACTCTTGGTTGGAGGTGAGTACAATAGCAGAGATAGAGCGAGTGTGACATAAAAGAGAGAAGATGCTGGCACTTACACTGGCAAAGTAGAGAAGGACATTAGCCTTCTCCTACTGCATTGGGCATTCCTCCAGACAGCTGAGACCGCACTAGCCTGAGCTGCCAACCTTGGACCAGGCTGCTGCGGAGTTGGTGTCTTGATGTTCACTGCCTGGTCTGAGGGAAGAAGAATTTCAGCCTGTGCACTACCTTGTCCAGGAGTAACTCCATGACACAAGCTGGTCAACGGGAGGATCTGGTTGGAGCTGGGAGATAACAGATTCTCTTCTAATGAGAAGATTGCAGTAACAATATTTCTCCTAGTCAACAAAACATCCTATTACCTTTTCCTGCTGTTCCGTCTCAATAATTCCAGAGTTGTGCCCGCTACGGACAATGTGGAGTCACCAAATAATGCCAAGTGGAGGGACCAACATGAACTCAAACTTCCATCACGACATCTAGCCAATTCAAATGTTTGGCCTTCCAGTGAGGTGGAACTAGATCATTATTTGACTCAGCTGAGGCTGCAGCCTTAACTGGCTGAGAGACCCGCCTTCTTTTGTCTCTTTTTGCCCTTTCTTTTTTCTTCTTTTTTTCCCTTTAATGAGATATGGGTGTCACTTGGCAGCATTTGTTGACCATCCCTAACTGCACTTGAGAAAGTGGTGGTGAGCCACCTTCTTGAACAACTGTAGTTCAGATGCTGACAGTGTTGTTGTGAGACTGCTCCTGCAAATTTTCTTTTTTGCCCCCTGCTCAAGTTTCAGTAATGTGGAGGTGTCAGTGTTGGTCTGGGGTGGACAAAATTAGAAGTTACACACCACCAGGTTGTAGGCCAACAGGTTTATTTGTAATTGCAAGCTTTTGGAACACTGCTCCTTCATCAAGTGTCCTGTGACATTTGACACATTTCAATAGACAACCAGGAGCAATTAGCCCAGAAGGATGTAATATCTGCTTTGGCTCTAGAAGGATTTAGATCATCCCACATTTCTTTGGGTCTTAAGCAATATACTTCGTTACTATGCTGCCAAATTGGAGTGATCTCTTTCTGTATATTTGCTGCTGATATGGCTCCTTACTACTTATCTTTCTGCCCTTCACCATGGTGTCATTTATTTCCCGTTATTTTTCCTCTTTAACTTTGTTATTCCACTTTGTCTTTGTTTACTTTTTCATGCTTTCCTTTGCCAGTCACTCTTATCTCTTTTCACTTTTCCCTTCCCCTTCTCTCATTTCCAGGATTTCGAGTGACACCGTTATTGCTCTGACCCCACGATAATGCATAGTGCATGCTATGTCAAAATGAATAAAGTTATTTAATAAACTTGAAACTTATAACAGTGGTGTGATTATTGTAGCAGTCTGGTAGTGAAATGGAAAGTGTGTTAAAACAAGCATCTGTTACATATACCAATTGGGATCTCATTGAGACTTATACTGTTCCATAAAGATAGAAACAACATTTTAATCATTTAATTAATGTAATTCTACAATTTTGGTGTAGTGCAAGCATTTGGTCTGCACATACGGCAGAAAACACCAACCAACGATAGAAAGACTCCAGTTTTACTAAATTTCCTAATTTGTCACTTTACTGCTCCTTCCTCTGTTGCCCTTAAGAGTTCTCTTAGATTCCTTCTCTTTGGCTGTTAAATTAGGTTGCAACGTTATCGCCCATAATATACAAAATTTACCATCATTTACTGACGCATGACTTGAGGCAATTTTTCGTTTGCCCACAATAACCCCTTGAAATTGATGGTCTTCCAAGGACATGGCTTCTATTTTCAAAGTCAGCCTCCAATTGGCCTACAAGAGAATGGAGAGACGAAAACATCTAAATGTAGGAGGACGGCATGCTCTCAAAATGTAACATGAACATAATCACACTAATCGGTTTAATGTCCTTTTGCTGTTTAGATGGTTCATCTCAGATAAATAATCATTATTTTGTACTTGATCTGATTTCACTAGGGAGGGGTATAGTGTGCCGACTGTGTGGGTAATGCAGCTTCTGAACTATAGTATTGTTCATTTCGGTTGCATTCCCAAGGGACGATACCAGGCAGCAGCGAGATGACCTCCAAAGGGACAGTGAAATAACGATTGCTGTACTCTTGCTTACATGGAGCAAAACAGAATTAACTGGAAAAGCCCAGCAGGTCTGGCAGCATCTATGAATAAAAAACCAGAGTTAACATGTCGGGTCCTGTGACCCTTTCCTCTTGCTTGAATGCCTGATAACAACTGGGTTGAAAAGATTCATCAACAAGAGTCTGGCAGCAAGTTGGTCGCTATTCTCTTTGTTACTGGTGCACAGATTTAACATTTGGTGGCTTTGAAGGTTGCATTTCCATTCATTCCAGGACATCAAACACATTGCCCCATTGTGCACTGGATTTATTGCACCACTTGTGGACAGGACAATGAGCTTACTTATGAAATTCTGGGGCAAACAGCTTTGCAGACCATTGGTGGACACAGCTCACCATAAAGGTGATGGATCTTAGCACATTGATACTAGCAGCCAGAGTATTTAGAATTTTGCGTTATTAGGAAAATAGCTGGAACCCTCTCACCTGACAAACTCCTGAATGAAGAGCAGTCACTGTAAAGTAGAAGACTGGCAACCAATTTATACACAGCAAACTTCCACGAACTGCAATGTGATACAACCAGATAACCTGTTTACATGATATTGATTGAGAGATAAATACTGGCCAAGGCACTTTCAATAACACCCCTCAATATTGCCAAGGACTCACAAAAGCCCACCACCGAGGTCAGAGGGGACTTCTGGTTTAACAAAAGACAGGAGCTCTGATAGTGGCAATTCCTGAATATGGGACTGAGGTTTCAACTGATATTTCTTTCCTTTTTGCTCAAGTCCTTCTGACCCTGAGGGTAGTGTATTACCATCTGACTTACAGCTGACATTCAAAATTAACTAAAAGGAAGGAAAGAAAGATTTGATTATAAGTTAAGGGGCAAAAAGAAAGACAAAGTCAAGTTTAATTGTAAAGTTTACAGCTTTTAAAATCTCTAACAATTCTTAACACACAAAGGCATGAGATTCCACACTTGTAAAAATTAATTCTCAGCACTAGTTAGGTTTTTTGGCAATAATTAACACTCATCAGGTTGTGTAAAGACCACAGCACCATTAAATAAAGGAGCAAAATTAGGCATTTTGATCTATTGAGTCTCCTCCATCATTTGATCATGTTTCATATGTTTCTCAACCCCATTCTCCTGTCTTCACCCCATCTCCTTACCAATCAAGAACCTATCCAACTCTGCCTTAAAGACACTCAATAACTTGGCCTCCATGGCCTTCTGTGATGATGAGTTCCACAATTCACCATCCTCTGTCTGAAGAAATTCCTCCTCATCTCCTTTCTGAAAGGTACTTAGGCTGAAATGACAGGACTTGAGTTTATGTGGTGAGTGTTGTTTGTATCAATGATGAAAATAGTAATTTCATCCTCTTCAGTACATGTCATTGGTGAAGTATGTAGTGACATTGTGTTTTCATGAAGCTGATGGCGGAGTATTAGATGTCGGACTTTGGATATTGGTGTTCCGCCATGCGTCTAACCTTGCCTAAAGTGACTGTAGCCTCTTTGCAAACATAACAACAAAGCCTTTATTTTTGTAGCTACTTTGACAGGAAAACCTGGACGAATAAAAAAATCAGTTAGAACATTATGAATCTTTGAGATAATGGAAGTTCATGTAAATCAACAAACTTGTGCAATTTTTCTCAAATCAGATAAACTGCTGTGTCTCAAATCCTTTCCTGGACCATGTTTTCTTGCCTCTTATTCAATTTAATTGATTTTTTAAAAGAACATCCCTTGTTACACTCTTGCTTTAATGAACTGCTGGATGTTCCTTTTTACCACTTACTGCTGCTGTCCAGAATGTGACCTTTGACATGCAAACACCCTAATGGAGTAAATCATCTGCTGGGATTTTACTTTACTGTGCTTTAAGGCCCAAAATCTGGGTGTGGATTGGACAATGTGAGAGAAACACGGAGCAGAGAGGGGAACACAATGTTCCTGTGGGAGAGGGATGGAGAGAAACAAGCACATAAAATCATTGTAGGAGACTTTAGAAAACATATGGGGCTGAAATGTAGTGGTGGATTTATGTGTTTTTTTAAATGCATGCTCAGAATGGTGGTGGGGGGTGGGGGGAAGTGGGTGGGTGGATGTTGGGGGATGGGGTTAGTAGGCTCAGCTATCCATGGTCTACACATGTGGTGTGAGTGGTTTTATTTCTTCAGAGGGTCTAACGCATCAATTTCTGTCTTGTGAGGAAAAATAATAGGTGGTCAGCAGCACGGGGTAAAGTATAAATTTGACCTTAACTCCTTGGAAGCAGATAGTTTTGCATTCCATCATTTTCCCACCGTCCTGCCAAGCGTATGTAAAAGTTAATTTTTTGTTAAATGGTTTCATGTACACAGAATCCATAGACTGTCAAAGCTCCACTGATCTATTATATCTCACGTTTAATGTGTGGAAATCTCAAAAATCCTGAATTATATTCAATACTAAAATAGCTCTACCACTCTCCTATCAGATTTCCACTCTTCTACATTTATAGGGATCAAAGCAATGCTGCATCACATCTAATGTTTGACTTGACGATAAGACAAGAGATCGTTTCTAATTTAGGGCAATTTTAGAATGTATTCAAGCACAAGCAAATTAATTTTAATGCAGATTAAAATGGAAACCCACTGTGATAATTTGCAGCAATTTGCATCATGTAAACAGTTGTCATCAAGACCTTCCTAATTGCACTGGTGTAAAAATTTACATCACAGATTTAAAAGAAAGGAAAGATACCAAGCTCAGAATTGCAGCCTTAACAGATTTTGACTCGGCTTTAACGCCTGGCAAAAACCAAGCACAGGGCAGAAGATAAATGGAGCCCACTCCATTGTTGCATCGTTTTACTCAATTTCAATTATGAATGGTGGCCAGAAAGGCTGCCTTCAACAAAACAGCGCTGTCCTGTTTAAGTATGCAAATCAGACTCTGATGACATTCTGGCCTAATTTATTTTAACATGAGGCTTGAGGGATAAAGCGCTGATGGTTTTCCTGGTAGGACAACACAGTCAGGTAGAGCAGTCAAGGACAAAGGTTATGCTTTTAACATTTTATTTGGTTGTTTGTGGACTGGGAGGCATGCTCCTCTGGACTTTGAGGAGGCCAGGGGATTCCCTTGCCATTCCATTTGCACTTCTCCTCTGTTAAGTTTTCTTCAATGTAGTAATCTTGTACTGGAGACTGTTTCTTTGGTTGATTGCTAGGACATGAGGAAAATACCCTCCTCAAATTCAAATAGTGCTATGTAATCTTTCATCTGGATGGGTTGTAGGAGATCATTCCAGTAGGCAGAGCTCCCAAAGTTGCAACTTGCTCTCGGTGTTACGTTATTATCTGTGTTCAGACCTCTGGAATGGAAATGGAAATAGAAATACCATTTGATGACTCCAAGGTCGTGGAGGTAGCAAGCTGACAGCAGGGAGTTCGGGGAGAATCAAATTAACTCAGCAAATCTCAGCATGTGTCCATGGGACTCCCTTAATCCCACTCCCACCTGGAAGAACAGGAATTTCTGTCCAGAGTACACAACAGCTGGAATTACTTCTAGCAGTAGGAGCTGTGAAACAGCATTGATGCCAGAGGTCATTTGAATCATCATGCACGGAGGGTGAAAGAATATGTTTGCAATCAATGTGCATCATTGTTTTGTGTGTTCATGACACTTTCAAGAAAATTGCCAAACATTTTCTGTTTACCCAGTTGAAAGTCTCCCATGTCGTATGGAAACATGGGCAGGAAATAAATGCCCAAGCCCAAGTTTGATTACCCGAATCTATCAACAGTTCAAATAGTTTTTGTCCATTTTCAAAAGGGATCAGAGTTCATTCTGGGTGGCTACACTGTATAGCTTTTAGAGCAGATCCAGCCACCTGCATTTGACAAGACAGCAGAAGCTTTATAAGATTAATTTTCACCTCCATATTCCCCAGTTGCTTTACACAGTTAATGCTGCAGCATACTATGGACCTTGTTATTTGCATTCCGGAATGATAATCTCTATGAAAAGAGCTCTGTCCAGATTGAACCGCAGGTCATGAGGAGTAAGCCTCATGGTGGGCAAAGGTCAAACATGATCAATAATCTGTTAATATCACATTGTGCGCTTTGACCAGCTTTAGTGTGAGGTTTGGTTCATGTGTTGCTGGAGGGCACCACTGACCTGTAATTTCCATCACTGTCACTTTCTTTCTGTCTCTCACTGTCTGCTATCAACAAAATGCCTTTCAGTGGAATTCACTACAATATAAGTTTCTTTCCCTTTTATTTTCCAAGCATCAATTTTCCTGACCTATTGATATTGCCCGCTGAAATCCCTTGAAGAGAAAATTTTGCCCAGTTTGAGAGTGTACCAGAGCTATATGGATTCAAACATACAGTGACACTGGCACCTAACATTGGGGTGCTGCAGCAAGGACATTTTACGCTTAGGGATAAACCCCCAGTTCATGCACTGGACCAGACTGTATCTTTGAGCCCTTCATTTGCTGTCAGAGGTCTTGTTCAATGGCTCTGAGCTTATCCCAATTTTCAAAGCATCCCTACCTTGCATTTCTAGCCTTTATGTACCTTGGTCCCTCGCAGCCAGAAATAACAGTGTCCCAGTGCTTTCAAGCTGTTTAGTGCAGGCACAAAGACAGGAAGTATGTCACAGCTGTCTACAGGCCTCAGTCAAGGCCTGAGGGGTAACTTTTTCACACCGAGGGTGGTGCATGTATTGAACAAGCTGCCAGCAGAAGTGGTGGAGGCTAGTACAATTACAACATTTGAAAGGTATCTGGATGGGTATATGAATAGGAAGGGGTTAGAGGGATATGGGCCAAATGCTGGCAAATGGGACTAGGTCAGATTGGGATATCTGACCGGCACAGATGAGTTGGATCAAAAGGTTTCCTTCTGTGCTGTATGACTGTATGACTCTAATTGAAGGGAAGTAGCCTTCAGACAGGAGGTCCCAATAGTAAGTCAAGGACATTTTCCACTATCAGTCCAGAGGCTTGGAAATGGTCAGCCACTCAGAGTGGTCAGAATAACGATGTTGTCCTCATACTGAAGAAGGCTGGAATGCCGACCACTGGTCTTGATTTGTTAGGTCCTATTGAGAGAGAGGTAGGTATTAGTGGGGAGGGGGGAGGTGGGTGGCACAGCATTTACTGTTGGTGCAGGTGGGAAGGTGTCCCCAGTGAGTGAATAGGCAGCTCAGAAGGCCTGCCAGGTGAGTGTGGCCATGGGTTAGGGTGGGATGATGGCGAAGGAGGGAAGATGGCTGTGTCAGCACTGGGCGTGATCGAGCATGTACCTTTGGTAAGAGGTGGGGAAGGCAGCAGTGAAAGAGCGAGGTATTGGAGAGAAGATGGTGGAGCTGTGAATTCCTCTACACTGCACTGATTAGGTGGCATCCTCGGAGCAGTCTGGCATGGTCTGGTGTCGTGGCTGCTGGGCCTGAGAAAAGAGGAACCTGTGTACCCACCCATCCAGCAGGACATCCAGACCCCTGCCCACAAAGCCGGGCACCCAATTTCTCTTGTCTGCTTTGTCTGAGGCAAATGTCAGGAACTGTGCAGGGCAGCTCTGGACTGGCAGTGTTTGTCTGGATACCCAGCCAGATTTTAAAGATGGCAGGTGGCTCCAGGATCAAATCCAGGATATCCATTGACTGGCAAGCTTTTCTGGGACAGGGGCATGGGAAGATAGGGGTAGAATTGGATAAGAGGGATGCTGCAGGGGTCAGGTTAGGTGGTTAATATGGCAACTTTGTTCGGGTAAGGCAAGCCAACCCATGAGGACTTGCAGTGAAATTTCTCGAAAGAACCTGACTCAACTGACACTTAACTGAGAAAACAACGTATTATTAGCATCACTGTTGTCTCAGCCAGAGTGATAGAATGAACTCGTTCTCTTTACTTGCCAGTTTAATTGTTTAGGTAAAAGGAGTTTGAACGGTGTCTGAACATTATCACATCGCTGTTTTGTTACCCAGCCAGTCATGTAGAGATTGAGAATTTTAAGTAACAGAAAGGTTATTTGAAAATTTCCATTCAGCTTTAAAATTTGGAAATAGTATCAGCAAAGGCAATCACTAATCTATCAGATAGTTGCCCCAAAAACTGGTTAACAGGCCCTTTTGATTAATGGTTCTGAACCGGAGGGGTGTACGCCCCTAATGTTCCACCAATGGATTTGAAAGGCACTGCCAAAAATAAGTAAAGATTGGCAAGAATTTGTATTGGGTTGAGTGGTGGGAGAGATACCTTACTCATCAAAGGATGTCATTGGTAAAAATGAACAAGAATCTCAGACTCTTATGTGTTTGTAAAAACTTTGGTCAAAGTGTGGAAAAAGAATGAAATAAACCTGTCCGGGCGTGTGCAAGGCTGTGACAATAGTTGATTTTTCAACACAGCACATGAAGAGAGAACTTGAAGAGTGGGAAATTAGAGCAGTTGGCAATCCTTGTCATTTGCAAAGTTGGTTTCTATGTTCGTAATGTAACAACTGGCAAGTGTTAGACAAGCGATGGTGACATCTATTGCACAAAAGCCCAATATTTGGACACTATTTTATGAGCAAGATGTTGTCCTTTAGGCTCGTCCTTGACGTTGGCACCATAAGGCCTAGAATGGTGCACTCTGGGGGAAACAATGACCAATGAACAATTAGTACAAGGGTCCTGGAAGCAGGATGACCAATAGGAGACTCTAGAAGAAGCAGCAGCTTGATTTTTCAGGTTTGAGAGAAAGAAAGTGCCTCTAGATGGAGGCACTGTCAGTTCAACTTCCATATGAAAGATGAATCCCCCGTTGTGGAGCTGGGGTGACCTGCAGAGACTTCTGGCTGTAGCTGAAACCACGTGGGTGGGAGAATTTCAAAGTTTGCCTGGACTGCTGACCACTGCTACTCAAATCAATAATGGGGACATTGCATCTCGGCAGCTAGCCTCGACCCTGATTCCTCTGCACAAAGGAATCTGACTGGAAAATCTATTTAGGCTCTGACAACAGATCTTACGGACCTTTTCAAGAAGCCTTAACTGGTTCTTGTGGGCAGATAGCCCTGGTGCTCTTTCTTCTATCCTCAGGTCAATGGCCCAGGCTGGGATGGTGCCTACATAGTGGCACATTAATTGCTGACACAAATTTCCACATGTGCCCACACCCATGCTCTCTCCCAAGAGGGATTAAAATTCTGGTAAGATATTGCATGTTTTAAAATATAATTTCAACTCCACAAGTGCATTTGCAACATTGGATATGCTATATCATTGAGGATAAGAGTTATCTAGTACCATATTTACAAAATAGATGCATTTATACAAAGGTGCTTGCTTAACAACAAAATTGGAAATTGGAAGGATATTTACTTAAGTTGTCTATGATCAGCAGGAGGTGGGTTGTGGTTTGGGAAAATAACACCACCTTGGCCCCAGAAAGAGAAAAGAAAACTGGAGGATAGCAGTAAGCACAACATAAATAATAGATATAAAAACAGAAGTAGCTGGAAAAGCTGAGATAACAAGCATGGGGCTGGATG
>JAHRHZ010000111.1:28612053-28691545 GCA_024137785.1 Ginglymostoma cirratum | reverse complement strand
AGGAAAACTTGACGTTTCGGGCCTAAACCCTTCATCAGAAAAAGTTTCTGGACCCAAAAAGTTTTTCTGATGAAGGGTTTAGGCCCGAAACGTCAAGTTTTCCTGCTCCTATGATGCTGCTTGACCTGCTGTGTTCATCCAGCCCCATGCTTGTTATCTCAGATTCTCCAGCATCTGCAGTACCTTTTATCTCTTATAGCTGGAAAAGCTGCGGGTTTAATTGTGTCGTAAAACTCTAAACATACAGAAGAAATATTCTTTAGTCGTATTGAAGTGAAATTCTTATGAGATGGGAGAAGAGCCGCAGATCAAAAAGGAGTCGAAATTCTGCTTTGGAGAAGGAAGTCTGAGATCCCAACCTGTCCTGACCTATATGTGACTCCAGCCTCACACCAACATGACTGAACTTTTGATGACTGAAATAGCCTGGCAAGCCACTGTGTCAATCTCAGGGCAGCTAGGAATGAACAAGCAATTCTAGCCTTGCCACTGTCATCCACATCCTGAGAATAGATTTTGAACAAAGTCTACAATACAAGAATGGTTCATATTCAATTGTTCACAATGCCACTGAGACAAAACTAGGTGGTTTGTGAGAATGATGGAAAAATTTCAAATTGAATTATTGAGGGTGGGATGGCTGGGGTTAGGGCAGTGTAAAGCATTTATACCTCTTTCTCTGGTAAGGGTATATTTAACTTCAGAATCATACATGCCAAAGTCCATGTTTTGGCAGAACCTCAGCCTTTGGCCCCTTAACACCACAGGAAGAGAAACTCCTACCCACTATGTGTGCAGTGGCTAGAGTTACTTTCAGGTATAAAATAAAAAGCAGTTCTTAGGAAGGGTCACTGGACCCAAAAAGTTAACTCTCCACTGCTGCCAGATCTGCTGAGCTTTTCCAACTATTTCTACTTTTGTTTGTGAACACAGGTAACAGTTGTTGGAGAATAATAGGAAAGGCTAAAGGAAATAAAGAGCCAAGAGAAAAATAGAGAACGTGATGGGAAGAAGAAAAGGAAAGAAAGGCCAATGGTATGTGATGTTTTGTAGGGGGTAGTGAAGCAATTATTTGAAGAAGTACCGTCATTAAACTAGGAGACAGAGAAAAGAATGAAAGATTGAGCTAATAAATGTTGAAAGAGGGAAAAGAGTAAAATGTAGAATTGAGGACAATTATCGGCTACATAAACTGATGGTATTGGATGGGAAGAGCACTCCAATTTGAACTGAGATAAGACAGAAACGCCAGTCAAGAAGTATCTCTGAATCTGAAATTCTACAGGCAGTTTTCCAGTGAATTGTCAGAGTTTTGGAAGGAAACTTGAAACACCTTGACTATACAAAGAATTTTACTTTAGCCTGCTATAAATCAATGGGAGTGTAGCAGCAACAGTAAGAAAGTTGGAACACAGAGACTTCCTGTTGTATTAGCACCATAACTCTTTTTTCTTCACACTTCCCAATGTTAAAGCTGCCAGCTACCCTTGCTGTGTGTAAGCACTGGGGGGTACAGAGTTCAAACTTCCACATGATATTTGCTGTTGCTTAAGGAATGATGGCAATCTCCCAGGTTGGTGAATAGATCTTTTTAAGTGCCAAGCCTTCAAAGATCAGTTGAAGAAGTGTCACTGTTTTCTGCACTAACTAGTGAAGTGTGGCATTAAATCATAAGCAAATCTCTTTGTTCTTAATGCAATGAAAGGGATCTGTAGTAATAGAAAGTATTTTTGATTCAGACAGTGATGATGTTGTCATTATCTAATTTTGAATGAGAGTTGGTAAGTTGCCCAGCTTCAGTAATACTCGTTTAAACATAATCATTGTTGAAGTTTATTCATGACTAAAATGAGCTAAATTGCTAAATCATGGGTTGAATTAGAGCACAACATTTTAAACTGTGATAAAATAATTTCCGAAGGGATTAAAAAGCATTCACACCGTCTGATCTGTGAACTACAGGTCTAACATTGTAAATATATTGTTCCTCTACTGAAAGCCTGATAGGAGGCAGGAATGTAGGTGTGCTTCCTAGTGAGATGTCTACTGGCCATTTTTGGAAAGGCTGGATGAGTGGGTGGGGGCTTGTGGGGAGGCAGTGATTACACATGGTTACCAGTCAGCGTGCAGACCCATGCAGTTGCTCATCAGTTATCCTGCTGATCTCAGTACTGCAGGGCTGCTTATCGACCGTCCAGCCTTGGGTGTCCACCTACTACTCATACTACACAACCTCTGTCCATTAATTGGCCTGACACTGATGAAGCAGTCCACTTCCGATACACTGTGGGGCTGGGAACCATAGGTTCTCCTGACATCTCATTCCCAACATCAGAAGAAAGCTTCAGCTCTCTCAAAGGCAGTTTCTCTTTGGATTGCTTGACTGCAGCTACACGCTTCACTCTCTCTCTCTCCCATTGGATCACACACGCTGTGAGGCCAATCTCTTTGCAACATTTTAATCAATCAAGCCTTGAAGCTCTCATGCAGTCATTGTTTCAGTAGCATTCATCAAAGTGGACAGGAATTTGTGTTCCATTATAACGAGTTTGTACTCAAGCCTGACCTTAAACTCACAACAATGGCGATACAGACCATTTCCTGGCCATCTGCTAAGACAATGCTGGCTGCGTATGCAGTGTTTTCACCACGTAAGCTCCAGGCGTATGGAAGAGGAGTGAAATTAAACCTACACGGTGTTTGCAGCAAGATGTCTGTTCCCTTGATTGCAAACTGTCAACCAGCAAATCAAAAAGCCTGATTGTGAGACCGTACTAATAGGTACGGCAAGACAAGGCAAAGCATGGTTGCTGTGAGCATCCAGGCAGACAGTATGTCAGTGAGTGCTAAGACAAGCAAGGTCTAATTTTCTTCTGATGTTGGGAATGAGATGTTAGGAGACCCTGTCGTTCCCAGCCCCACACTGCATTAGAGTGGACTGCTTTTTCAGGATCAGACCAATTAATGGACAGAGGTTAGGCTCACTATTGCCATGTGAATGGTAGGCGGACACACAAGGCTAGAGAGTCAGTCCTTGAGCTGGGTGCCTGTCCCTGCTGCAGCCTTTCAATGCTACTTGCTGGTGCTCACTGCAATGTAAATCTGTGCTTTCAGTGTGCACTGTCAGTGTATCAGACAGGCAGCACGGTGGCTCAGTGGTTAGCACCTCTACCTCACAGCACCAGGGACCTGGGTTTGATTCTAGCCACTGGCAACTGTCTGTGTGGAGTTTTCATGTTCTCCCTGTGTCTGCGTGGGTTTCCTCCGGTTGCTCCGGTTTCCTCCCACAGTCCAAAGATGTGCGGGTTAGATGGATTGGCTATGCTAAATTGCCCATAGTGTCCAGAGATTTGCAGGCTAGGTGGGCTAGCCATGGGAAAAACAGGGTATGAGGATGAGGATGGGGTACGGGGCTGGGTCTAGGTGGGATAGTTTTCGGAATGTTGGTGCAGACTCGATGAGCTGAATGGCCTCTACCTGCACTGTAAGGATTCTATGATTCTGTGGTCATAAGAAGTCAGCAGACGCTAGACACCAATGCCCATGGATGAGGGCTGTCTTTGGCTGGTGCTTGTGCATCAATGCAACTTGTTCGCAGGTCACATGGAGGTCATTTGGAGTGAACAGGGTGCTGAATCCACCAGGTACCAGCTCTGATTTCCATATCAAGTTTTCTCAATGTCTCATTGTTTAATAAGTTTCTTGAGCTAGAAAGCTAAATATTAATGAAGTGAGTTAGCCGTTAACAAGGCATTTAATAGGCTAGGAATACTGCAGCGAGTAACTCCTGACTCCCCAAAGCCTGTTCACCATCTACTAGGTACAAGTGAGGAGTGTGATGGAATACTCCTTACTTGACTGGATGGGTGCAGCCCCAACAACAAGTCAAGAAGCTTGATGCCATCTAAGACCAAATAACCCACTTGATTGGCATCACAGCCACAAACAATCAGTCACCCTCTCACCAATTCTCAGTAGCAGCGCTGTGTACTGTTGGCGAGGATACAGTGCAGAAATTTGCCAAATTTCTTTGGACAGCATCTTCCAAACTCAACCACTTCCATCTAGAAGGACGAGGGAAACAGGTACACGGGAACATCACCCCCTGTAAGTCCCCCTCCAAGCCACTCACCATCCTGACTTGGAAGTATATTGCTGTTGCTTCATTGTTGCTGGGTCAAAATCCTGGAAGTCTCTCCCTTAAGGGCATTGTGTGTCTACCTACAGCAGAGGGACTGCAGCAGTTCAGGAAGGCAGCTCACCAACACCGTCTTAAGGGCAATTAGGGACGGGTAATAAATGCTGGTCAGCCACATTGTTCAGACCCCTATAAGAGCCTACTCATTGTAACTGTCAAAGTTCTCAAAGGAATGAACTGCACTGAGGATTAAATTTAAAATAAAGCATGCAGTGTTTTAAAAGAAATCAGTGCTTGACATTTCATTCGATCTGACAAAAGCCTCAGGGCTATCATTCTAGGATCTAACATGGGGATCTAACATGTTCATAAGTGAACAGTTTACCTGATGCCTTCAAATGGTTGTTGAATACAAATGTTTGTTTTACTAAAAGGTTAGTTGAAGGAATTTCAACGTGAATCGGTATTTCTTTTAATCAATGAGTGTTCATTAAGGAACTGTGACATCATTAAGAAACGAAAACTTTATTTTCCATCAGCATGGCTCCTGAGGTCTGCCTATGATGGATATCAGGTGAGTTGGCTTGGAAGGGCTAAGAGAAAAGGGAGGCAATAGGTTGGCATGAGTTGATACCAAGTTAGCACAGCGACAATAAAGGGCCATGGAGATGAATGGGTAATGAATTGGTATAGTGGGTATGGGGGTCATAAGGTGGGTGCATGGAGGGGCATCAAGTGTTATTGACGATATGTGCAACATTGGGTTTGGATGTGGTTGCATGGTACAGAAGAAAATCAAGTGCTATGGGAATGGATGGAGGGCTTAGATTGGCAAATAGGGCATGAAAGGTAGATGGGGCAGGAAGTGGTGTAGGTATATTTTCTATTTATTTGTGGGATGTGGCGTTGCTGGCTGGCCAGCATTTCTTGCCCATCCCTAGTTGCCCTTGAGAAGATGGTGGTGAGCTGCCTTCTTGAACCACTGCAATCCCCCTGCTGTGGGTTGATTCACAATGCTATTAGGGAGGGAATACCAGGATTTTGACCCAGCGACAGTGAAGGAACGGCGATATATTTCCAAGTCAGAATGGTGAGTGGCTTGGAGGGGAACTTGGAGGTGGTGGTGTTCCCATACGTCTGATGCCCTTGTCCTTCTAGATGGAAGTGGCCGTGGGTTTGGAAGGTGCTGTCTGAGGATCTTTGGTGAATTTCTGCAGTGCATCTTGTAGATAGTACACACTGCTGCTACTGAGTTTGGCATGTGTAAGGCATATGAAGGGTGAGGGCTGTCCTTTCTTTTTTAATTCATTCTTTTAGTATCTTCAACAAAGTCATTGTGGCGAGCTATTTGCTCAGCAGCCTCTGCATTCATTCTGCCCAACCCAACACAGATGGAACACTGCCTGTCCAGAATGAAGCTCCCAATTTCCTGGGCACTTTCCAGTTTTGCAGAGACAGGACTTAGCCCATCTCTGTGCTCCCAAGTACAGAACGAAAATTCAGGCTCCAGATTTATAATCTTTCACATCTGTGAGATACCCCAACACATTTTACAGCCAATAAAATACTTTTGAAAATTGTAAAGCTAAGAAACACAGGAGGCAATTTGCAAACACCAAGTTCTCCAAACAGCAATGTGGTAATGACCAGATAATCCATTTTTGGGTATTGGTTGAGGGATAACTATTGTTCAGGAATCTATGAGAATTGCTTTTCTTCCAAGTGGCACTGTGGACACTGAAATGGCAGTGGTTAGAGTCATAGAGTCATAGAGATGTACAGCATGGAAACAAACCCTTCAGTCCAACTTGTCCATTCTGATCAGATATCCTATATAAATCAAGTCCCATTTGCCAGCAATTGACACATATTCCTCTAAACCTTTCTTACTCATATACCCATCCAGATGCCTTTTAAATGTTGTAATTGTTCCAGCCTCCACCACTTCCTCTGGCAGCTCATTCCATACACACACCACCCTCTGCATGAAAAAGTTACCCCTTAGTTCCCTTTCACATCTATCCCCTCTTACCTTAACCCTGCACTCTCTAGCTTGTGACACTCCCACGCCAGGGAAAAGACCTTGACTATCTACCCTATCCATGCCCCTCATGATTTTATACACCTCTATAAAACTCATTCTCTGATGCTCCAGGGAAAATAGCCCCAGGCTATTCAGCCTCTCTCTATAGCTCAAACCCTCCAACCCTGGCAACATTCTTGTAAATCTTTTCTGAACTCTTTCAAGTTTCACAACATCCTTCCTATAGCAGGAAGATCAAAATTGCGTGCAGTATTCCAAAAGTGGCCTAACCAATGTTCTGTACAGTCGCAACATGACCTCCCAACTCTCTTATTCAGTGCATACCAAATGTCGTCGTCACTATCCTATCTACCTGTGACTCCGCTTTCAAGGAACTCTGAACCTGAACTCCAGAGTCTCTTTTGTCAGCATCACTCCTCGGGACCTTACCATTAAGTGTATAAGTCCTGCCCTGATTTGCCTTTCAAAATGCAGTACCTCACATTTGTCTAAGTTAAACTCCTTCTGCCACTCCTCAGGCCCATTGGCCCAACTGATCAAGATCCCATTGAACTCTGAGGTAACCTTCTTCACTGTCCTCTATACCACCAATTTTGGTGTCACCTGCAAACTTACTAACCATACCTCCTATGTTCACATCCACATCATTTATGTAAATGACAAAAAGCAGTGGATCCAGCATCGATCCTTGTGGCACACTGCTGCTCTCAGGCCTCCAGTCTGAACAGCTACACTCCACCACTACCACCCTCTGCCTCTGCCTTTAAGCCAGTTCTGCATCCAAATAGCTAGTTTTCTCTAAATTCTGTGTGATCCTACCTTGCTAACCAGTCTACCATGAGAAACCTTGTTGAATGCTTTACTGAAGTCCAGAGAGATCACATCCACCACTCAGCCCTCTTCAACCCTCTTTGTTACATCTTCAAAAAACTCAATCAAGTTAGTGAGTTTCCCACGCACAAAGCTGTATTGACTATCTCTAATCAGTCCTTGCCTTTCTAAATACATGTAAACCCTGTCCAGTAGGATCCCCTCCAATAACCTGCCCACCACCAATGTCAGGCTCACCTAGCTTTTCCTTACCAACTTCCTTAGTGCCATAATGTTAGCCAACCTCCAGACTGTTGATCATCCCCTTAAGGTAATGGCCAGTTGTATCAAGAGAAAAGCTGTATGAGGATGATGAAAGTGTACGATCATGAGTTTCCCTACGGGGCTTTGAAGCCCAGGGACAAACTTAAACGTGGGTCAGAAACACATACTGTGTGGGAAAGAGTCACTCGTTGAGATATCCAACAGGGCAGCAAATTAATGATCAGAAGATGGTTCCCTCTCAGGCTCTGAAACTTGGATGATTTGTCTAAGGCCTTCCAACAGGAGGTCACAAAGAAGGCATTTACCCTTAAGTCAATCCATCCCTCTAAATTAGGCTTGTTAAGCATTCCATTTACTCCTTTAGATTTGACCCTTGGAAAAGAGGTAACTCTGCATTTGCAGCTAGGAATAATTTCAAACCCTGGTGACAGTTAGTGCTATTTAAAAACAATTCACTTCTGGCCGTATTCAAATTTCAGCCTCCAAATTCCAAGGCTGAAGGAAAGGAGAAATGACCCTTTTGCCTCGCTGTCTTAGCCTGTGCTCCTGTGGATTACCTTTAATTACATTCCAGTAAATATGGTCGTGACTTTCTGCGAGCTCTCAATGAACAGATCAATATTTGGGATTAAGAAACAAAAATTACTCGAGTCATAGAGTCACACAGCACAGAAACAGGACCTTCGGTCCAACTTGTCGATGCTGACCAAGTTTCCCAACCTAATTAGTCCCATTTGCATGCATCTTGCCCATATCCCTCTAAACTTTTCCCATTCATGTACCTGTCCAAATGTCTTCTAAATGTTATAACTGTACCTACATCTACAACTTCCTCTAGCAGTTCATTCCACATTCAAACTACCCTCTGTGTGAAACAGTTGCCCCTCAGTTGTCTTTTAAATCTGTGTTGTCTCACCTCAAAAATAATAGTTTTGAACTCCTCTACCCTAGAGAAAAGACCTTTTCTATTCACCTTATCTATGCCCCTCACAATTTTATTTTTCTTTAGAAGGTCACCTCTCCACCTCCTACACTCCAGGGAAAAAGTCCCAGCCAATTCAGCATCTCTTTATAACTCAAACCCTCCATTCTTGGTAACATCGTTGTAAATCTCTAATGCACCCTCTCCAATTTATTAACATCCTTCCTCTAGCAGGGCACCCAGAACTGTCCACAGTACTAGGAACTATCTAACAGCTCAGGCAGCTTCAGAGGGAAGAGAAACTGCTGCTGATGATTTCTCATCACAATTTGCTCACAGTTTCTCCTATTATTTATTGTGAAACTTTGAATCTGTACTTCACCCCACCAAAAGGGTTTGTTGTTCCAGCCTTAAATTTCTCAAAGTCATCAGGTCTTTAATGGAAACAGAGGAATAAAACAAGCTTCTTAAAATAACCACTTAACATTTAAAATATTTTCATTCCCTCATGGTTTCAGGTTAAGCAGAGTCCAACATTCATTCCCTACATCAAGCAACTTCAATCTTGCTTGTAATGAACATGTCTCTATCACACATCAAAGCTATTCACAACAGCTCAACTTCAGTCATGTGTCTGAGTAGCTGAGGAAGTTATCCTTCCAAATCCTTAATATGCATTCAAGTACACACATGCTGCTGATGTTACCGAAATGCACAGTATCAGCACATTTAAGATCCACTACAGCTGTAAATGTCTTATTTTATATCCATTAAGCTCAATGAAAGCTTGTTGCAGGAGATGAACAGTTGTCTGCATCAACACTTCTTTATGCAGAGATTTGTTATATGTATTGGTAATCCAATTAATGATTTTCTGGAGTCTTTACAAAGTATTTGTTCAAACTGATTCAAAAGATACAGCTTCTTTTGAATGTCTGTCATACATCATCTCAACTGTTTTTCATTAATTTTACAGTTACTTATCACAATATTTGATTCAGTGGAAATATTTACTCCTGAAGCATTTCCATATCTGTACAAAGGAACACATAGAACACAGGAACCAATAGAATTGGTCCTCAACAGTCATGTAAAATGGATGGTAGTGAAATAATAGCCCACTTTGCACTTTGTATGGCTTTCTTTTGCATTAATCACATTATAAGCTGAACTAGACATGAATGGCAGTGCAAAATGCTGCAATGTTTTACACAAGGACAATTCCAGCTCCACTTTCCAAACCAACTCTTCAGTAACTGAGAGGTATTCTCTTTTCTCAGTTACTGACAATTTATGAGAACAAGGTAGAACTGATATGCCTGCACTGGAATTTCAACATGATGGGATTTTATGTGGTTCCCTGAAGCTCTATCATTGATCCCAACTAGATGCAGTATCCAGGTGGTGTTTCCACTCTCTCAAGAGGAAACCTGGAGGTAAAAGTGTGTTGTGTTGCAATGGAAATGCTATATCCATTGTTCAAGAGACAAGAACTCCCTTAATCATGCCACTCAAACTTATTTGTATGCCCTTCCAGAGAGTAAGCCAGTGGTCAGAGCAAAGAGAATGAGAAACATTATCAAGTCCTTTCGCTCCTTTCACGGAATACCCACAATAACAACCCTCCCACCTGACTAGGCATGAGTCAGCAACGCTGCATTGTGAAATTGTTCAATTTCTGAAGCTTCATCCCTTGACGATCATCTCATTGTGGTGGTGCACAATATGGACAAACTATGATGCTGCTTGACCTGCTGTGTTCATCCAGCCCCATGCTTGTTATCATGGACAAACAACTTGTTTTCTAATGAGGAGGAGGAAAAGTATTGGATGTTAGCTCTAAGGACAGGAATCAGGCAGTAGGCCTCCCTGGCTCATTTCCTTTGATGTACCATTCCAAGATTTTCCCAACGAGGACAAATTCCAAGAGAAAATCCAACTGACTTGTCTCTTATAGATGTATAAGTTGATCGAGGGATAACATACTGTGGTTTGCTTTAGCATTTTCATTTAAGACAGTGCATGTTCAGAAGACAATGCTTTGAGATACAGCTTCCCTTTTAACATTCTGAAGCATATCATTTATAAGAGGGCACACAAGGATTAGTGTATTCCAAAGGCAGTGCTGCACCAGGAGGGTTAAAAAAAGTGCCATAAAGCTGTAACGGGTGAAAGAGCTTCTGAAAGTGTGAGTGATGACCTGTTCTGTAAATGAAAAGTAATTATAATAGGTGCGGATGTTACAAAGAATAGCAAAAAGATTTTTGTTTTGTAAGCAATGCTCATGCTGGGATTCAGGAGATAGTAAAGTTCAAGCAAAAAGTGGCACTTGAGTATTTTGATGTGTTAGTATCTTACACTTTCTGCAGCCTGTATATATCTTGCATTCTATACATACCAGTATCTGCGTATATGTTTGTTTGTATATATACATATCTTTACATCTACACACACATTATCTATATATATTTATCTACCCATGCACCTATATCTCAGAGTATATTAATATACAATCGCACCATTTAAACTGCCCTAATGACTTACACCACTTACAATTATGTAATCAACGTGACAACAAAATTTCTTTGTGAAATTAATTTAATTGCTGTTTCTATTTGCCTGCAAATTATACTATGGTTCATCCCACTTGATGCCAGGAATCTCCATGAGATCGATACCAGTACAGCCACACAGTTTCAGAATGCACACATCAGTGTCCCTGGCCAGTAACCCACAGAATGAAATCTGCAAATTTCTATCTTAAAATGAAATCAGAGTGTAAGAATAGCAGTAATTAGTATGTTCCGAATGCAATAAATACCTGCTGGAAATCAAGGCGTCTGTAACGGCTGCTGACATATTACTTTGAATAATAAAAACAGTCAGATCAACTGCACTGCAATTTGTCAAACTTTCCATGAGGTGGTTAAGTAGTAAAAGCCATTCTAGGGTAGACTGTATTTTGGTTCGTGGAAAAAGCAGACCAAGCTTTCAATCTATGCATTTTTGCATTTTCATGTTTCACTATGGGCTTAATATAACACATCGTTGAGGTTTTCATGGCTCATGCAAAAACCCATCAGCATATTTAACAGTCTTTAAATCAAGCTACTGAGAAATTTACACTTGGCTGCAGGTCTCCCAAAACAGAGTAAGGATGAGTTTGTTCACACAGTGACCCCAGAGGGTGCACTGCCTGCTTAAATAGTTGCAGTGCCTGTGATGTTCACATTGGCAATGACCTAGGAAGCTGCAGTCACCGACATCAGCCGAAACAAAGACAGAGACTGGGAAGCTGGAGGTTAACCGCAGCCAAAACCGCAAGCAACATCCAGGAACAACAGTGTTGGTGCTGGGATCCTACAAGGGGGTCTCTGCAAAAGTAAGCTAACGGAGTAATAGAGATAAAAGGTACTGCAGATGCTGGAGAATCCGAGATAACAAGCATGGGGCTGGATGAACACAGCAGGTCAAGCAGCATCATAGGAGCAGGAAAACTTGACGTTTCGGGCCTAAACCCTTCATCAGAAATGGGGGAGGGGAAGAGGGTTCTGAAATAGTCAGGGAGCATCTGTAAATGAAGAAATTGGGTGAGCAGTTCAGGAGGGAGGGCACGAACATGAGAACGGAGCAGTGGTAGAAAGTGTGTGTCCCTGAGATATTGCAGAACATTGGCTGACTGGTAGCGAAGTGCGGCATTCCCACCGGCACCTGGGAATCACTGGCCCAAGAGCCTCCAAAGTAGAGGAGGAACATCCGGGAAGGCAGCAAGCACTTCGAGACTTGTTGTCAGGAAAATGTGGAAGCCGGGTGAAAACAGAGAAACAAGCTCACTGCCACACCAGTACCCCAGCCACCTCTTCCCGTGACTACCACCTATCCCAGTGTAACTGAGATTGCAGTAGCTGCATCAGTCTGTACAGCAACATATGGCCTCACCCTGAGAGTGGAAGTAAGCCATCCTTGTCGGGAGGAATGAATTATTTGTGTAGAGATATACCTCACTCGCTCAAATCTGACAGATTAGTGGAATACCAGCTGAGAGGTTCTGCTTTAGATCACCATTATAGTTTCATTCAGCTAAAACTATCAACATAGCTGCCTTGTCAGAACTGGTAGATATCCTGTTCCTTGTCGTGCTTTGAGTATCTTCTGTCCTGAATTGAATTGAATTGGGTTCATTGTCACATGTACCCACATCAGGACAATGGAAAGTTTACAAGTCGTCACTTATGGCACCATCTTAGGTACAAAGCAGAAAAATAAGGAAAGCAAAGTTAATTAGTTAAACATTATAGTCCTTCTTACTGAAAGGTAGAGAAACAAAAAAAACAGTTAAGAGTTCAACACCACAGTCCATAAGAGCCTGGCCGTGCTGAGCTCACAGTCCTCACATGTGCTCGACCTCCCCCACTTCAGGCTCAACCTCACCCCCCTGCTGGCCACCCTAGGGTTCCTTCTCCCACTCTCGCTGCCGGTGATGCAGCCTATCGCTGTCGCCATGGAAAAGAAAGAAAAAGATGAAAGGAAAGGAGAAAGAGCGATGTGGCTGACCTGGTGCGGGGCAGAGGACAGGCTCAGGAGCCCGAGCGCTGACTATCCTGCCGTTGCCACCACCTTGAAACATTCCCTTGAAAGACTTTTTGGTGCGTGTCGGGAGAATTTCATTTCCCAGCAGAGGGATCCATTGGCCAACCCAATTAAAGAGGCACAGGTTCAACTTCACTATTACCTACTGTTGGTTGGAACACATGCCAGGTGTATTCTACATGGTTTTCAGTTCTAGTTCTAGTCCTTCTAGTTTTAGGCATTCTAAGTTTACACACTGTCTTTCACAGTGTGGTAACAGATGTTGTGATAGCCACCCTGAAAACTTAGACCTTCAAGTCAAATGCCATGTTGCAAGCTTGCTCTTTGGCAACTGCTTAATCTAGTTCTCCTTATCCCAGATAAGGGATATGAGCCAGGCACATGTCCATCTACAGGTTTGACTCCCTCTTGCAGGCATTCAGCACAATGAAATCCTCAGTTTTAGTTGTTGCATCATTGACAGCCCTGCCTTCTACTGCCTGAGCAATAAGCTGGAATGTTCTCCCTAAACCTCTATGCTCTGCTACATTTCTCCTCTTCTTTATGTTGTCCCTCAAAATCTAGCTCTTTGACCAAGATTTCAGGAATCTGCCTTGTATAGCTCATGTTATGATCTCTCAGGTAACGTTAATAATCGACAAGTCAGATACCAACATGACATCTAGCTTGTTATACTATGAATGTACATTTTGCAGTTAGCTCCCTTGGCGGTTAATCACTAAACATTCACACAAGACTGTTAATGTTCTTTGTCAAAGAATGCAAGTTTACTACACAAAGAAAAGCTGTATATGTGTATGTAAGTCAATTTGGAAAAAGAAATCTTAACAGAAAAGGCAAAAACGTATGCTCAACCATTTTCTTCCCAACATTATCCTTTTTCTGATAATCAACCCCAGGGAAGTAACATGTATATCTTATCTCTTCTTAACAAATTCATTCCTCTTGGATTCTTGAAACACTTTCAAGACTTTTTTTTCAGTTCTTAAGTTCTCCCTCTTTTCAAGCTTATTACTTATGTTGATATATGTATTTGATATCATGTTTTTATTACTTTTCTCAAAATAGTAGGTAATAAAATCATTGTCTCAGTCAAGAAAATGTTACATTCTGTCTCTTTCATTTTGATCTAGCTAAATATATTTGTGTGAAAAGTGATAGCTAAATTAAAAAATATTTGTTATGACTGACTGAGAGGTGTTAAAAACAGAGAAACTGATCACATATCCTGACCTTGCTGTAACAAAGCAGTAAGTTAATCCGTTATGTTCATTTCTGCTGTCTCGTAGATTCAAATATGCAGGAGATTGTATATTTGCTCCTTTCGTTAGTCTTACTGTCTGTGAGGGAACAAAATCAGAAGTACAGCATACTTTCCAGGGTTTGTTTTTTATAAGTGCTTTCATCCAATAATTTTCCCTTTCTGTTTCCCAAAGGCATTGATGTTTTGTCAGATTTCAGTTCTTTAGGTTGCAATTTGGTACCTATCCCAAAATGTGATTACTCATATAACAAAAGCCAAATATTGTGGACGCTGCAGATCTGGAGCACAAAAAGAAATTGCTGGAGAAACTTGGTATGTCTGAAGCATCTGTAGGGAAAGAAACAGAGTTAATGTTTCAAGCAGCATTCCCACTGATTCTTCATCATGGATCTCTGCGGTCTGTACATGGTAGTGAGGTCAATGCTGCGTTGACATGCTGTACAGCTTAGAGGGGGCATTGATATCAAATCTAATATGACCACATCAGAATTGCAGCAGCTAGAAAAGTGTTTGTTTTATCTTGTCAGGAATAGCAGAGGAGGAACAAGTGGAGCAGATGGTAAAGGGGCCCTGACCAAAGGGCAAAGGAAGTGCTATTAGTAATACAGACTCAATATAAATGGTAAATTGGTCTTAATAGTACGTATTAGTGGCAGAAAACATGTCAGCGCTGAGGAGGAAGACCTTAGGGATTGGGAAAGAGGAGGTAGTTGTTTTATTCATTCATGGCATGTTGGCATTACTGGCTAGGCCAGTATTTATTGCCTAACTCTAATTGCCCAGGGGGCAGTTAAGAGTCAACCACATTGCTGTGGGTCTGAAGTCACATGTAGGCCAGATGGGTTTTTTTCCTGACAACTGACAATGGTTTCATGGTCATCTGTAGATTTTTATTTTATTGAATTCAAATTCTACCATCTGCCGTGATAAGGATTGAACCCAGGTCCCCAGAACATTAGCTGCGTTTTTTAGAATAATAGTCTAGTGATAATACCATTAGGCCATTGCCTCTCCATAACTAAAATGGATCTGAATCATTGAACTCCAATGTTAAGTCCTGAAGACTGTGAAGTGCAAAATGAAATTCAGTTCTTCCAGCTTGCATTGGACTTTGCTGGAACACTGCAACAGGCCTAGGATGGAAATGTTATCATGTGAGCACAATGATGCACTGAAATGGCAAGCAACTAGAAAGTCAGGGTCATTCCTGCAAACAGGTGGAAGTGCTCCGTAAAACTATCGGCCAGTAGATGATTCCTCTCGCCAATGTAGAGGAGACTGCACTGTAAGCAGCAAATACAGTCGATTAAATTGAAAGAAATACAAGTTTTGTACAGTGAAATTTTAAATGGAAGGATGGGGGCTGGGGTGGGGTGGTTGGCATTCTGGGGCAACCTGATAGAGGTCTACGAAAATGATGAAAGGAATGGATAGGGTTGATAATCAGAGGTGGAAAGGGCATCTATAAGAAGGTGTGGGTTCAAGGTGAGGGGGATAAATTTAGGGAAAACCTTTCACACAGAGGCTGGTGGGTGCCTAGAATGCATTGCCAGTTGAGGTGGTGGAAGCAGGAACATTAGCAACAATGATAGACACATGAACGGAAGGCGAACTGTGGCATAGAAACCACACATGGGCAATAAGTAGTGGGTCTCAATAAGGAAAAGGAATCGGGACAGGTTTGCTGGGTCAAAGGGCCTGTTCCTGTGCTGTATTGTATTGTAAGAAAGAGGGAAAGGGGCAAGTGTGACATCTTCTGCAATACATGGGAAGGTGTCATGTTTTTGGGGGGGAACATGCGGTGGGGGAAGAGGTAGGGGTGAAGAGATGTTACAGTTATGTTAGAGTGGACCAAGGTGCCATAGAAAGAACAATCCCTGCGTAATTCTGACTGGATGGGGAACAGAAGATGTGTTTAGTGATGGTATCCAACTAGAGGTGACAGAAATGGCAGATGATAATCCTTTCAATCCAAAGGTTGATGGGGTGGAATATTGGGGGGAGCCCTATCACAGTCCTGGGAGGAAAGAGAAGGGGTGAGGGCAGAAATGAGGGAATGTTTGCCCTGTGTTGGACTCAAAGTTAACGCTGTTTCCCACTCTGCAGCTGCTACCAGACCTGCGGAGTATTTTTTTTCTGGCACTTTCTTTTTGTATTTCATAACATTACTCACATTTGAACCTTGATTTTTGGAGGTTTCAGCACTATGGTCCTATCACATCCGAGCTCAGTCCTTGCTCTGTCAACCTGCGCAAACAGTAGGAAGCAGTGAGTGGCAATCAGGAGAAACATCCTGATATCGTAGCGTTATCCTCGTTATCTTTCTTCTCCATGACCTAAGGTGGCCATTACTTTGTGTTTGAAGAATCCGCAACACAATGAAATAGACCTGTAGTGAAAATCCAACTCGTTCAGTCATCCGATTAGGTAATGGCTGATCTATATTTCAACTCCATTTAACTGCTTTGGTTCTGAACATTTAATGCCCTTGCCTAACAAAAAACTACATTTGTAAGTTGATTCAGCAGTCATAGGGAAACTCTATAGATTTCTGGTTTAGTAGGAAAGGAGCTTAGAGAAAAATAAAGAATGTAAGGAAAGATAAATGATTGCAGCTAAATATCCTGGGTAGAGAGGTGAACTAGAAAGGGTTCACTTGTTTTAATAATGCTTTTGAACTTGTAGAATGACAACAATAATCTCCCCTTAAATTGAAGACAGGTACTGAGTAAAGCTCTTAATGCTGGCCCATTGAATATCTACTGGGTTACTGAGACTTCCCAGTCCTGATTTAAAACTGTGGTCCAATTGTGAAGCTAATATTTATAACTTAACACTTCCCTCTCACTTTCTTTGACTTTTTCAACCCTTTAAAGAAAACTACAAAGTTAATGAGAAAATTTTAAGAAAGAGACATTAGTCTCAAGAATTGGCTATTCTGCAGTCATAAAATCCATTTGTTCTTAACAAAGAGCAGACATAGGAAAGCAATTTGTTTTCGCTTGAGCTTCAAATTCTAGTCGCATTATATCAATGAACAAAGTGCTGAAGTAGTTTCACGTAGAAACAGAGAGACTGGATTGAATTTTTCTAATGAGGAGTCTGCTTTAATATTCTGCAGTTGAGCTGTCAGGTGCTTTTCATGTTGTTCAGTAAGAAAGACCTGTCTATCAGAAAGCCACAAATGTGTGAAGCATCGTGGATCAAAGGGCTGCATTTGAAGAGGTCCTCCATTGAACATGATGAAATTGTTATATCAAAGCGTGCAGTCTAAAGTGATTGATTTGAAAGTTTCTGTCCTACCAAATCCAGTCTTTTCCATGCTGTTCCTTGATGTTGATAATGTCAAAATTGAACAATTTTCTTACCGTAGGATAAATTTGAATCAAAAATGATTTTATTCAAAAGTCAGTGGGAGAGAAAGTAAAGTGCATGTAACACCAGCAAATGCAATGTTGCATCACTTCCTTGATTCGATATCATGTGGAATGAAATTACACTGCGAATCTTATTGTTGTATTTTAATCGTAACAGTCAAGGTGCCTTGTATTTTAATACACATTCAATCAACTAACATAATCTTCACATTTGACTCAAACATTGTCAGAGAATTCATCAAGCCATTTGTACTACGTAGAATTTTGTGAATTTTCACTGTATTATCAGGAACAGTACGCAATCCAATATATCCCTCAGTTTTCATTGCATGCTGTACTTTACAAAATTCAGGACTGATCAAAATTGTCCCAGTATCTAAGAACTTGGGCTAGAATCCAAACCACGAAACATATTGTAAATTTTCTTTTTGAACAGTACAACGAGTCGAGATGCATTGACTCAGTATCTAGCATGCAAACCCCCACAGTTCAAATTTTCCACAGTTTGATACATTAGATATTTATTTCACAGAAGTCGCAGCACTTAGAAATGCACAAAGATGCAATGATACTTTAATTTCTGTAGGTACATCAGTTTTGTTTCAGGACATCAAGCTGTTAGTGCTAAGTCTACGGTGGCTCAGTGATTAGCACTGCTGCCTCACAGCGCGAGGGACCCAGGTTCAATTCCAGCCTTGAGCAACTGTCTGTGTGGAGTTTGCACGTTCTCCCTGTATCTGTGTGGGTTTCTGCTGGGTGCTCTGGTTTCCTCCCACAGTCCCAAGATGTTCAGGTTAGGTGGATTGGCCATGCTAAATTGCCCGTAGTGTTCAGGGAGGTGTAGGTAAGGTGGGTTATAGGGGGATGGGTCTGGGTGGGATGCTCCAAAGGTTTGGTGTGGACTTGTTGGGCCGAAGGGTCTGTTTCCACACTGTAGGGATTCTATGATCTATGATTCTATGAAATACAATCCATGGATCTGCTGAGGAAACAAAGAAGTTGGATTTAATATCATGAATACTTTCCCAGGCACCAAATTAAATCAGCTAACTTCTCCTTGCCAGCCACTGACTCTATCATACTTCCTGACTACAGGCTGAGTCTAATCCAGACTGTTTGCAACCTCAGTATCCTATTTAACCCCGACTTTCCGACTCCATAGTTTTCTTACAGATGGCTTGATGCCACACCATGAGATTGAGGAGAACACAAAGTCAAAAATTGTTTTCAGGTTTGGATTTCAAAGTAACACTATTTATTAAACAACAAAACTAAGTACTGCGGTATGAGACTATCGTAGCTATACCAGCCTCCAATCTATTAGTTAGCTTAATTACAGGCTGATCTATCTTCTTTGTGTACTTATGTCCATGTGCTCTGAAGACTCTCTAAAGTTAGAGTCTTGTGTAATTTAAACTTTGTCCACATTGTGCTACTTATACTGTGTGATATACAGATCCTTAACATCATCGCAAGGATGCTCAAGGGTCTGGGAGCCTTTATGCAATGATATCTTCTCCACTGCCAGGATTGCCAACTTCCACCCTCATAATATCACCTCCCTCAACCAAGCATCATCTCATCTGTTGCTGAAATCCTCATCCCTGTTGTAGATTCTCTAGACTGGACTGTTTCAATTCTGTCCTGGCTAACTTCTCACTTTCCACTTTATGTGAACTTGAACTCATCCAAAGCTTGGTTTACTAACCTATGACTGGTCTGTTCACCCATCAACCTTGTACTGTCTGGCATCTTTGGTTCCCTGTCCTCCAATTCTTCAATTTTAAAATCTTCAATCCTGTTTTTCCTAAACCCTTCCTTAGTGACAGCATTACCCTTGTCTAAGAAAAATTGTGGCACTAAAGATTCAAGTCACAACTGCCACATGGGTGTCTCTTAGCAGGTTAATTAAAAATTACTTTTTCCCTTTCTTTGTAGCCTCCTCCAAACCTTCAGGCTTTCTGTACTCCTCCAAGATAGCCTCGCGTGCATCCTTAATTTTCATTAATTCTCCATTGGCAGCTTTGATTTCAACTACCAAGGCCCTACACTCTGGAGATCCCTCCTAAATTTCTCCACGTCATTCCAATTCTCTTTCTTCTCCTGAGATGTTCAGTAGAACTCAACTTTTGACAATCTGTGCTTTTATGTCTTACAGTGGCTTGGTATCAAATTTTGTTTGATCAGACTTCTATATTTAGATTTCAATTTAGATTTTATTGTCATATGTATTCAAGTACAGGAATACAGGAATACAGTGAAAAGTGTCTAATGTCAACACTATAATGTACATTAGGGACAATGTCATAAAAAAATAAAGTTAAAAAAGTTAAGCATTATAAGAACATAAGAACATAAAAACTAGGAGCAGGAGTAGGCCATCTGGCCCCTCGAGCCTGCCCCGCCATTTAATAAGATCATGGCTGATCTTTTTGAGACTCAGTTCCACATACCCGCCCACTCACCATAACCCTTAATTCGTTTACTGTTCAAAAATTTATCTAGCCTTACCTTAAAAACATTCAGCGAGGTAGCTTCAACCACTTCACTGGGCAGGGAATTCCACAGATTCACAACCCTTTGGGTGAAGAAGTTCCTCCTGATCTCAGCCATACATCTGCTTCCCTTTACTTTGAGGCGATGCCCTCTAGTCCTTGTTTCACCTCCTAGCGGAAACAACCTCCCTGCCTCCACCTTATCTATTCCCTTTATAATCTTATATGTTTCTATAAGATCTCCCCTCATTCTTCTGAATTCCAATGAGTATAATCCCAGTCTACTCAGCCTCTCCTCATAATCCAACCCTCTCAACTCTGGAAAAAACCGAGTAAATCTCCTCTGCACCTCCTCCAGTGCTAGTATATCTCTTCTCAAGTAAGGAGACCAAAGCTGCACACAGTACTCCAGGTGTAGCCTCACCAGGACCCTATACAGCTGCAGCATAGTCTCCCTGTTTTTAAACTCCATCCCTCTAGCAATGACAGACAAAATTCCATTTGCCTTTTTAATTACCTGCTGCACCTGCAATCCTACTTTTAGCGATTCATGCACAAGGACACCCAAGTCCCTCTGCGCAGCAGCGTGCTGCAATTTTTCACCATTTAAAACATAGTCCATTTTCCTGTTATTCCTACCAAAATGGATGACCTCACACTTATCAACATTGTACTCTATCTGCCAGACCCTTGCCCCCTCACTTAGACTATCTATATCCCTCTGCAGACTTTCAGTGTCTTCTGTACACTTTGCTCTACCACTCACCTTAGTGTCATCTGCAAATTTTGACACACCACACTTAGTCCCCAACTCCAAATCATTTATGTAAATTGTAAACAAATGTGGTCCAAAACTGATCCCTGAGGCACACCACTAGCCACTGACCGCCAACCAGAAAAACACCCATTTACCCCTACTCTTTGCTTTCTACTGGTCAACCAATCCTCTATCCATGCCAATACATTACCTGTAATACCATGCAACTTTATCTTACGTAGCAGCCTTTGGTGTGACACCTTGTCAAATGCCTTCTGGAAATCCAGATACACCACATCCGCAGGTACCCCATTGTCCGCCATGCAAGTAATGTCCTCAAAGAATTCCACCAAATTAGTTAAACATGACCTACCCTTCAAGAACCCATGCTGGGTATTCCCAATGGGACAATTTATATCCAGATGTCTTGCTATTTCTTCCTTAATGATAGATTCAAGCATTTTCCCCACTGCTGAAGTTCAGCTAACTGGCCTATAGTTACCTGCTTTTTGTCTACTTCCTTTTTTAAACAGTGGCGTTGCATTGGCTGTTTTCCAATCTGCGGGAACCACCCCAGGGTCCAGTGGATTTCGGTAAATAATTATTAGTGTTACTTTCATAGTATAAGTAGCAAAATAGAGAAACAAGGTAACAGTTATCATTAAGGTCTTTCTTAATATAACTTTAATATATGATATGTCATGTAACATTTCACTAATATACATATGAGTTGTTTTTGTTGACAAATCTGTGACCTCTATATCAGGGATGGCTTTTAAAAGATTTACTGGCTACTGCCAGCAGTCTCCTGTCGTAGCTCCAAAGGAAGACTGAGAAACAGTCTTGCTCTTCCATTCTCAATTCAATACAATTTTAACCATTTTAAAACTATTCCAATTCTGAAGAAGAATCATGTTGGATACGAGGCACTAACACTGTTTCTCTCTACTAATGCTGTCAGGCCTGCTGAGTTTCTCCAGCACTTTCTGCTTTTGGTAAAACTATTTCAATTGGACACATTGAAGCTGCTGGTGACAATCAGCAATGTAAGGTGATTTGTTAATATTCTCCTTAAAGACATTCCTACTAAATTAAAACAAAATTCTGCTGAAGTTCATTCAGGTCCAACAGTCTAATAGATTTATCATCAAGTTCATTTTTACCATTCCAAATATACATTTCAAGGAACAAAATTGGCTTAACAATATGTTTGAACTTGTATCTCAGATTTGTTACAGCCTTGTGGCTTCCAAAATGCGATAAAATGTTGCAAACCTTTTGCTTTTTTTTTGGCTGAGGACAATATCTCAGTGTATGATCCATAGGCGCTAGCTCAATGCACTGAAATCCTAGGACACATCCATCAGTCAGAGAACCCTGGTACCATAAGTCAAGGCCAGCTTCCCACAGGGGGATGAGGGAGGATGGCGATCTCAGTCAGGAAGCACGTGCCTCTTCAGTCCAGGGAGAGGGCTACTGTCAATCTGTTAGCACTGTAGCAACAAGCTGGGGGTAGGTCTCATGCGGTTGAGGAGATTTATAGGTGCCACTCAGGAGTCTGGGCACATTTTGGTTGGGACTGCCTGGTCAAGTAGGACGAAGGTAAGTCAATCAGGCCCATCTGCAGAAAAAAAGGGGAAAGGGGGAAAAGGATAAGGGGGCGAGTGTGGCTATAGCTATAGCAATGAACCTTGACAGTTAATTAACTGGACTAGTTAGTTAACTGACAGACTCTGAGCAAACGGCAGTGCATTTAGGGAAGGGGAGTGTCAGAAGGATTTGCTGGGAAGCAGTAATGTTGGGGATTGCTCATTGACAGTCACTAGCTCCCTGGCTTCAAGGAGGGCAGATTATGACCAAATTGTGCATGGTCACCCCATGTGTCAAGTTGTGATTAGGAAGGGTAGGTAGGGACAGTTGGAAGGGGGACTTGGGGAAGTTTGAAGCCAGTGGCTTTTATGGAATGGGCTATAGGAAGGCGTACGAACATTTGTAGCTCACTGACACAGTCAGGTTGAAGCTGGGAGTCTCTAGAGGAGCAGCACTCTCTGTCACCTTCCCAGAATTGAGTCACAGGTAAGAAAATGGCTGTGAATGCTCTTGGAGTGGGAGAAGTAAGTGACTCAAACCTGTGAGGTAGGAGGCTACAGCAAACATCTTTCAGAGAGCTTTCAAAGGAGAATGACATTGGAGAACAGACCATGAAACCTACAGCACTCAGGCCACCTACTCCCAGTCTCCTGACATCACTGAACCTCTCTGCGTGTTGCCCCTCTCTGACACAGTCACAGCTGGACAACTCTTTAACACCTACGGCTCTGCACACTGAGGGAATGGTGAATGATGAGGGGTAAAGGTTTCATCAGGACCCAATGTCACATTGCTCCCCCTGTTTCCAGATGGTGCAGTAGGCTCTCAGTACAGAGTCCCATCCATTGAGTGTTTGTGTGGCTAAGAATGCAGCTGGATTTTTAAAATTTATTTGATAGGTTTTCTTCCTTCTCTCCCTCCCACTACATCTTTGAGTCTTCCCTGGGTACACAGCCGGGTTGGAGGAATCTTGCTCAGCAGTGGAGGCCATTTGCCCACAGGGTTTGGTGGGCTGACCCTGAGGGTACTTGATTCTCAATGGGCCAGACCAGCTGAGAATGTTCATGACAGAGACAAGTCAACCGTCCTCAGCTTGGGCTTCCTGGTGTTGGAGACAGCCAAACAGGGTGGGCATTGAGGGCCCAGGTATCTTGGGATTAGAAATTGCCAAAGGGGCCTGTGTGGTGTTCCCCCTGGTACTGACCTGCCTCCTTGTAAGCATGGGGCATCTGGACTAGGGTCAAGGTCCTCCATTCCTCCTGGCACCATGCCTTTGGTCTTGAGGACCAATGGCTGGAGTACTTCTGTGTGTGTGTGTGTGTGTGTATTGTGTGTGTGTGTGTATTGTGTGTGTGCGTGCGTGTGCGTGTGTGTCTGTGTGCGCATGCGTGTGTGTGTGTGTTGGTATATGTGCATATGTTTGTGTATGTGTGAGTGTGTGTGTATGAGTGTGTATGTGTGCCGTGCGTATGTGAGAGAGAAAGCTTTTGCAGTAAGGTACTCACCACTTGGTGAACCCTCACGATGCCTCTGGCTCCCATCCAAGTGTCAGTAACTGAGCTGGGGTCAGGTGTAGCAGGCCTTCTTCTGAGACCTTGGTACCATCATCCTCAAAGCTAGAGAAAGGCAGGTCCTCCCCAGTAGGGGAGCATATCGGCTTAGTGTAGTGTGGAGCTGGAGGAACACAGCAAGCCAGGCAGCATTAGAGGAACAGGAAGGCTGATGTTTCAGGTCGAGACCCTTCCTCCAGCTCCACACTGTGTTATCTCACACTCCAGCATCGGCAGTTCTTACTATCTCAGCTTAGTGTAGAGTGGGAGGCTGAAGTCATTGAATGGGTAGTGGAAGGTGCTGTAGGCAACAGTGCTAGTGGTGGGGCATGGGTATTGGTGGGAGGTGCATGCAGTGGCACTGATGGGTTGAGTCTGAGATAGCAGAGAATGGTGGAGCAGAGAGTGTCACTGACCTGCTTTCTGTGTGGTTGGTCATTCCCCCACCTCCTGGAAATTGTACTGACCCAAATTTTGACCTCAGAGCGGGTTGGCAGGCTCTGATGGTGTGGCCTACTCTGGGAAGAGGACACCTCTTCACTGCATCACCCCATCCACCAGAACCTCCAGATCCCTGTTGGAATAATGCGGTACCATCTTCTCCCTAATTGAGCAGGACAGATTTGGAATAATTGTGGTCATCCAAATGCACAGTGGTTTCTTAAAGATGGCTCAGACACAAGGGATCCAGGTCTTTTGATGGATATCTACTAGGTGGTGAGTTGTTGTAGCAATGATGCATGGTTAGATGGGACAGGAATCAGGTGTGCAAGAGGCCACAGGGGTGTTGTAGATAATTATTGAATTTGGTAAGATGGTGCAAGGAAACTTGCCAGGTGTCATAGCGAAAACCCTCTTAAAATCACAATTCAGCTTGGACTTATCTAAAAAAATGGAAGAGCCAGCCCTTGTTGTTAAAGTGCTCTATAAATATAAGTTAGTTGTAATGGGCTGGACTGATGCAGTTGAGAGAAGTGGAACCCATAATTTGATCAGGAGAGAACTGATCAGTCACATTTATAAAGTGTGAATGTCAAAGGAATGTCAGCACATTAAGCACGAAGAGATGAGCTCTATGGCCTTGCTTTGCTGTAGAATATTAAAAGTAACAAGAGAAATGACTGGCCTTTGACATGCTGCATGCAAATTCTATGTTGATGATTTGACCTAGCAGTGGGTGAAATATATTTCTTAGATGTTGCCATAACTTCGCGGCTTAGCATATATGCTTTAATATTGCAACCTACTGTTTGCAGCCTATCAAACTTTCTCTGCTTCCTGTTTTGTGATATTATCTGACTATTCAACATATTTTTTCAACCTCAATCTCAACTCACTGTAATGACTCCTGAACTTCAATTTCATCCAATTCCTATGGAATGCATCCAATGAGTAAGCTAATACACATTTTTTAAAAATTCATTCAAATGATGTGGGCATTGCTGGCAATGTCAGTATTTGTTGGCCTTCCCTAATTGCCCAGAGGCCAGTTAAGAGTCAACCAGATTGCTGTGGATCTGGAATTATCTCTGTGTTACGATGGCAGATTTCATTCCCTAAAGGGCATCAGTGAACCAAATGGGTTTTTTGCAACAATGGGCTGTGGTTATGTGGTTGCCATTAAGTTAGTATTTCATTAATTACAGCATTTTTATTGAATTCATATTTCACTGTCTGCACAGTGGGATTCAAGCCCATGTGCCCAGAACATTAGCCTGGGGTTCTGGATTACTAGTCCAGTGACTCACCCTGAGCTGTCTCTAATTGCATAACTCTTCAGTTCTATATGTAAGGTTAATCAGATGTTTTGTTTAATTTCTGGTTTCTTCAATTTATTCTCACGCCTCTGATTTTTGTTGTCTGCATCCATCAAGTCATTTTAAAAAAGCATGGATCACGTTCTCCTATGCTAGAGCATCTTAGGCTATTTAACTATATGAGGCACCAAAGACCTAATCCTCATTAATAAAGACATAAAATTTTCAGTAGAGTACTGGAAAGCAATGAAGTGCAGCAATTCTGCCCTGGATTCTGAAGCTAATTGTCATTCAACTTTCCCACCAAACTCATTACTACTGGTACAGTGCATACTATCTAATCTGGTTTCTACCTGGATCAGTTGTGAGGTTAACCTGATCTAGAAAGCTCTGTTCCATCAAGCCCTACACCACCTAATGCAAAGTAATATTTCCATTGATCCATCAGTGGAGCCATCTGTTCACAAACATAAATAAAGACAGGCTTGAAGGAGAAAATATCCAAACCAGGAACTAATGGGGTTGATTGTGGATTGATCAGTTCTGAGGAAGGGTCACCGGACCCGAAACGTTAACTCTGTTTTCTCCTTCACAGATGCTGCCAGACCTACTGAGCTTTTCCAGCAACTTTGTTTTTGTTCTTGATTGTGGCACATTTGGTAACACTGACATCTCCATGTCAGAGGTTGCAGGTTCACTTATCACACCAGAGAGTGTACAAAACTTCTGCAAAGGGCTGGCAGAATAGTGTAGGACCTGTCATATTTCAGAAGGGATGTTAAATCCTGTTGATCCTCAGCAGTGAATGGTAAAGATGCTGCAGAAAGCTCAAAGAAGAAACAGTCCTGCTAATATGGTGTTAAGACAGCAGTGTTAATAGAGGGAATTCATCCTCTAGTCCTGGCCAACGTTCACTTTTAATCAGTAAAAAATCAACTTATTATTAGATTGCTGTATGTGGAATGTAGATGTATGCAATTGTATGCTGCATTTCATACACTGCAAACTGAGATAACACTTCAAAATTACTTCAATAGCTGCAAACCCGAAGTTAAGTAGGTGCTATTTAAAATCAAGCCTTTCTTAATTCTTAGACAACAAGGCGTGGAGCTGGATGAACACAGCAGGCCAAGCAGCATCAGAGGAGCAGGAAAGCTGGAAGAAGGGTCCAGACCCGAAACGTCAGCTTTCCTGCTCCTCTGTTGCTGCTTGGCCTGCTGTGTTCATCCAGCTCTACACCTTGTTACCTCAGATTCTCCAGCATCGGCAGTTCCTACTACCCCTTTACTAATTCTTCACTTGGACAGGAACTGTTGAAGTATCTGCGTCTTCCAGACTTTGTAGGTAAAAGTTATACACAAAGAGGGATTGACACACTTTTCTGCTTATGTGAGACAGAGATATCGAGTTGCACATACGTAATGTCACACTTTTTAAAATATATATATATTCATGGGATTGTAACCATCTCAGGCTGGGACACCCCTAATTGTCCAGTTGGCACTTAAAAGTCATGCACTTTGCTGTGGGTCTGGTGTCACATTAAGACCAGACCAGGTAAGGACGATAGTTTCCTTCCTGATAGGACAGGAACTTGAAGTTCATCAGTGAACTTGATGGGTTTTTCTGACAATCGACAACAGTTTTGTGGTTACAGTCATGGAGTCATAGAGATGTACGGCACAGAAACAAACCCTTCAGTCCAACTCATCCATGCCAACCAGATATCCTATATACATCTAGTCCCATTTGCCAGCATTTGCCCCATATACCTCTAAACCCTTCCTGTTCATACACCCATCCAAGTGCTTTTTAAATGTTGTCATTTTATCAGCCTCCACCATTTCCTCTGACAGCTCATTCCATACACAAAACACCCTCTGCGTGAAAAAGTTGCCCCTTAGATCCCTTTTAAATCTTTCACCTCTCACATTAAACCTATGCCCTCTAGTTTTGGACTTGCCCACCCTGGGGAAAAGACCTTGTCTTTTTACCCTATTCATGCCCTTCATGATTTTATAAACCTCTATAAGGTCACCCCTCAGCCTCTGTTGCTCTAGGGAAAATAGCCTCGGCCTATTCAGCCTCTCCCTATAACTCAAACCCTCCAACCTTGGCAACATCCTTATTGTTACACCCTTAATTCCAGATTTTCGTTAAGTTCAAATTCCACCTTTTGCACAGTCCTAAGCACAGTACCCAGAGCATCACCTGGGTATCTGGATTAATAATCTGATAATAATACCAATGGCCATCGACTCATTGAGTAATGCACTGGCAGTCAACCCACTGTGCCCACAGTGATCACAAATCTGGAAAAGTTTTAGTCTAACTATCCAAAGTCCTCGGTTTCCATCATTAAGGAATTCAGGTTCAAAGAAGACACTCACCACGTTTCTGTACTTAACATGAAAATAACTGTTTATTGCAAATAAGTTGCCTTTAACCAATAAAATTTCAGCAAAATGAATTGCTGACTTATAACTCCACCACTTAAACTCTATCCCTTTGTAAATGCCCCTTTCACAAACAGACAGACACATAAAGACAGACAAGACAATGGATATTAAGGAAAACAAGTCAGGATAACACAGTTTGATAGCACCAGTCTGGACCACATGATTCGATGAAATGCTTTTTCTCTCTTCCTTTCAGTTCCTTTTTAGTTCTTTGTTGGTGATGCAAGTTTGTTTGCACACTAATGCTCCCTTGCATTTACAGGTTGACAATTTGTCCTTCCCTTGTCTTTAACAGCATTTTATTCCTCCGTCAGAGAAAAACGAGTGGAAGACAGCCAGCTATTATTGGAGACCTTTTGGTACTTCCACACCAGAGAGAAAAATATACAGACAGACATTTTCGATAGGTGGCTCTCTGCTGTCACTTGGTCAGGAGCAAATCAGAACTTTGTTGCCAAGTGATTATCTCCCTTAGTTTAGAACCTATTGGTTTAGTGGTATCTGCTTTGCTGTCACTGTTCTAGGGAAAGCAATGTTGTATACAACCCCCAGTGTACTCCAGTGAACACGATTTTTAAAAGTGCAGCCATATCTTTACACAGTCTCCTGGGTTTAAAGCAGTATCTTCCTTTCTAATTTTACAGTCCAAAATTAAAGTAAATGCAATGATGTGATCTTCACAGTATTGGAAATGTTCAAAGGTAATATTTCCCTCTGTGGGGATGTTAATGAGGGCTAATACATACAAACGGCCTTTCGTTGCTGAAAGCAAGAATTCTGTCTCACCACTCATGACTTGGTTAGAAATTTGCTCTCAATGGCAGTAAGCTCCTTGGTGCCAATCTCATAAGATTTTCTCAACTTTCTTGCCAATGCCCATGTGATTCAAATGGCTGGGAAAATTCAGTCCTTGACTTTGCCCTCCCCACTAGGAATATTCTTAATATTCTTATTTGTTGCTATCATTTGAATTGTGCAGTGCAAAATTGTAAGAATAGGCCATTCCTTAAGGACTTTGAAGACAAGAAGAATATATTCATCAGTGGCCAACAAATGCAGGATCAATGACCCCTGAGGTATTTGTTCACAAGAGTTGCTGCCAGAACCACATATATGGGATCTTCACCAATACCAGGAGATGTTGGAGGAAACTTACTATTGTCACCACAGGTCTGTGTCACCTGTACGGGATGACCTACAGGTGACATTTCATTCAGGAATGGATCTTTCCACAGAGCTGATAATTACCAAGACAGGACGCTCTCATCATACCAAATCTTTCCAAACCATTATAGTGGAATGCAATCACTGTATAACTGATCATTACTATGTTTGCAAGTGGTAATACTTGCTTTGTTTTACTTGTAGACTTTACTTCAGCTTAACAAAACACAAACCTTTCAAGTTGTCAAAGATGACATCTTTATGGGTTTCAAGATTCTATAATTACAGCCATAATTTACATTATCTGACGTCATTCTAATATGGTCCACTTCTTTGCATTTCTCCCTCAAAGTCTTTCTGAAGTAAGGTCACCAAGGAGCAATCTATCTAATTCAATTGGAGATTGCTGTAAAGTAGCCAGTACTTAGCATTACAAACATTTATTTGCACAGATGTGCATTACCGATATGGAATGTTTTTCTGTTATTGATGAACATTGGATCCTCTTGGATTGCTACGGGTGAGGCATGCATTGTATACTGAATACAATGCACAATCATGCTGTGGGTGAATTTTAGAATAACTTGTCCTGATAAATGAGCATGCGTTCTATACTGGCTGTACTCATGTGTTGTTTCTGGACTAATTTGGTATATGTCCCGTGGTAGCTTGGAAGAATGCAGATGCATATAAGCTCCAGATTGATTCTGTCAGAGTCTATGTAGCTGATCACAATGTCTAGTAAGTCTGGTGAAGTTTAGCTGGCAAAGTGAGATATTTTCCAATGAATTTAGATATTTGTGGCATTGTCAATAGAACTTGCTGATCTTGGGTGTAAACAGACCTCTCTTATCAAATGGTCACAAGATAATTAAGAATGAGAAAGGCCATCTGGCTAATCTTGGATCATTAACACAGACAGATTCGATTCATCAGCATAGGTCCCTCCAATGACTCTTAAGTTACACTTTTGCCTTCAGTAACTCCAGCTGAAAGCTTACACCAGAATTTTATCACACTGATAGATATGTTTTAAAATTTGTCTGCACTCTAGTCCCAGGTCTGCAGTTAATTTAAAGTAATATTCTGAGTTGGTTGTTTCCAAACACATAATAATTTCATATGTATGGTCACCTCTTTGAAGTCTCCTTTCCAGGATGAAACCTGGAATTCCTCACCATTTCCTCATAGCTTTTCCCACTTCCTCCAGGGCTTGAATATGTTTTGTTTCCCCCTGGCAACCATAACCCTGCACACAGAATCCAAATGTGTGGTCCCATCAAAGATGTTATTTCTCCTGATTTATATTCAAGCATGTCTCAAACATAGTTCAACATCATAATGCTATTATTCACTATTATGTTGTATTAATTGGACATGTTCAGTATTGAATCCACTAGGACACTTGTCTTTTGAAGCTTTATTTACACTTATATCAAGATTAGTCAAAGCAGTGCATGTTACCTGTTTTTCCCTCCTCTGTAAAGCATTTTGCTCTTTTCTGATCTGCCTATTGTTCTGCATATTTTACTCAGCAGTGTCTGATCCACCTCTTCCAAGCTTCTGTCACATTTTCTTTCAACATAGTTATCACACATATTCTACAGCAAGGAGAAAGAAAGATATCCAGAACAGCAGACATCTTCAAAATTTTGCTCCAGCTTCCAAAAAATCCAAGATGAAAAGTGTACGGGAAAGAACAGCAAAAACTAAGGCAAGACCAAATGCCCAGACCCCCAAAAGGCTTCTCGCCTTTTCAAAGCCAACTAACCCACCCTTAAGCATCACCCCCTTCCCATCACGCTTTTGTTGCGCTCTCCCACTTCACAATAGTCATTCTTTCTTCCCCAAAAAATGCAGCTCCCATGCACATGGACCAGCTTGCAGAGTCTCATTCCCATGCCAACAGCTGCCTTTGGCATCCCCCAAACCTCTTTCCCCTCAGTTTCAATGGATGGAGTGGATGGACTAGCCACGACCCACTGCCTTAAGCCACCTAACCAGACAGCCCTGGTCAAGAACTGTCCAGGCTCCCTTCTGGCGGCTCCACACTTTCCCGAATGTGATAGCCCTATCCCACCATTGGTCTGGCCTCGATGGAGCCACAGGACTGATTGTGACCTACTCCCTGGACTACAGAGAACATCCTACCCCCACCCAACAGAGAACACCCTGATTGGATGCCTGACCATGACCAATACCCTTGGGCTGAGATGAGAGGCTGCCACTGAGTTACTGTGCCAGGACCCCCTGACTGACTAGCGAGGCCCACTCCCCTCAGACATTGAGACCCAACTATTTGTTTGTTGCACATATTGCCATGTAAGCTGCTATTTCAGAAAATATTCAAATAAGCTAATAGAATGCTGGTCCGTGTATACAAATATGGGGTTCCAAAGAGGTAAAAGTCAGATGGTGCAGTTGTGGGACTCATGCAGCACACTGCCAAGCAGCAAAGTCTACACACCCACCTGACTGCGGAAAGCAGACCACAAGGCAAGCTGTCTGTTTTCCTGGCATGGCATGGCAAGGGAAGGAATGGATGGTGTGAGCATGCAGGTAGGCACTCTGTGAGCAAGCAACCAGGCAGCAATCAAATGGCCCTGAGATGCAGCCTAGTCCAGTGAATTGCATGCCTGTCTGTGTCCACATTGTCCCTGCTGCTGCTGTTCAGTGCTAGTTGCTGATGCTGTTTGCAATGTGCTTCCAGTGTATCTGAGAAAGCCATGGTGGTCGTGTTGGTGTTGGCAAGAGTCACTGTGGGATTCTACCTATGACCGTATTAAGATTAAACTCTGGATAACGACTGTATTTTAATGAAAGCTTGTTATTACATTATAATGTCAACATCTGGGTCCCTTCTTGAGTTGTCTTCTCATTATGAGCTGCATCAGCTATTTCTAAGAAGCTCTTAGAATCATAGAAGTCCTACAGCATGGAAGCAGGCCATTTGGCCCATCAAGTCCGCACTGACCTTCCAAAGAGCAATCCACCAGATCCAACGGCTCATCCAATCCCTGTAACCCTGCGTTTCCCATGGCTAATCTACCTAGCCGGCACCTCCCTGGACACTATGGGCAATTTGGCATGGCCAATCCACTTAATCTGCACATCTTTGGACTGTTGGAGGAAACTGGAGCACCCAAAGGAAACCCACGCAGACACGGGGGGAATGTGCAAACTCCACACAGACAGTCACCCGAGGGCGGAATTGAACCTGGGTCCCTGGCGCTGTGAGGCTGCAGTGTTAACTATCCCTTGGTTCTGTTTTGACAGGTTCCTTTAGGTTAACATTTATGACAGACAGACACACAGTAAAAATAATGTGCCCAGGTAAAATGGACAATGAATGCCGTCATTGAGATAGTGATGACCCTTAACCCTCCCTGCCGTGATAAATTTACACAAGTTATTAACATATGGATTTCAATGATGGAAAATGAAGAACATAAGGGGTGTCAATTCCATTTTCAATGCTCTCCAACAGGACCACCACAGCTTCAGTGACTGAGAGCCCACAATATGGCGGTGATATGCTGAGTCCTAACAAAAAACAGTAGCTCATCAAGGTTGATGCAGGTATGTACCACCAAGCATCTAGAAATGATCAACTAGTGACTGGAGGAGGAACCTACCAAAATAGATTAGACAAAGCAAGCACGTGTTTCCATTCTTCTCATGATCCTGTCAGACCACAGCCTTATTTCTAATGCTGGACACTGTACTGGGGCGAAAATATAACGTCAATACTCCACAGATAAAATAATGAGAGAAAATGCTGAAAAACCTTAGCAGGTCTGGTAGCATCTGGTGGTGACAGAAACAGAGTTGAAGAGTTGATTTTTGAGGAGGAAGTGGGATGGTCAAGAAATTTCCCAACCTGACGGGTCTCTCTCCTTTAAAAAAGGTCTCTGTGTTGGGCAGTCAAGGTCTGGATGGAGGTTAGACCTCCTGCCTCTGGAGCTCAAGCAAGCCAGTGCCTGCCTCATTCACTGACAAAGCAGCCCAGTGTTAATGAACATTTTCAAGCCCTCAATCCTCATCCCCCTTCACTCTTTCCTCATATCCCTAATTGCCTCTCATTGCCCATTCCCCTTTTATGTCCTTTTCAAACCATCATATTTCCCATGGACCCCCATGTATTGTCAATAGCCACACACTCAGAGTAGGCTCACGTAGGCCTCATGTCTTTGGAATGGAGATGAGAAGAAATTAAACTATGAAAAGATAAAACAATCAGGAACAGTAACCTAACATGTATTTAATTTGCCCACATCCAGTTTAAGTGAAGGATGGATGGGGGGGGGGTGGATGGCCAATACACACACAGGACTTGGTCACTTAAATATTTTAATGAGTGCCTTCATTGACACAGTCTTTTTATTTTTAACTAGGAATATTCTGCCTAGTATCAGGAAACCCGATTGATGAAATGAGATCAGGCTGAATCCATTTTCATCATTCCCATAGTGGACTCTCAATTTGACCCATGTTGTCATCAAACCAGCCCTGGACCACGATCTGCCATCTCAAGCCATCACTGGACCACTACAGCCAAACCATGGCTAGCCCCACAGTTCTCCTCAAACCATTTATGATCGGAACATTGTCTATGCCACTGGAACCCTGCCATGAAAATGGAACCACTCTGTTGGATTGGAAAGGCCTCACCATTATTGAGACTCTCTCCCTCCCCACTCCACACCTGCTAATCAAAGGCATAATGTGCAATCAGCTAATGTGACCAGAGCCTCCTTGAAAAGTTGAAACTACCTCCCATCTCATCAGAATCCTTCCCAAGTGACCAGAACCCTTCCACCGCACAAGTATCCAGGAATTAACATCCATCCTATTTTGTTTGTCACATCTCTCCAGATATGGTTTCAGAAATTCCTGACGGTTGTTCTCCCCTTGCCCCTTATCAAAGAAAATGCATTCCGATCCTACTTCAAGCAAAAATGAGACATTTCCAACAACACCTTTACAGCGGAGAGAATGAGTTTAATATTTAGAGAGATCAGCCATTAAAAATGTTAACCTTATTCTATGATAAAACATAGAAACGATACTATTCTTATCCTATTATAAAACACATTTAAAAACTTATGTAACTAACTGGAAATCCTTTTATCATGCTGGTTCAGTGTAGCTTCAAACATAATGAGATTGTGCTGGCTCCTTTTCTCATTCCATACTTCTATTCTCAATCCCACGAAAGAGATAAACCCTGCTCAATTTCTCAGACTTTGATGTCCCATTCGATCCTTGCACATTTTTCACAACTTTAAAACAGGATGAATCACCATCCCTTTTTCCTTCACCTGTCCCCTCAGTTAGTCACAGCAAGGGTAAGTTACACCCTTTTTGAATACCTGTCCTCCGAACCAAATGAATTTAAGTTTTAAGTCAATTTAACCTGGATTTCTTGAGTTAATGAAATAGTGAATTTATTAATCACCAACTGTGAGAAGATGTAATACATAAACACAGGTTAGAAATTAGAAATGAGTCCAAGAAATGTTTAAAAATCTATGAATCATTCACTGCATCATTGGGGAAGAGTGAATCATGTAACGTTGATTGTTGAAATATTGCCGATATGGAGATTCTTGGTTTATTAACATTCTTTTGTCTGTTTCCTTATGAATTGACATGAATATTCTTAGGCTGTGATTTTCAGCAACACTTGAACTCAGGCTAGTCCACATGATTACCACAGCCCAGTGGCACACATAAGCACCTGAACTCATGAGCACACACAGATCAGGGTTGAGATTGGCTTTTAATTCCAATCCTTGTGTGTTCTTGAAAGGGGAAGACATAAAACAAGGCTCTTGGCCAGACTGCTGTCTTTACTTCACTCGCATTTAAGATACTCACCATAATTACATTTCATTTTGTAGTGCATTTCTCTGTTTAAACATTTATTGCCACCTTTGGGTAAAACGTTCCAGGATTCCTCTCCAGCCATTGAATTTACAGCTGCTGACAACTCTTGGCTTTTTTAAATAAAAAAATCATGCTGTCATTTAAATTTCAATATGTCTGGAATTATAACTCCTTATCATGGAAAATTGCCTGGCACTCTTTCGTTGAAAAGGAGGGAGTGCTCCACAAAGTGTTCTGCGTAATCTATTTACCGCCTAACCACTGGAAAACTCACCATTATCACAACATCATTGATTTGAGCACAGATGCAGGTCAAAATACGATGGCCAGCTTGTAAATGCATATGCTATGGGCCCCAGCATTCAGCCAATACACAGGGAAGCTCAGTCCACATTGCATAACTATAAGAAGGGGTTTCAAATAACTTGCTATCCAGGGATCCAGCCAGTAAAGAACTGTCTCATGGATCTCAAACACCTTTAATTGAAACATTTCCTTTTCTGTCCTGTTTTTCTACCCAAAGTATATGTGTTTGTGAAGGCGATATAAATACTTTTTAAAGCATCAGTTCGGGCTATAGGCCTTGCACTTATGGGATGCAACTAAATTACCAAAGGTGTTAAAATCCTTCATCCATTTTTAAAATTACTTTTAGAATTGATTTTTGCTCCAGGTAAACTATCACACCAAATAAGTGAGTTCAAGAATCTTATGTATTCCAAAGCTTGTCTTTGTAAAACCTGATTTTGAAGGCTTTGTTTCTGTTGTAATTTCCTTGGGGCGTCGCTCCAGTATCAGTTCCTCTATCCCACATTTTTCCTTCCTTGCAAATTGAACTGATGCTCTCTACTTCATCATTTCCACCATCTCCTGTGGCAGACAGAGTCTCTTTGGCTTTGCTAGCCTTTCCTGGCCCAAGAAAGCAAATTCTGTCTGACATTGCCTGTCCTTATGACAGTTGCATTAATTTGATTTTCTGTAATCAACTTGCAAAAGTCTGGTTCTTATTTCTGAAGCGTGGGTAGCGCTTCATCATCTTAAAATTCTTTCCTTTTGTTTTTTGGTAAAGACATCCTCACTCTGTCTGATTTCCTTCACTCTGTCCATTACCCTTCTCTCATTTGCAGGGTCACGATGTTGCATTCAGCTTGAATACTTTAAATTGCTATGTGCAACCTGACTATATCTGCAAGATAATTATATTATTTAGTGTAATGTGCATACTTGATCATAATAAAAGGCTGCTATTGACCCATGGTTGCAGAAAGTCATCTCCGCAGTAGATTTAGAACATACGCCACAATAAAATTGAGCCCTATTTCTGTAAGAGAAAGGGTACTTGTGTCATTTGTGAAATATTCACTAACAATTGGGAAGCCGCAGGATTCCGCCTCTTATGATGCGATACCTCAATGCAATGAGCACAAACCACTTTAAAAGGCCAGAAGGGAGGTGACAGGAAATGTACCATTAAATTTGTCCTGCTAAAATAAATTAAACTGGCGCCTTTTAATATATGACTGTAAATGAAATAAACTATATCAGTGTCCAACTTTTGTGCAACGGGAGTCTTTGTGGCCAGCTAATAAGTAACAAGAAGACATTTGAAGTTTGTAAGTGGAATATAAAGAGCGTCAAAGTCAGCCGCCATTTTCCTTTAATGAAAGAATGCTTGGATTAGATGGAACTTCGAAATTTCAATCATAATTATGACATTCCATAGGATCCACATCTATCCGAAAAATCATTGCATCACGCTAAACAGAACTGTAGGCATGTTACACATTGCACAAGGTTCTAATTAACATGTCATTTTATTAAATCTACGTTAACAACAGCAGACAATATCGATAAAAGTTCCTCACAGGCGCAATCTTTGGTTTAATTATGTTAAGTAGCATGTTTCCGCAGTGCACTTAAAATCTGAAACACTCTCCCAAACCTTGTTCGTTACTGTCTCTATTCTCAGCTTCTCACAGACCCTGTTGCCAGTCCTTAACAGATGGCACTGAGCAGCAGCCTCCTCGATGTCCCACCTAAAAGAAAGGACTTGAGTGTGTTTGACAGTTGAAACAGATGATGCAGTGCACCACCTATGTAAACAGAAATAGTGCTGGGACTGATATAGCACAGAGATATGACCCTGACCATAGAGCCAGTCAGTCTAGACTCCAGATGTGATCATAATGTTACTAGGACATTTCAAATCCAACTGGTAAATATTTCTAACAGACGACAGTGGTTTGGTCAGAAAAAGTGAGACGGAAGACAAAGGGAATGTTATAAACACATTGCGAAGCATTATGAGCAGCTTTCCAAAAATACGTTATGTCTACAGTGATGAAAATAGCCGATTTGTTTCAAACAAACATCGAGCCCTAACTGCTGTGAGTTGGAAAACATCCACGGCAAGCCCAAGACACTTTGGGGCACACCAATAAATTACTTTTTTTTAATGGAAACCAACTGTACAATTAGCAAATTAAATTTGTTTCAGTCATAAAATTACTTGAGTGCCTTTTTTGAGAGGAGCAAGCCACTTGAGTTTTTACAAAAGCTGCATTAGAAAACCTGATAAACAACCCAGAAGTACGTATGGAACCATTTATGGTAGGAAAATGTGAAGTACTCCAGCTAACCCTTTTATGGCTGAATTGCTGTGGCACTTTGCAGAATGTAAACCTGGTTTTAATGAAACTGGATAGGACTCACTGCTGCAATGTTTCTGTCTTTCCTTGTTTCTCCTTTTCTTACTACATCATGAGAGGAATGGTTTCTAATAGCATTGATAGCGTCCTCAATCTTCTGGAGAAGATCCAAAATACCTAAAAACAGGACACATTTAAATCCATGCAGCAAACTACACAAATGATCATAATGATGCTATTGGTGATGCTAAGCTTCTACATGGTATGAGTGAGCAAATGATTTCTATTGAACACCAAACATTACATTTATCCAAGTGTCCATAAAGAGAGCTTTCATATCAGCTTGACTTATTGTGAAGGCTCAAGATTTTTAACATCGATTCTGGACATTGTATTGTCATTAAGACAGATGTGGCCAGGTCCAAGCTTAAGATACGGGTACTGCTAGAGCTAAAAGAAAGATAAAGTAAAATGTATAAAGTAACCAAAGCAAGACCTAATTATCAATTAAAAAAAATTAAATTTAGGAGTAGGAATCAAATTGATTTGGATGAATATCACCTAAGTCTGTTTTATTTGTAATTTGAGAGCCAAGGACACAAGGACCATCTAAAGAATTCACTTCAGACCTTTGATGTCTAGATCCATTAAATTAGCCTTTTGCAAACAAATGAATGACATGGACAAATAATTTTCCAAGATCAGGACAAACGTATCCTCTTGCCCTGCTGTGGATAGTTGCACCTTTCTGATGACACTCAGACAGATAGCCACTCACCTATCCCATGATTTACTCCGCTCAGAGAGTCCCTTTCTCGTCAAAGTGTTTAGGGCCTGGATCACTCATTCTCAAAACCCACAATAGAATGACATACTCTTAAAGTTAGCTTAAGTGCATTAATGGTTAATGATAGAAGATTTTGCACTCATGAAATACCATTCACAATCGATGGAAATCTGAACGTGTTTTGCAACAAATAAACTTCTGAAGTGTTGGAAATGTCAGAAGTTACATGACACCAGGTTATAGTCCAACAGGTTTATTTGAAATCAGACAAGCTTTTGGAGCGCAACCCCTTTGTAAGGTGCAGTGAGAGAGCAGAGCACACAGACACAGAGTTTATAGGCATTACATTGGCTGAGTCATGAGCAGATGAGGAGGAAAGCGACGGACACCTGAAGATTTTGAAGGACGTCCTCATAAGAATGGGATATGATGCTCAACTCATCAATCACTAGTTTGTACAGTTTTGAATTCGGCATGCAATTCCAGTTATTTAGTTTATCTCCAGCACCAAATTATTTTTAGTTTGTTGTAACTATCTCTTTGCCTCACTTAATCAGATTATAGATCTTCCTTTGATAACAAGCATGGGGCTGGATGAACACAGCAGGTCAAGCAGCATCATAGGAGCAGGAAAACTTGACGTTTCGGGCCTAAACCCTTCATCTGATGGTTCCCATCCCATGCTTGTTATCTCGGATTCTCCAGCATCTGCAGTACCTTTTATCTCTATAGATCTTCCTTTCTCTGGTTATTCAGCCGTTGACATTTTACTCACCATCTAACACCTTGGTCACCTGCAGAGACTTGTCATCTGACACTCCACTCACACCAGTTGCATGATCTTTTGATCTCTCTGCCCTTGATCTCTCTGCCTATAAACTCTGTGTCTGTGTGCCCTGCTCTCTCACTGCACCTGACGAAGAGGTTGCGCTCTGAAAGCTTGTCTGATTTCAAATAAACTTGTTGGACTATAACTTGGTGTGATGTGACTTCTACCTTTGTCTAACCCAGACCAACACTGGCACCCCCATATCAATATCAGAAATGTGACAGTCATTTTATACACAGCAAGATCTCACAAACACCAATGAGTCAATGGCCGAATTATCCATTTCTTGCTGACGTTAGTGGAACGATGAAAGCCTAGACACTGGGGAAGAAAATACCCGGTTCTTCTTGGAAATAGTATCATAAGATTTTTCTTTTGTTCACTTCAGCAGGTAGGGCTTCAGTTTAAACTTAGTCCCTTAGCAGTGCACTGGGTGTGTCAGCGTAAATTATGGGCTCAATTTCTTGGAGTGTGACTTCACTCTAAAATTCTGACTCTGAGACGGATGGGTGACCACCAAGCCAAGACAGAAACCTAAAATTATGACTCAGTACTAAGGTGAAATGTTAGCATTTGTTAGTGTTTACATCATCAAAAGTTGCAGCTCAGCACCTTTCCCTAGTCAGAGATGCTGTTGCCAGAGATGTTGTGATGACAATTGAACAGGGAAGAGGGGAACCAAGTGACTGAAATCTTAGCTAAACAATGAAGAATAAATTGGATGTGTTCGAACATACCATATAATCAAGCCTCAAATAATAGACTATTATTCCCATCATTTTAAAGTGGAATCTATACAAGCAGAATTCTTAAAGGGGTCACTTACATGAATTCTCAAAGCTTTAACACAAGTTTAGTTCTTCCATGCTTTGTTTATAAATTCTAGGTGAGATATTCTTTGTGAATACACAATAAGCATGGCATTTTTATTTGCCGTTATGGATTTTCACAATAAGCCTCTATATGACAATCAAAGTAAATGTTCTTACTTTAAATTACTATATGTTGGACTGCCTAAATTATTATTTATTATTTGAATGACAGATTTTATTTAAAATATTCCTCATGGAGGAATTTGGCAAGAGTGCAGTCTGGCATTAAATATTGATACTGCAAAATGTGTGTTATTGTCTCAAATTTCAACTTGGTTTGATGGTTTTAACAACATGAATCTGCACTCAATTACATTAAAACTGAGAAACTCTGCCATTTGGAAATATTGCATAAATCTTACAGCCCAAAGGCTATGTGAAGACGTACCAGAGGACAGCAACTGTTGAGGCTCTCAGCAATCATTCCAAGGTTTAAATGTCACTGATTCGAAGAGAACTCTCTGCCAGTATTTTATTTAGAGCCGAGAATAGGAGACATTTACAACAACGAGCAACTAGTGGAGTGGCAGATCCCTGCCTTTCTCTGTGACTTATTCTGACTGGGACAGTGCGACGGACAGCAGCAAGCCGGTCTGACTGCAGGGTCAATCAGTCATTCAAAAGATGTGGGTGGGAGGGTGGGGACAGCATGTCACGGAGCTCGAGTGTTTGGATAAGGCCTTTGAGCATGTGGAGGAATCAGCATGAAGCAACACACCTGGAGGAAAAGACAGCTAATCCAACCATAGTTTCATATGGCCGGCTCCACAAAGTCTAGCCAACATCTGGAATGGATATCAGGAGACACTGAGCAGCCCCGACTGGCGCACTATCCTACCTTTGTACTCGCATTTAAAATGTGAAAGCAAACAGACATAAAGGATATATTTATGTTCAACGGTCTTTGAGTAGCATTTCTGCTTCCATCAACTACACTCGAAAAGTTTCATGTTATTCACTGATCGCCGCTGATAACAAAGACAATTTTTGTAATCTTCACTTCGCCCCCTTCTGTAAACTAATACCATTTTTAGACAGAGAAAATAAATTGAAATGGCTATTGAAACTACGAAAATTAGCAGAGCATTAGGGTTCATTTTTCTTTGTAGGTATTAATTGAATGTCAGCCAGCTCTTCTACGCTCTGCTGAACCTCTTTACAACAGTGTTAACTCTTTCTCCAGCACATCCTTTAAATACATTCGGATCCAGACCCTATAAGGCAACAAAAAATATCTTGGCTCCATTCAAGCTGATAGTTTGGATTTTCTTCAGGCAGAAAGCTCTATTTTTATCAGGAGGAAAGAATCATTTTGAAGCAAACCTTTTCTTTTGATTTGATACTTTTCTGTTCATCCAAATATTAATCAGTGATATTTTCAGTGGAAAGAAATATATTGCTTCCAGATTTCTCTGCTATTAGAGCCATACATGCATGATATATTGGGTAAGCTGTTAGCCTGAAATGCCTTTCCAGGCAACAGCATGACTGAGGGGTTCCGGTAATTTCATAAACTGTGAAAGTAATGTTTTGATCCATTTACAAAGTCACAGGAGCCCCAAGATCATGTTGCAACATTGCCTTTATTGATCAAAGTTAGCAGGATAGACTCGCTGCTCCCATGGTAAGCACAACGGCCAGTGTGCTATTAAACCACACTGACCAGGACTTGTCCACTTCAATCGAGCTCTGTGCTGAATTAGTTGCTTTGAACCAGGAGTCAGCAAGGATTCAGTCAGCAGTCCTGAGATAGAAAGGATAAACAAGCATTTGGAGTGTTTTTGATTGTTATCCAACGATAATTGCACAGCTCTGCACACGCATTGGGCGAGGACAGGATCAAACCATGATGCTTCCAAAGTCGAAAAGCCTCCCAACAATGATAATCTAAGTTACGATGGCACTCAGAAAACCAAGCCCAACAAAGAGGGATTAACTTATTGATGAGTGAAGCTCCTGAAAATTCATCTTAACAACATTAGGAAAGAAGGGTTTCAAAACCATTCTCTTCTACGTGTGAAAGTTGAAACTGCTGAAGGGTGTGGCCTGGCAGGAAAGGTAACTGGGTGAGTTTTTGGTAAGCCTGTCATTGCATCACAAGTAGAGATTGGGCAGAATCTTATAAGGGTCTGAACTATATAGGCAAAGGTGAGATTTGAGGCAGAATCACATGAGAAGCCCAGTGAGGCTTATGTCAATATTGGGAACAATTCACCATATCTTTTAACTAAGGTCCAGCTGTCTAGGCTTTCCCACTAGTCAGTGGTGAGTTGCCTATTAAGAAAGGGATTATTGCGTGTTAATGACATCATTAACTGCACATCTTGCCTCACCAGCTTGCACTATCGTAACTCCAGCTGGTAGCAAACTGGAAGCTAAGGATTCTCAATATTGAAACCAGAGCTAGAAGCTGGTGAGTCCAGCTTGCTGCTTACTCCAAAGGACTTCCAGACACGAGACACTAACATCTCGGGCATGCTCCATGGGCATTGGCCATATGAAACCCACATCCATGACACTGGCATACAACATGTACCAGCCTCTAAGAACTATCATGGCACATTTCTGATCCACTTACAGGATGCTTTAGCACTCCAATCCTGCACCTCAAGCTGTATCAGCAATTGTCATTGTAACGCTGCAGCAAGGACACTGTCACTCAGGGACGCACACCCAGATCATGGACTACAACAGGCTGCATCCCTGGCTGCTTGCTTGGTCTTTTGCACTCTGAGCCTTCACTGACACTTACAGCATCCCTGCCTTGCTTTGCCCTTTTTACACAGTGCCTCCTCAGCTGGAGATACCAGGTTCAAGGTACTGCTGTCTTGTTTTGCCATTTTGCGTAGACATGAAGCCGAGAAGCTTGTCATGGTTGAGACGGGAGGCAATGGCCTAGTGGTATTATTGCTGGACTGTTAATCCAGAGATGCAGATAATGTTCTGGGAACCTGGGTTCGAATCCCACCACAGCAGATGGTGGAATTTGAATTCAATAAATATTTGGAATTAAGAGTCTAATAATGACCATGAATCCATTGTCGATTGTTGGAAAAACCCATCTGGTTCACTAATGTCCTTTGAGGGAAGGAAACTGCCATCCTTACCTGGTCTGGTCTACATGTGGCTCACAGACTGACAGCAACATGGTTGACTCTTAACTGCATCTGGGCAATTAGGGATGAGCAATAAATGCTGCCTGGCTAGCGATACCCTCATCTCTGTGAATGAATAAAGGAAAAAAAAAGTGGGCCTCAGTCAAATCACTCAGGGGATCCCAGCACAGCAAGTTGGGGCAGCATCTGATATCAGTCCAGGGGCTTAGACCATCAGTCAGCTGCTCAAGGTGATCAAAGTCAGGACGGTCTCCTCATAAGGGGAGGAAGAGCTTAATATCAGGAAGCCTAACAGCCAGCTTGACTCTTTTTGCCCTGTTAGGGACTGGTTTCCTGCTGGAATGAAAGGGAGGCAGGTATTAGGGGAGATGAAACTCAGTGTACCAGCTGATGCAGGTGGGGAGCTGTCCCGAGCAAGTGAATTGGCAACACAAGAGGGCATGCAGGGTGAGTGGTGCCAGCGAGTTGGGGTAGCTGACAACAAATTTTAGAAGAGCATGGGCCTTGGTGGGAGGTGGGTACAGTAGCAGAGCCAGAGACAGGGAGAGGTATCCGAGAGAAAGTACCTACACTGGCTGAGGGCAGAAGCTCATTGACCATTTTCCCACATTGCTGTGCATTCCTCCAGACCGCTGATACTGCATTGATTTGGATGGCAAATATGGACCAGGCTGGAATGGTCTAGTGTCACAACCTCCTCTGCCAGTCCTGAGGGAAGCAGGCACCACCCCATAAACCATCCAGGACCACCAGGTGACTGCCCGCAAAGCAAGGCACCAATTTTCCCTTGCCTGCTGTATCTGGGACAGATGTCAGGAACCATACAGAGCAGCTCTAGTGGGTACACAACAGAGAATGGCGCTGGTGCCAGGGATGCCGGTCCATTTTGGGATATCCTGCCAGTTGCGAGTTGTTCTAGGTAGAATAGGGCTGGAATCAGACGATAGGGATGGGGTAGGTAGTGAAAGAGGAGCGTTTGGTAAGATGTGGCATGTAAAGCACCAGGGATCACAGAGAGAAACTCTCCCTGAAACTCGCCAAAACTGACACTTAGCCAAAAAAAACGTAAGATTCTGCCAGTAGATATTTTTTAACCTCTCGGGCCTGTTAAAAATTTGTCGGATCGACCTCCCAACGAATTCAGGAACAAGATATAATTTGATAAATTAGTAAATTCCTGCAGGGAAACAAACGTGAACATTTTCACCTTGTGTTATTTTCTCAGCCTGCAGATGCTTAGAAATGAACAGAGGGGCTGATAGAAGAGATGGTTTGCCACCTCTGAATTGATAATAAAAACCGAAAGAACTGCAGATGCTGTAAATCAGGAACAAAAACAAAGTTGCTGGAAAAGCTCAGCAGGTCTGGCAGCATCCGTGAAGGAAAAAGGAGTTAACATTTCGGGTCTGATGACCCTTCCTCAGAACGGAATAGACATAGTCTGCTCAGAGCAACAAGGACACAAAGCTAGTAAGTTAGCACCGTAATTACAGGCAACTTTATGTATGCCTGTCATTTGCTTTAATTGAGAACTTCATTTCGAAAATTTGCAGAGAGGAATATTTAAAAAAGAAGTTTTAAAAAACTGTTGCTGACTGGAATGGTTTGCAAGAACTGGAGAAATGGTCACAAATGGTTAGCAGCCGCAACTCAGAAACTGGCTGCAACTTGGACTAAATTACTTTCTGTGTCCTGCATTTACTGTGCACAGGCAACAATTCCAAAGTTTGTACTAGTCCACAATTACCTTTCATGTAATGCACTGCCTTGCAAACCTGCACCAAGCAAAGGTAAAGCTGCATTTTATATGCCACATATATAATAGCTGCTGTGTGATAACATTGCACAAATCCTCACTGCCGTTTATTAATGATTCTATCATGCAGACACTTTGATTGTTGTTTTAGAGAAGTGATAACCTAATTATTTTTAAATGGCAGACGGAGGAAATTGATTTAAGAATGCTGGGGATGCATATGATAATATTACAACTTGTTATTACCAGGCTATGGTTTTCATGAGCTTCCCATTATTTAGTGTTTATAAGCACCTCCACTTACGTGTTAAATGCTGGGTGCAATTACTCACAAAATATACATGTCGGAGCCTTCTGTCTGTCTGCGGTATGTTTGAAAATTGATATAATGTAGAATTTAATGCGCTGATGTCTCTAGAAACATGTCAGGACAATTTTCCTTATAATGGACATCTAAATATGATGCAACTGTACATTTATAGTCAGTCTGTGTTGTGCTCCAGAAAAACCTCACCAGGAAAACAGGCCTGTCAGAGATGAGTTTTGCAAGACGGTGAAAAGGAATGTTTACAGGATATGATAAGTGTCTTTCAGATTATTCAGATGAAAATGTGCAAAAAGTGCTGCGTCCGCGAGCCACGCTCAAGGACAAACACTGACCTTGCATCACTCTTCGATGCTGTAATAATTCCAATTTATCTCATGTTGAATACAATGTTCATTCATTCCAAAAGGTCATGACAAGTTTACCATATTATTGCTGAAATCCATTGGAGGGAGGGACTTTCAACACCCAGAACTGAGTAGATGAGGGTTGGGTGTTAAAAATTTTAAAATGTAACAGCATGACTCCAACCAGTTGCATAGAGGCCAGACTTCTTTTGTATGGCAGGGGTTGGGTTGTATGCATGAGTTTTGTTTTGAGAGACAGAATGCTTCCAAACAGCATTGAAATCAGACTGCAGTTGAGAGCCTGATGGAAGTCAAACTTTGACTGTCTGGTCTTCCCAGAGCTTGAGAAACCTGGGAAGAAAATGGACACCAGACCAGCTAGGTCCAGCCAGTTAGCACAGTTTTTAGAGGGTAGCTTGTGTCTAAAAAGTAGTGGAGAGCTCTCCATGGCCCCTCAAGTAAATCCACCACCACAATCAACCACAACCCCTCCCCTCCCCCCACAATAACCTATTCTCTCCTGGTTTCACACGCTCTCACTTTTACAGGGCCAAGCTCCTATGGACAACTTCTTGCTGGCTTTCCTATATGGCAGCCTCTCAAGCTGGCTGCTTGGTTGAACATAAGTGAAATATATTCACCTTCATATTGAGCCCATCATTGTCATCAATGAGTATTTGATGATTCCATGTCATCTGAGGCTGGATTAGAAAAAATAGGAACAGTTAATAAACAGGTTATTCCCTTTTATGAGCGATAAGATTGATGAGCTAAAGTTGATGATATAGTTGGGGGTGAGTTCTGATCTATAGCAGTCAACTGTGTTCTTATCATATTATCTCCTTCCAACTGCGCTGTGAGCCAAGAACCCCCTGTTTATTCTGAAGGAGCCTCCTTTTCACCGTTACCTTGGACAACATAGAGGAGTTGAAAATCCACAGTAATCTAATGCATCCCTGTGACTTCAAACATTACAAGTGCATTTCTATTGTACCTTTCCCTGCCTAAAGATATCCCAAAGTGCTGCTTAGAAAATGAAATATATTTCAGCAGTCACTGTTGAGACATATTCACCCAAATTTACATACAGCGAGGTCTCACAAACTGTACTGACCTGCTTTAGTGATTTTGGTTGAGAAGTAAAGATTGGAAAGAAAATTAGAAAAACATCATCTTGCTTTTACTCAAACAATATCATAGAATCTCATGCAAAGTTTAGATGGGGAATGCACTTTAACATCTCATCCAAAAAATAGCCCCTTCAAGGGTCCAATGGTCAGAAATTTACTGGCACACCAGGGTGTTGCTGCTTAGATCAAATGGGAGTCCTGAGCCCATGTGTGTAAATGGTAGGACTCTGAAGGAGATTTTGCTGCTGGTGGTAAACTGAGAACATAGTCACCATTGAGGAATCGCAGCCTGCCTCTCTAACCAGCTATGACTAGTTCCTGGGCAAGGTCCCCTAGTTTATTATGGTGCAAAGTAGGATACCCCAAAATGTCAAGACCCTGAGTAAGGAGGGATGAACTGAGTCCCATTCTATAGTCACTTGCTCCTTGTTGATTGGAACGAGGTTAATTTAAAAATAATTAAATTGATCAGACTCTGGATTGTCCATCAAGAAGAGATATTGGAACATTGATCTATTACAACATGTAGCACTGGTAACATTGATCCTGATGGTTGAGTCTCATTTTTGAGATTCTTGGTTTTGCAAGTTAGTGGAAATCCTGCTTCCTTTCCTTGCTGACTTGTTTCCAGCATCCAGAGCAAGAGATCGACTTTTCATTCTACCTACAGTTCAGGGGTGTTTAATGGTTATCCTCAAGCTGTGACCTTCACATCAAATTAGTCCACATGTTGATTTATCAGGCCAATGACAAACACAGATCAAGGGTTACATTCAGTTATTAACCCCCTTTTTTGGATATTCATGGAAGGATAAACATAACATGTCTTTTGACTCATGCCCTCAATCTGAAATATAACCCATTAAGAGATATCCTGTTGAAAGCAGGCAATTAAATTGCTTTGCACCACTCCCCTTTGAGGGTACAATATTTTGGGGGTTCACACAGGGAATTTTTCAGCAAGGGAACTCTGTTCTCAGAAGTTGCATTATCATCTGGTCTTTGCTTGCAGTCTTTAAACAAACACATGTAAGGTCCAAACATTCAACATATTTGTAAGTAATTTGAGCTCTGATCCATTATCATGTCAATTTATTAAATTTAACTTAGGATGTCTGCTTAAGCTCAACATAGAGCTAGTTTTGTCAAACATGAAGGGAGGCTGTGCTAGCTGCACTCAAGAGTCACTGATTTGGTACAGGAAGCGCGAACAGTGGTTAGATCACTTATTTGCACCAATGTTGCAGACCCTGGATGTCACTTCTGGGGTTTCTATCAAAGGTTGGAGGGCTGGGGTTGGATGAGAAAGGAGTATGTCACACTTCCACTGCAGATGAATGCACATACCCTACCAGTGTCTTGGATGCTTCATCCGATTTCACTCCCATAAACACTGGACTAATCTCAAGGCTGGTCATGGGTTGTTGCTGTGACAAAATGGCAGCCATATTTGTCAACTTAACAACAGTCATTGGATGTGAAAAGATGACAGATCCCTGCAACAGGATCTCTACACAGTCAGGATCAGCCATGTCAGATCAGATATTATGTTGTTGAATGGTAAAGCAGGCTCCAGGGCTGAATGGCCTACTCCTGTTCCTATTTCTAATAGCCTTATAAGTGCCTTCCAAGTATTGCTATTAGTCTAGCCAGTCTCTAATGAAATAAAATAAATATTTCCAACGGTCATCCTTCTCACCAGCCCTGAGACTGAATTTTGTCATTCAACCTGATCATACTATGTTAATAACTGAAAATTTAAATTACCCCATTGAAATACTCAGAAAGAGAGGCAGATGAATTCCCTCAAAACAAGTCATCTCTTAGTAGGGCTGTGGTGGCTGCTATCCTGAGGGAAATGTGAAAAAGTAATAAAAATTTTAAGAAGGTAAAACTGTGAAATTCCTCTCTGACTTACAGGATAATTAGATAAAATATTAATTCAATAGTCCATGTATTCTACTTGTCATTATTCACTCTACTCCAATTGGTTAAGATTTAATTATTACAGATACACATATTCCCTCAGTAAATTCTGTCCAAAAAGAGAATTCAAAAATTCTCTTTATTAAAAATTGTAGGCTCTGGGTATTTATTTTCATGCTCCAAACAACATCAAGTTCAGACTCATTTTTCTGGGTTGCTGTCACTAGAGGCAGAATCTTGTTGGGTCTGAGGAATGTGGGTTATGGCAGAGCTAGTGTCAACATCAGACGAGAAGTCTGGCAATGCCAATCTCAACGCGGCACCATCTCACTCCTTCTTTCATACTTTTGACATGGTGAGGTTTTTCTGGCTCCACTTGCCTAGTTAATATCCGACCTCCTATCCTATTATACTTACCAAACAGGCTAGAAGTTGAGAAAACTCAACATGGAAGTACCTGGTGTACCCAGCTTGTAGTTTGCGCAAAGAAAATCCATGCGGGATACTTGGCACCAGCATCTCAGGGCATTCTCATGGGCACAAGGCACACACACTCCATGTTCCAGGGACATCCTAATGTTGCAGCCTTTGAGAAACCTCATGACATGTCTCCAGTCCACCCACTGGAAGCTCTATATTTTAATGTAGCCCTCGGTTCCACTGGTGACTATCATTATAATGCTGCAGCAAAGATACTGCACTCCAGCTCATTAGCTGGACGAGAGTGCATCACTCACCGTCATAGTGCTCACTCACTCTGAGCCTACCTGGATGCTCACAGCACCTATTGTCTTGCCTTTCTGTGCTTTGCCCTCTCGGTTAGAGCGACCAGATTCATATTACTTCTGTCTTGCCTTGCCATTTAGTTTGTCATGGGTGTCGGCAGTCCTCAGTTAAGTCAAGAGAGAGGGGGTGAGATATCAGAGAGAAGTTGGTGACACGCTGGCAGAGTGGAGAGGGTCATTGACCTTCTTCCTACATTGTTTGGCTTTCCCACAGATGGCTGAGACTGTTCTAACCAGGGGGCAAACTCATATCAGGCTGGTGTCATGGCTGTAAGCAGGCCCCAGTCAAGTCAAGGGGAATATCCTTCAATCAGAGGGTCCAACACTGAAAGACAAAGGCAGCCTCTGATACCTGGGAGAGGAGGCAATCCCATCTCTGCAGTAGCTCCAGGTCCCTGCCTGGAAAACAGGAAATCCCCACTGTCTGCTATTTCCAGGTAAACCTCAGGAACTGTGCAGGGCAACTCTGGACTGACAGCGCACGCCTGGCTTCTCAAAATGGAATGCCCACAAGGGATGCGAGTGCATTCTGGGACATATGCTGAAAGGTGAGTTGTGGGAATAGCATGTGTTAAGCAGGGGCTGGAAACGGAACATGGAAGATGCCAGAGTGAAAGGTTGGTGGTGGGGAGTAGTTAATGGGGTGAATTTGCTAAGATATGGTGAGGTAATTCATTAGGCCTCGTGGCAGAAATCCTTCTCAAAGCCTATATGCAAAATAGATTTAGTGAAAACAAAAGGTAAGGTTCAGTTCAGCCTTTTGTGTTCATGGTGGACTTCTGGTGTGATTTCTGCCAACCAGTAGTTACCCGGAAGGTCGGAGTGGTATAGTCCTAAAAGGGAGAAAAAAGCTCATTACACGAAAGAAGGGGATAGCCTTGACCAAGCTAAGACATTTGAGGTTGCATGCTGTGCCCCGGACAATATGCTCAATGGTGGTAGTGGGACTGGGGTGGGGGTGGGCTGTGGTGTGGAGGAATTAAGATGAGGAGGAAAAGTAGTCTGGGCAAGTGATCATTGGAGGTGATTACAAAGCAGTTGGGGGCTCCCCAGGAAATATCACTTTCTGATTTTCCCCAATGAGTTGACTGGTATCTGACCAAGTTGTGATTTGTGGAGGAAAATCTAGGCCAAGATGTTTGATGAAGATCTCCGAACCATTCCTTGGTTAGAGATCCACTCTACTCAACTTTGAGTTCCACTAGAAACTTTTAATGAACTGTTTCAGCCAGGATTAAATAAATAATGTTGTATGGCGAGGTTCTTAACAAAAGCGGTGAATGCAGTTTTATAAAAATTCTGCTTTTTAAAAGATTTTTTGTATATTTCCATACTTAAGCCAGCATAATGAAAATCCAGCAAAATAGAACAATCTCAGACATAACCTTCTCAACTTAACTTCAAGTTTAATTACCCATTTTGGCAATTTTGCAACTTCAAAATGACCGTTATCATGCACAATAGCACTAAATGGTAACCAAGTATTCAAATCTCAAGTAGTTAGTCACATATGCTCTCTGCAAATCATGAATTCATCTGATTTTTTGACATATTTTACAACTTGGCTTCATTCACAATCCATCATTTAGGATGAATGCTTACCTTGTAACCCTTACACAAGGTAGAAAATTGACGATAAAATAGCCCAAATCAAGATGACTGTAAGATGACATGCAATGCACTCACTGTAGTAATCATGCCTTTCATAAATATTCTGTGAGATATTAACTGCACTAAACTGACGTTCAGGACTGAGATGTTTCTTTTAGGGCCAAAGAGAAAGATAGAAATTGCTGGAAAAGCCAGGAGGTCTGGCAGTATCTGTGGAGAGAAATCAGAGTTAACATTTTGGGTTGCGTGACCCTTCCTCAGAACTCTTTCTTTTCGGGGACTTTGTTTAAAAATTGGCTTCAACAGGCAGCAGTAATTAACTATTAGTGAAGGTCAATCTGAAATTCCATATCAGCGTGTACATGTATGAAATTTGGAGCATTTTTATTATTTTGCTTGGACCAGGTTAAGTACAATAAAAAATTACTCTCTTTTGTTTTAAAGCTCAGGAAAACCTATCCCTGATTAGCTTTCATGTCACAGCATATGAAGATTTAAATACTCATTGAAATAGCAAGCATATCATCTTAATTACACATATTCTTAACCAAAGGACATACAACCAAGAGAATGGCTGAGAATGTAAATTTTGGCCAATGTAGTTCCATGACTGTCTAGAGACCTTTGTAGGGGTGGCACAGTGGCTCAGTGGTTAGCACTGCCACCTTGCAGCACTAGGGACCTGGGTTCAGTTCCCCCCTGGGGTGACTGTCTGTGTGGACTTTGCACATTCTCCCTGTGTCTGTGTGGGTTTCCTCCAGGTGCTCCAGTTTCCTCCCACAGTCCAAAGATGTGCATGAAAGGTCAATTGGCCATGCTAAATTGCCCATAGTGTTCAGGGATGTGTAGATTAGGTGGGTTACAGCTGGGTGGGATGCTTTGAGGTTCAGTGTGGACTGTTTGGGCCAAAGGGCCTGTTTCCACACTGTAGGGATCCTATGATTCTATTATCCTCAGCATTGAGGGAGACCCTCAATGAATAGAGTCAAGGAAGTCACAGAGAGAAGGATCCCAAAGGGAGAAATGCATCACAAAGTGAAATGTAATTTCCTGTGTGTTATCTGAGACCCTGAACATGATGGGAAAAGAGAAATGTACTTGTGTTTTCTTCTTTCAAGGATACACAAGAACAGGATGAAAAGCTAGTTTCACCTATGGTCTGTGTGTGCTAGTGGACGAAGGTAGGTGCTTTAAGGGTCACTGCAGAGAAAACCCTGAATGATTCTTGTGTTGCAGGTAAAAAGAAAGGCAGGTTCTTTCTCTCTCTTTCTGCTGGAAGCCAGAAAGCAATGAAACTGCAGTCGAAGGAAAACTGAACAAAGGCCTTTCACCTGACCAAGGATCTTGAAATTGACCAGCTTCCCACCAACATCAGTGCTACTGTACCACCCCACTTAAAACTCACACTTTCTACTCTTCACAAAACTCAGAGATTGATCTGTTTTTCTTTTATAACTTGTATCTCGATTTCGAGTCACTTCTCATTCCTAACTTGATAGTACATGTGTTGTTATTATTTCTTCTTATGTTTACTAATTAATAAACTCACTCTTCTGTTAACTCATGAAAGCCTGGTGAAATTGGCTCCTTTTAAAACATAAATTCCTTTGGTCTTGGAGAAAGGTATTCACGAAGCAGGTGATCCTTTTAGTTAAGCTTGTTATGACGAATCAATGGACAGGTGAATAAAGACAGGGAGCCAATTCATCCCTTCACACCCTGAGCATAGCAGTTTGAGGTTTCCCTCGTAGAAGCTTAAGGAATTGAGGAACCTGACCTGAGGACTGAACATAACATAATATAAGGACCTGACTATGAAGTCAGGATGTTCAGGAGCTTTTCTTTCCCAGCTGACTCCAGCATCTGCAGTTCTTGCTATCTCCACTCAAATCCACCTGGTATTTTAATCCCTTGTGGCCTAATTCCACCTTTATTGGAATGATACTCCCAATACCTTGATGCTTGTGGCTCAGATTTATTCCCGCCCACTCAAGAAATAGCTAAACCAGCTTCTGCTTGTTTCCCTTCCCCTCTCCTGCTCACTGCCCTCCAGTTGCTCCTCATCACCACTTTTTGTCCCACTTCCTCTTGCAGTTCACATCATCAGGAGATGCTTTTGTAACATTACTGGGTGTTATATTGTGTACAGTAGATATGGGGCAGTCTGAGCCAATAATACACTTACATCAATTATTGGAGTGACTTGACACTGCGAAATCTGAGCTGAAATCTTTGGCAGACCTAAATTTGTTACAATGATATTGTGGTGTCCTCCAAAGTCACAGCGAAGTATTCATGTATCAGAAATGATGTAAAAGCTGATGATTGTACATTACTTAAGATATTGGCCTCACAGCAGAAACTATCAAACAGGTCATTAATCTTAGATTAAAGTCCCTGGGGTCAGATTAATATTTCCGAAATTAGTTCCACTCTTAATGTTTGGACGGTCCAATATTTACTGCAGACGACTCAAACATTGTATATTCTGGGTAATTTCAAATGAAAGTGACAAATGTAAATGCTGAGACTAATTTATATTTACTTTGCTGCAACTTTGATCTTAAGGAGAGAACTGTAATATAAACACAATCTACAAGTCAGACATTAGTCAGAATTTTTACACTACTGGTTCAGTTGGCAGCCAGCAGTATTCTATTCTGTTTTCAATGTACAATTTAATAACAATAAATCAAATAGTCAACAAACTCATTTAAGGGCTGACTTTAATGAAAGCTGAAGCATGCCAGACGTTACTGCTTTCTGAAGAAACCTTACCGTATGTCTGAAATGGTTTTCATATCTCAGCAATAGCCTCACTGTAAGTACAGAAATACTTCGAAGTCGACATAATTAGAACTGGATAGTGAAGGTTTAAACACAAATGATTCCATGCATGTTCCTGGTGCCATTACCTCACTCTTAATGCATGTGGTGCAGGGATTTTTTTTTCTCTTTTGCACTTGCAATGCCTCTGCTCTGTTCGTTGTTATCTGTTATACCTTAGACAAGAAAACGGAATACGGCAGATTTACAGAAGGTTACTCTTATCTTTTCAATGAGATATTAAATAAAGTCTCAGAAATTTGGCTCAGGAGGATGTAAACCATCTTGTTACTCAAATACCATGACAGTTAGCTAAAAAATATTAGTAAAATAAGATATTTTTGTCATATTTATCATGTCCTCATGACATTTGGAAGTGTCCGACAGCAACACTTTAAAGTGGGTTCATAGCTATTGGACAGAAACACAGCAGTCAAACTGAATACTGTGAAGTTCCACAAACAGCAATGGGGTGAGTGACTTGTTTAGCTATTTCTTGAGTGGGTGAGAATAAATCTGAGCCACAAGCATCAAGGTATTGGGAGTATCATTCCAATAAAGGTGGAATTAGCCCACCATGGATTAAAATACCAGGTGGATTTGAGTGGAGATAGCAAGAACTGCAGATGCTGGAGTCAGAGATAACAAAGTGTGGAGCTGGAGGAACGCAGAAGGCCAGGCAGCAGCAGAGGAAACAGGAAAGCTGACATTTTGGGTCAGGATCCTTCTTCGTCAGCTTTCTTCTGATGCTGCCTGGCCTGCTGGGATCAGTTCCACACTGTGTTATCTCTGGATTTGAATGGAGTTGCAGGTTACTGGATTGCTGGGTGTATCGCAAATCCAGCTGCATGTACGAGTCCTGCAGGTGCCAAAGGCTCTCCTACAGTTAGTGAACACAGGGAAGGTGCCAACAGAGAAACTTGCCTTCTCGATATTTTCTAATCAGCTTGGTCAAGGATGTGTTGACACACCTCCGGAGCACATGAGACTCGAACCTGGTCCTCCTGGCTCAGAGATAGAGACAATGCCACTTTACCACAAAATTGTGTTTGGGATTGTGATCTTAGACATTCTAGAGTATGCCCTGCTGTACCATCTTCTCAGTGCCTAGAAGGGAATCCTACATTTGATTAAACAGAGGGCATTGTCCCTGTGCACAGACCCCCTGCAGGCTGGATCCTTTTAGGTCCTGGACCACCAAGGGCCTCCTGGCAAAGCCACCTATGGCAAGGTGACAAAGCGGCAAGCAGCTTTTCTCAACGTCAGCGACATCAGCTCTGGTAGCATCACAACATAGTGCTGGGAAAAGAACAATTAAAGAATATTTCAGTTACTTCGGGGCATGTTTGTGCGACAGGCTTCAGTACAACGTTGCACCTTACACAAATACAGCACTTTTTGCACCAATTTTCTTGTCTCTTTCAATCTTTAAAGTTTCTCTATTTATGTTCGTCTGGTGGGCTACTTTGAAGGTCATAGATAACTGCCCCCAGACTCACACGTGCAGCAGTACAAAGAGTACTGAGACCGCCATGCATGAAATATAACTTCTGGAACATGGGAAGCTAAACTAGAAACGTCAAGTTCGGGAGTCAGTCATTATCGTTTAGCCGCTCTACACCTCAGTGATAGATTAATGTCTCTTACAAACTGGGGTTTGAGTCACACAAGCATAGCTACCATGTAATCCAGCATAACTCCATACCCAATGGCCAGAAACCTGAATGGGTGCTTATCGGTGAAAGGGAACAAAGTAACTTACAATTAATGGCAAACAAAGTAGCTTAATGTTTTAATGCCATAAACAAGATACTTCCTTAAGGGCAGGAAAAATCTTTGCACAATTACCAGCTCATTGTTCTGTGTGTCCACATATGTTAATGATAAGTCACTTGCCCAGACTACTTTTCCTCCTCATCTTAAGTCCTCCACACCACCGCCCACCTCCCCCCCCCAATCCCACTCCCACATTGAGCATATTGTCCAGGGCACAGCATGCAATCATTCATCTGGAGACCCAATGAATACAAGAGAGCTCAGATGAGACTGAGCACACTCCACCACATGGTACGTGCTATAACCTGGTAACAAGAGATTCGTCTCCACCATCTATTCACGTTCAGGCTCAGCACGTGCAGCAATTTGGTGAAGGTGCCACACTGGCTGATTGATCACCCAATGTCCTGGAAAAAGGAAGCACCCGCAGTGCTCTGACACCCTTCCTACCCTGAACACACATCTATTGCTCAACTTCTTACTGCATTCAGTACAGACCATCATAACACTTACATGACAAGAGATTAAAATGATGGTGTGTGGCTCAGACAGCACCCTTAGACGTTGAAGGAATAAAGGTTCCCCTTCAGCCAACATTGGCTTCTTGTAGCATCATTGCTACTAACTTCAAGTTGCCCAAGTTCACTTTGCAATGACCTTTGTTGCAAGTTGCCTTTGACCAGCATCTGACCCCGAAGCACCCTCACTCTGCGTACGTAACAAATGAGTGATGAATCAATTGCATACTAAGTATAGCTGGACTTTGCAAATAGCTGCTTTGTGTATTTCTTGCTACAATGTTGTAGTGTGAAGCAAATGTGAATTGTGTGCTTTTGCTCACCAAAATGACAATTACCCCATCCATCCTGGATACTGTCTCATTAATTTCCTAGTAGCAGTTCACATCTATAGAATGGAATGCGATGGCATAAAAAGCAGCCCATGGTGAACACCATCAGCACTGAGCTCTGCCTGGTTATCAGGTGCCCTCCCCCACAATGCCATGTCACCTTTTACTTCACTTTACCCGTTTCACCCATCCTTGTATGTGGAGACCCACCAATTGGAAGTTTGTCTACAATGTCCTCCCTTCCCTCTGAATTCTGTAGTCTTCTAACTGAGATGCTACAAGATCCTGCCCGTGTTGTTTACCATTAATGGGGAATGTGTGATCTTTGTTCCTGTTGGGTCAACCGCTAAATTCTGGTTATATTTTACTCCAAAAGCTTACCATGGTTTTGAACGTAGCCACTATTATGCTTACAGAGCCTGCAGCTGCATTAATGTTTATTTTATTAAGTGTGTACATGAATCAAAAGGTTTACTGTATGACTCTGAAAACTCAAGAAATATATTATTTTGGATGGACTGCCTGAGTATGTATGTAGAAACCCATCATGGATAGGGAGTTGAAATTGTTTACCCATGTACTGTACAGTCTCAGGGACCAAAGGTAGAGTAGAATCATCTTGCCCACCAGTTGAAAACAAAAAGTAAAAGCATCTCTAAAGCAACATTAAGAAACATCCACATTTAAAAGAGCAAGCTCTGTGCACTAGCTCCCCATATTCCCACTCCTAAAACCACTCTCTTTCTGCCAAAAGCAGGATTATCTTAGTGACTTCAATTGGCCAAATCTTTAAGTAAAACTTTTATGGAGAATGCCAATCCACTGTGCCTTCCCTTATCCCTTTAGATTGATGTTAACAATGGCAGATCTTTCACGTGCATGATGAAGATAAGATAATGGTCAAGAGTCACGCTGAGGTATGCAAATAAATTTGCTGTGTGAAGTCAGCACACTATGGACAGCCTTCATTTCTATGGGTGTAGTGGCTGTGTTTGTCTCTGTAAGAAGTCACCTCTAACTCCGGTTCTTTGTCTGTTTATCTTGCAATTTTTTGACTTTTTTTAAATCAAGGTCCTTCCATACTTGTTACTAGGAACTGAAATCTGGTTATTCTTAAAAGTACAGATGATAGCTGGTGCTATTCATGGATGAGCACTTAAATATATTCATGTGACACTTCTCTATCTGTATTTCTAATGCCGGTTGTATCTAACGCTGCCTATTTTAAATGACCCAACACCTCTGTTAGAATAGCAGACAAGTAAGCCCCAACAAATGCATTAAGTGCTTGTCTGCTGACATCGTTAACAGTCATTTCCAGGCTGAGCTATTTTTTGCTCTTTTCTAGATTTGTGGTTTGCTTCTGATAGTATTTGGCCAGGTATAGTCCAAATAAGGTGCAAAATAATACCCTCTCCTCTATTTCTGCAAAATACCCGAACTTCCAACTTCAAAGTACGACCAATTTCTGCCTCATCATTACATTTCAAGGTCAATTGCATACAAGAAATTTCCAGAATAAAAGAGATGCAAAGTTGGAGTGGAAGGAGTTGGGAGTATAGAAGGGGGGAAGAACAATGTGTCAGATCTTCACCAACCTTTATGTTGTCCCTGGAACAGCCAGGATTTGCCTGGAAGGCAGGGCTTTAAACTTCACACAGGGGGAGCATAGGGGCATTTGCAACAATCTCATTTGACCTTGCCCTCCCTCAAGATTGGGCACTTGTGAGAAATGGTTCGTATGTCAGCACCTTACTGACTGGAGGAGTGCACACAATTGCAACAACATGACACAAAATTTGCTTTTCATTTTAGGGACATCAGGCCAGGAATTGGTGCTAGAAATATTCTGGCTGCTACCTTTGGGTAGTTGCCTGAAGGCTTTGCTTTAGGGCTTCTGAGACTTAACTTCTCTGGTAGGAGACCTTGCCATGGGATGGGCATGTATTGGGGCTGTACTTGACCATGGTAAATAATCTGAGTAAGTGAACCTGACTAGGGTTACAGAAAGAGGGGGTGTACTTAAAATATGCTTTGAAAAGTGCTAACGAGCAGTAGCTGATATGTTGGGGAGTGTGGGTTAGTCTGTGAGCAAGAGCTACAGGAGTTCCAAGCCTTTCCATTCCCATACCTTAGAAGGTTCGGAGTAACGTAAGCCATGCATTTGCAGTTTTACACTGTGACTATTGCCTATGGGTTTACACAGCTGTCACCACAGCTTACAAAGGGAGGAGACCTATTTCATGTTAGGCAAAGTTGGAATTAAAACTGAAGCCTCAGAAAGGATATTGTGCCACACACTGTACCACGCAAATTCCTAATCCACCATGCTGACAGCCCTGCTACCTCAGTGCATGAGAACAGATCTGCTGAGCCTGACTTTTCTTGCATCTTCTGGAAACATGTTATTGTAAAGAAACAAAGTAAATAAACATTGGAGTAATTTAATAGAAAAGCAAAGACAAAAAATTATTGTAAATTAAAATGTTTTCTGGTGTAGTGCGGTTATATTTGGCTGAATGTGTCATTTATAATCAAACAGTTGTGCATTGTGTAAGAGTAATCAAAACAAAAAAAAAAGTGATGATTTACGCAACAGAATTTTGTAAATCTAAACAGAATTTTAATTGGATCTGTGGCCAACCTAATAGTCACAACAATAAATTGATGAGTTTCTCTCTGGATATGGTCCATCAATGACATAACAAATGCTGCAAATAACTAGGAAGCATCATTAATGTGTTTTTTATTTAAGATTTATCATTGAATTTGATAGAACAAGAAACATTATGAAGCACTTCTACATTGTGCGGAAAAATTAGCAAAATACATTCATCATCTTTTCCTGGTTACACTGTAACAATCTGGGAGACTGTGGACTTATTTTTTGGTACATCATTAAATAGATATTATATGTCACTTAAAGATTAGTTTCAACCAGTGGAATGCAAAATAAACTATTACATATATGTCAGAAAGACTCTTGTGCATAGAACAGACGAGGTCCATCCATAATGTGAATGAGAGTAATCTAGCAACTATGTAGGTGCCGCTGCCTATGACAGAAATTAATTAGGTCAAAGATTGCTATGTATCTGGGTAGACTCTTTTTGAAATGTTGATGTATGTAAGCCCGCAGACTAGGAAAAGATGGAAATTAATTATTTTTGACGGCTGACCCATCAAGATATAGCCTTGGGAAAAAAAATTTAATGACTCAATGTTAACACCCATAACTAGAAAGACTTCTATTGACATGAAAACACCGTCCCAGCTGTTCATTGCTAGTGGAGTTTGGTTGTGAAAGTGAACTTTGAGAGGTCAGCATAAGAATTGCATTTCTCATATATGATGTTGCAACTGAAAGTGTACAAAAGATTGTTTTATCCAAATAGCGTGCATACTTTTGAATGATTTAAAGAAATATACTTTAAAGACAATGGATGGAATTCAGAGCTGGTGGTGGGCCTACTGCTCACTTGTCAGTGAACCAGCAGAAACTCCACATTGTTTTTCTCCCAGAAGCTCAGTTCAGTTGTCAGGTCAGAAGACACTTATCTGGATAGTGTTGAGCCAAAGCAAGGGAGGTGATGGCCTAGTGGTATTATCACTGGACTGTTAATCCAGAGACACAGTTAATGTTCTGGGGATCTAGGTTCAAATCCTACCATGGCAGATGGTGAAATTTGAATTCAGTAAATATCTAGAACTAAGAGTCTAGTGATGATCCATTGCTGATTGTTAGGGGAAAAACTCATCTGGTTCACTAATGTACTTTGGGGAAGGAAACTGCCATTTTTACCTGGTCGGGCCTACATATGACTCCAGACCCACAGCAATGTGGTTGACTCTTCCCTGTCCTCCGGACGATTAGGGATGGGTTGTAGATGCTGCCTGGCCAGTGACGCCCACAGCCTATGAACAAATTAAGGAAAAAAAAAATTACAGTATTCACTTCTTAGCAGTGTGGAATTCCCCACCACTGAGAACGGTTAGCGGGCAATGATACCCAATGGCCTTCTCAAAAGATGTCAATGGATCCTTGGAGAGAGGTAAGTGGGACGAGTTGGAAACTGCAAGAAAGGGTCACTGCTGAGGTGAGGTTTTAATGCAAGGCTGCGGTTGGTTCTCAGAGATCGTCAGCTACCTTGCAAACTGAAGAGCTGCAAATGACAAAAACACTTGGTAGACTGCTGGCAAGTCCATGATCAAAGCCAGCTGCAACACCAGCATCGACCAAGGCACTGGAACCAACAATGGCACATACAGTCCTGCAAAGTCCTCCGTTTTAACATCTGAGGATTAGTGTCAAAACTGGGAGAGCTGTCCCACAGACACATCAAGTAATAGCATGACATTGTCTTTAAGGTATGATTCCATAAGGACAACAATGTACAAGACACCATCATCGCCATCCCTGAGTATGACTTGATTGGGGTGCAAAAGCTTCTGAATCTTTTGACAAGCTGGGTGTGGAAGGGATACTTTCTCTTGTAGGTGAGCCCAGGACTAGGGGGTGGCATTTTAAAATTAGGGATTGCCATTTTAGGACAGAGACAAGGAGAATTTCTTTTCCCCTTGGGGTGTCGTGCAACCTTCTGGTTCTGTGTAACTTCCTTTTGCCTCTATAAGAATGGTTGCTGTGGTGGCAGGCTGTGGGCAAAGGCTGGCAGACTGTTCTGGAAGTGGGCTAATGGAAAATATCCAGATATTGTGAGTGCGAAAGAGAGGATGGGCCTAACCATCTTATTCCACTTGGTTAGTTTCTGATACTGGTAGGTTGTCCATCAGTAGTCAGGGACCCGAAAAAGCAGTACTTGAAAGTACCCTGTGAGTCAACTGTCACATTTCACACAAAGGCCAGACTGATTGGAACAATTTTTACATCATAGCATTACATATCAAATATAGAGATGACAATGATTGTGTTAAGTTCAGCTCCAGCTTCCCTTTCCAGCACAAGTGATGCAGTGATAGTTCACAGAATCTCTACAGTGTGGAAAGAGACCGTTCAGCCCATCGAGTCTGTGAAGATCATCCCACCCAGACCCACCCCCACATTTCCTGCAGCTAATCCACCTAATCTGCAGGTCTTTGGGCTGTGGGAGGAAACCCACAGTCACCCAAGGCAGGATTTGAACTCAGGTCCCTGGCACTGTGAAACAGTGGTGCTAACCATTGAACCAGCATGCCACCTGATAGTTTCTTTCTCTCTCTCTCTGAACCAGACAGCCTGGGTTCAAGTCCCACCTGCTCCAGAGGTGTGTAATAACATCCCCAAACAGGATGATGAGAAAATATCTCTTACATGGGTTGATTGCATAATCTCTTTCATGCATTAAATGTCTTGCGAATCTGTTTCTCGAACTAGCCCATCAGTAACGATAATATCCTTGGCTGTTAATACTACCTAGATCTGGTCATTGGAGTTGTTAAAGGTCTTCCTCAGGCTTTATAAAGAACTGGTTTTCTAACCAGGGGCTCCTAGGAAGGAACCCGGCAACACAGGACCAACCCAAAGCACAGGATTCACCATTCGTGTAACGCAAGTGAGCAGTATCATAAGGAAGGGTCTGCTACCACTTGTCACTGGAAATGGCCAATCAGGGAAATAACTGTAAACGTCTATTTGAAAGATCCTGACACTTCACTCTTCAATTATTAGCCACAATTTGGGCATGAAGTCACTGAACAGTCTGGCTGAGATAACAGTTGGTCTGGAACTTGTCTTTCATGTAAGACATGCTCATTTGTGGTAAGTAGAATCTCTCCCAATGCATACGAAAGATCGTGTTCTCACTCATATCAGAAATAAAGCTCACTGTACAAATTACAGGCTCAAAGCCTGTCATGTTCTAGCACTTCTTTGCAACATAAGCATTTTACCTGCTTCACTTGCTCCGCACTCCACCTTTCCCTGAGGGACACAAGTTCGATGCTAAGTGAGGAGGTTTCTGAGTTTGTAGTCAGCTGCCTGTGGATGGAATAGCTCGCTAGGGGCTGACCTTTCCTGTGGGTGTTAGAAACCCCACATCTGGAGCTTTTTAGGGTGCCACATGTTTTGGAGGCCTGCCTGCCAGCTTAATTTTATGAAAGAAAGCCAATTAGCAGGCCACCTGCATATTATGCTGATTGCAGCCTTTTTGATAACTTTCAAATTAATCTGCAAGATCATACAACAGTGCTTTGAGCTCTCATTGCCTCCATGCATTGCCAAGCTCCTGATTCAGCAAGGAGCCTGTGTGCCATCAGTTAAAATTTCACCACAGAGCTAAATAGAGACCAAATGCCCTTTCAAATACCTTCAGTGGCCCCCTACTTCAGCTGGTGGGTAGCCACTGGGAACTCACCTTGGAAAAGGCACACTGTTGCCTTCTTAATTTCCATACCCCCATCCTACCTCCACCATCCTGAAATGCATCCCCAAGCAGGAGGTAAAATTCCAACCAAGGGAAAAAATTCAGAAGTTACATGTTTCACTGTATGTGAATGACTTTAATTGTACCAAAGAAACATTGCTCTCTGGATCTCCAAACAGTCCCCAGTTCATCGGAGATAACAAGGCGTGGGGCTGGATGAACACAGCAGGCCAAGCAGCATCACAGGAGCAGGAAAACTTGACGTTTCTGGCCTAGACCCTTCATCAGAAAAACTAGGCCCGAAACGTCAAGTTTTCCTGCTCCTTTGATGCTGCTTGGCCTGCTGTGTTCATCCAGCCCCGCGCCTTGTTATCTCGGATTCTCCAGCATCTGCAGTACCTTTTATCTCTTTTACCCCAGTTCATCAGAATGTTTACAAAATATTCGTTATACATTTTTTAAGTTGCTGGTTTACTTTTAATGTAAATGGTCAAAAAGATTTAGCTCTTGATGTTCCAAATTGACTTCTGACATGTCAAAAAGAACAAGTAATTGGGGCATTCATTTTTCGATATTGTTCATTGTTCATTCACCTTCGGAAATGTTGATAACGTGGATGAAAGAAACAACTCTGATTAAAGATCCTGCAAAGCTGGGGATTGGAACATTCAGTAATGTAGTGGCATAATTATTTATTTCAAAATATACTTCATGGAAGATAAATATCAATTTGACTCAAATCATTAAATTCTCTTAGCTTTTGTTTCAGATCAGTAATGATGTGCACATTACAATGCTGTGTGATGAAGTCTCATAATATATTATTTCGAAACTTGGATTTTAAGATGGACACAAAATGGTTTTTCATTTTTATTTCTGTGGTGGTCTAATCTTTTTTCTTGAAATAAGGATCAGACAGTAATTTGGAAGAGTGAACTAAAGATAGTGTTTCCTAGAAATTATCCGATTTTATACAAAACAATACAGTACAATACAGCACAGGTCCAGGCCCTGCGGCCCACCAAGCCAAAATTCTTCACCTCACATTTGTCCGGATTAAAATTCGTCTGCCAGGTCTCTGTCCAAATCTGCAAGCCATTTATATCCTGCATTATCCTCTGATGGTCCTCTTCACTATCTGCAACTCCATCAATTTTGGTGTCATCTGCAAATTTACCAATCAGGCCACCTATATTTTCCTCCAGATCACTTATATATATTACAAACCACAAAGGTGTCAGCACTAATCCCTGCGGAACACCACTAGTTACTGATCTTCATTCCAAACAACACCCTTCCACCGTCCAGCCCCGCGCCTTGTTATCTCAGATTCTCCAGCATCCGCAGTACCTTTTATCTCTTCCACCGCTGCCCTCTGTCTTCTATGACCAAGCCATTTCTGTATCCATGTAGCCAGCTCACCCTGGATCCTATGAGACTGTACTTTTTGTACCAGCCTACCATGGGGTACCTTATCAAATGCCTTACTAAAGTCCATGTAGACAACAACTACTGCCAAACCCTCATCAATCATTCTTGTGGCATCCTCAAAAAATTCAATCAAGTTGGTGAGACATGACCTTCCCCACACAAACCCATGCTGCCTATCACTAACAAATCCATTTGCTTCAAAATGTGAATAAATCCTGTCTCTGAGTATCTTCTCTAACAGCTTCCCCATCACTGACATCAGTCTGTAATTATCTGGATTATCTCTGTTTCCCTTCTTAAACAAAGGAACGACATTGGCTATTGTCCAGTCCTCTGGAACCTCGTCTGAGGCCAAAGAGGATGCAAAGATATCTGTTAAGGTTGCAGCTATATCCTTCCATGCCTCTCACAGTATCCTGGGACAGATCCCGTCCAGCCCTGCAGACTTGTCTACCTTAATACATTTCAAGACACTTAACACTTCTTCCTTTATTATATTGACCTGCCCAAGAGTATTCACACACCTTTCCCTAACCTCAACATCCCTCATCTCCCTCTCCTTGATGAATACCAGTGTAAAGTACTCGTTAAGGGTCTCAACCATTTCCTCTAGCTCAACACATAACCTCCCCCCTTTATCCTTGAGTTGACTATTCTTTCCCTAGATACCCTCTTGTTCCTAATATATGTATAAAATGCCTTGATATTCTCCTTAACTCTGCTGGACTAGCAAGTCCCCTTAAGGGAGATAATTGCTATGATGTGCACAACTTGAGTTTTACAACACAGAAAGAGACAGAGGGGCCCAGCCAAAAGTTTGTTCAGGGGTGAGGATCTATAATAGCAAACCCTGAAATAATCAGCATAGAAGGGGAGATGCCCTGAGCTCCTCAGAAGAATACTCTAGAAGAGGAAGGCAATGAAGATGTCAAAGAGGAAAACACTCTACAAGACCATGTAAGTCATGTCCAGAAGTAAATCTGAAGAAAATAGAATCAAGTGAATGCACCGAACTATGCTGAAAGGAAACAATTACAGGGTCAGCTGAACAAGGAGTTTGAACATGTAAATAAAGGTGACCCATCAATGAGGTTTAAACATCTGTAAAGTTAATAGTTGTGAATCTTTCTTTTGGGGATAATTGTATTGGATTATTCTATTAGTCCTTGCATAGAGTCATAGAGTTGTACAGCATGGAAACAGACCCTTTGGTCCAACCAAGTGTAATATCGTTTGTGTTTTTCCTTTCTGTGCAGTAAACATTTATGTTCTTTTGTTAAAACACTTTGGCAGGCTCTACTGAATATGTTCAGTGATTGAACTCCATGTTAAAGAGAAATAGAGAAATAAAACTATGGTGTAACAACTCCGGTTTCACGCTGTGATCTGACGCATTCAACAATGACATCAACCGGAATCATAACAATTTTTAACGCTCTATGTATTCACCCGTCAGTACTTTGATGAATTTGAAAACATTAATATGTAAATGTTCTGGGGTTTGGCATAATTCACTTATGAATCTCCTGATGCATAGTGCTGGACAACATTTCAGTGCAGACTTCAAGATTGATCAGTTTTAGGTAGAATTAATATCTATTGAGGGTAGCATTTTGAACATATGTTGATACGTTATGAGAAATGGGGATTTCTATTACCATCCAAGTGTTTGTTATTGTCTTGTATTTACAGATCTCTTGGAGGACTGCTCAAAAATATTAATAAAAAATCCCTATCTAAACACAAAAGACAAGCTGTGAAATGTTGTTTGCTTTTTTGGCTGCAACTAACAATGTTTCATAAATAGGCTTTACATGACACAAAGCAAGCCATAGTGAATGTGATCAGTTCAGAGACTCGACCAGTTTCCTAATATTTTAATTTTCTTCTTACCAAAAACCTTTAATTATAAAACCAATAAGACCTTTAGGAGTGTATTTCAATGAACACTCCTGAAACAAAACACACTTAAAGGTCACAATCGTAAAGTCATGTATTATACACCCTTGTACATTTGTTTGTTTCCCAAAATCTTTGGAGTATTGCACATTTGTTACAGCATATGCATCTAACAAACCAGGCTGCAGAATAATTGAAATTTTCCAGACCAGCTGAAAGTCTGCCAATGTTGACCCTCTGGACTGTACTTTTGCCTGTTGTTGTGTCAATCTCTTGATTTTTGGATGGTACCTATAGATCCACACAGTAGGTTGGCTCTCTGTAGGAAAGCTAAAAGCACATAAGATCCTTCAGCAATCTTATCAAGGTCATAAACTCTGTACGTTTCACTAAAGCCTTTACAAGCATTCCAACCGTTTGCACGTTGGTCAATTTCGCATGTCTGATAGTAAGAAAGTGGGTGACTGCATAATAGTAAGAATTTCTGCCAATCGAACGATAATTCTATTTGGCCAATCTGAGCTCATTCATTCCAAACCAGCCCTAAAGACCAATCATTGTGATATCCAATTAATGCTGAAATGATTCCAGGTTTTCCACCTGCACCACTTTGTCTGAAAGTCAACTGATGAATCTGTGTGAAGAATTTCAATCTTAAATATGCTTTTAACTAAACCGCGCCAAGTCCCTGTGTTCAATTCTTGCAGCTTGGCTTAATTTTCTTGATTTGTATTTTCCATGCTGTTCACTGTTTGGCTTACAGTGGATCAGATCACCTGTCAGATATCTCCTTTCGAACCAGCCCTTGGAGATCATGATTACTCATGGAGTACACAACTAGAGCTGTGCAGAATTAGAGTCATTGAGTCATAGAGATGTACAACATGGAAACAGATCCTTCAACCCAACTCGTCCATGCTGACCAGATATCCTAAATGAATCCAGGATTTGGCCCATCTCCCTCTAAACCCGTCCTATTCATATACCCATCCAGATGCCTTTTACATGTTATAATTGTACCAGCTTCCTCTGGCAGCTCATTCCTCTGCGTGAAAATGTTGCCCCCTTATGGTCCCTTTTAAGTCTTTTCCCTCTCACCTTAAATCTTATGCCCTCTAGTTTTGGACTCCCTGGAGAAAAGGCCTTAACTATTCAACATATCCATGCCCCTTATAAATATCTATGAGGTCACCCCTCAGCCTCCAATGCTTCAAGGAAAATAGCCCCAGCCTATTCAGCTTGTCCCTATAGCTCAAACCTTCCAAACCCTGGCAACATCCTTGGAAATCTTTTCTGAACCCTTCCAAGTTTCACAACATCCTTCCTATAGCAGGGAGACCAGAAGTGAACCAAGGGAGTAACAGCAATACTTTCCTCCTGCAATTCGTCACAAATGTAGCACCTTCAAAACAAGTGAATAAAAAGGTATTTTTCTTCATTGAAGTATGGCTTCTACTTAATTGTTCCATTAATCATCCTAACAACTTTCCTCTTCCATACAAGCGACTGATTCTGTGGATAACTGATTCTGCTTTACCAATCACACATCATGCGCTAGTATTGTTAAATGCTCTCTGTATTAGACAAACCTCCTTTATTTCCTCAACCCTGCACAAAACTAAGTCCCACAAAGTGAAGACGTTCTGCCTCTGATCTGTTTTCAGGTGGCACTGTGTAAAACTTATAAATCTGACCTATCAAATCTTTACCCTTTGAGTGATAATCAGAGCATAGCTTGAAACTCAGAGGGAAAGGAACTCAAGGAGCAGAAGGCGTTTTGTTTCAATTTCCCAGCTGCGGGTTAGATGTTTCCAAAGTAGTAAACCTCCCCGACTATTTGTAGTTTTGCTACCTCTGCTATGGGTGCTCAGTTCTTTGAGCATAGGCGTTGGGACATTATGATGAGGTTGTCCAGGGCATTAGTAAGGCCTCTTCTGGAAAACTGTGTCCAGTTCTGGTCACCCAGTTATAGGAAGGATATTATCAAACTGGAGAAAGTTCAGAAGAGATCTGCCAGTATGGAAGGTTTGAGTTATAAGGAAAGACTGGACAGGCTGGGACATTTTTCACTGGAGCTTAGGAGGTTGAGACGTGACCTAATAGAAGTTTATAAAATAATGACAGTTTTAGATAGAATTGACAGTAGTTGTCTTTTCCCTGCTATGGGGAATTTCAAGACTAGGAGGCTCATTTTTAAGTTGAGAGGAGAGAGATTTTAAAAAGACATGAGTCAAATTTTTTTTTACGCAGAGGATTCTATGCGTGTGAAATGAACTTCCTGATAGAGTGGTGGATGCAGGTACAATTACAACATTTAAAAAACATTTGGATAGATATATGAATAGGAAAGGTTTGGAGGGGTATGGGCCAGGAGCAGGCAGGTGAGACTAGTTTAGTTTGGGATTATAATCGGCATAGACTGGTTGGACCAAGGGTTCTGTTTCTGTACTTTCACAGAATTTCACAGAATTCCTACAGTGTGGAAACAGGCCTTTCGGCCCAACAAGTCCACACCGAACCTCAGAGCATCCCACCCAGACCCACCCCCCTCAACAACCCACCTAACCTACACCGCCCTGAACACTACGGGCAATTTAGCATGGCCAATCCACCTAACCTGCACATCTTTGAACTGTGGGAGGAAACCGGAGCACCCGGAGGAAACCCACGCAGACACGGGGAGAATGTGCAAACTCCACACAGACAGATGCCCGAGGCTGGAATCGAACCCCGGTCCCTGGTGCTGTGAGGCAGTATGACAATATGACTCAATTAAAAAAAACAAGGTATTTCAAAGGGCTGCTTAGCAACAAAGTGTGACAGCAAGTCGGAAAAGAAGAAATTAGGGTGGGTGAGAAAGGTATGCTTTTAAGAGCATCTTATGCGGAGAGTGAGTTAGTGAGACAAGGAGGTGCAGGGAGGGTATTCTAGAGCTTAGATCTTAGGCAACAGACAACATGAACACCATTGGGTTAGCAACTCAAACTAGGGATGCTCAAGAGGCTAGAATTGGATGAGCATGGATATCTTGCTGGTTTTTGGGATTAGAAGAGGTTACAGAGATAAAGAAGGATGACATCTACAAGGGAATTGAAAAAATGGATGAGATTCTTAAAATCAAGCCATTACTCAACCAGAGTCAATGTAATTTAAGTATAGAAATGATTGGTGAATGAGACAGAATGGGTTCAAGACACGGACAGCAGAGGTTTGGATAGTCCTAGGTTTATGGAGGATGGAATGTGACAGACAACCAGATGTGAATTAGAATAGCCAAGTCCAGAGGTAGCTCGATTATGAGTGAAGTTTTCAGCAGTAGATGAATTGAGGGAGAGCTAACACTAGATGTTGTTATTGAAAATTGTCACAATGTCTAGTATTAGCATGAATATGCATCAGAAGTTTATTTCAGGGTCACATGTGACACCAAGGTGGTGAAGATTGTCAAGTGGACTCTGCTCAGTAGAGCTGTTGGCATCTAGAATGCACCTGTTAATTATGACTGACAATTAATTGCTAAATGTTGCTTAAATTAACAAAAAAGCAGGTTGACTCTGATTGATTAAGGCATTATCCTGAGAAATTAACCAAAGAATGGCTGCCATCTACCTTGTTGTATTGAAGTAAGTGCATTGTGCATACATGTTATTTCTGTCTGCGATGAACAGGACCCTGTGTATTAATATACACAGCTTCAATACAAACAAGTGCACCATGCTGTAAGCCTGACGGACAATGTAACTCCTTCAGGCCACTACATCTGAAACGTTAATTCTGCTTTCTTTCCACAGATGTTGCCAGATATGCTGAAGTTCTCCAGCAATTTCTGTTTTTGCTTCAGATCTTCAGCACCCACAGTTCTTTGTGAATAAATGTGAGGTATTGATGGTGGATGGTGCCCTCACTGTGTGAAAGGCTATAGATGGGTTGAGAGGAATGGGGACATTATAGTTTTTAAAGACACAAAATTTATCATTTCTGATTTTATTAAGAACTGTTTCAGTCCTGAAGTGGGGTGAAAACTTAACTGCAATGACACAAACAAGGCATTCCAGGAAAAAAGGGCAGAGAGTTGGGAGGCTACAACAGGTTCAAGGGCTAAAGAAATTCATGGAAAGAGTGCTTATCTCTTCTAAGAGAATACTTAAGTCATTTAAATAAGAAGACTTCCCAAGCCCTTTGATTTCTTTTCAGATTTCTACCTAGTTTTTACCTACCTGAGTGTCTCAGCTTTATTGAAACCATTGCTCGTCATCCCAAAAAGACATTGTTGAAAGTAAAAAGATCCATGATTTACATCACATATTATTTTTTTATTTAACTAATTTAGAGAAGAATTACATTTGGTGCTAAAAAACAGTTTAAAGAAAACATCCACAAGTAGTATTGTAAAGCAGTACCAAGCAGGAAGAGAACATTTTGATTTGATGCTGCCTCTTAAAGAAAGTTTACCACTGACTTATGTCTTTTTGTGTCTGTTTTTCCATAATTTCGACTAGACACCAATGGCTCAGGATTACAGAAGAGGTCGCTGGCTAATAACAAAGGCAGAGAGATCTTTTCTCATATCAAATATCAGTCTGAACGCTGAACCCTCAACAGCGGTGATGCTTAAAAGTCTGACATTAGGTAGGTATATCACACTTAAGGCATTCATTTAAGCTTAAAACATGCCTGTATTGTGCACCATGCAGTCTTCTTGTTCTGATTGCCCTCCAGGATGTTGGCAGAGCTTCTTTGGAATATCAAATTCATTGTAAATAACCAGATAGCGTGTGATACTGAAAACTCTGCAGTGAATTTCCCATTTAAAATTGGCATAAAGGGTAATATTTCCGATGCAAATTTAATGGATAGGGGGCCCCAAGCTTCCAGTTGCCTACCACTTTAACACACTACCATGTTCCCTGGCCAACTTCTTTGTCTCAGGCTTGCTGCAGTGCTCCAGCGAGGGTCAGCGCAAGCTGGAAGAACAGCATCTCATTTTCCACTTGGGCGACCCTGCAGCATTCGGGGATAGAATCCCTACAGTGTGGAAACAGGCCCTTTGGCCCAACAAGTCCACACCGAACCTCAGAGCATCCCACCCAGACTCATCCTCCTGTAACCCATTTAATCTCCACATCCCTGGACACTACAGGCAATTTAGCATGGCCAATCCACCTAACCTGCACATCTTTTAGACTGTGGGAGGAAACCAGAGCACCCAGAGGAAACCCACGCAGAATGTGCAAACTCCACACAGACAGTTACCCAAGGGTGGAATAGAACCCAGGTCCCTGGCGCTGTGAGGCAGCAGTGCTAACCACTGTGCCACCGTGCCACCCTGATTGTGGCTGATCAACATCAAGTTCAATAACTTTAGAGTCTGATTCCATCCTTCCACACTTTTTACCCACCCCCACACCCAGTCCTGTTGTAGCATGCAACAAAAATAGAAGTTGCTGGAAAAGCTCAGCAGGTCTGGCAGCATCTGTGAAGAAAAAATCAGAGTTAACATTTCGGGTCCGGTAACAGTTCTGAGGAAGGGTCACCAAACCCAAAACATTAACTCTGATTTTTTTCTTTACAGATGCTGCCAGACTGCTGAGCTTTTCCAGCAACTTCTATTTTTGTTCCTGATTTATACAGCATCCGCAGTTTCTTTCGGCTGTTATAACATGGGCCGCTTTTAGCACAGTTGTACCCATTCTCAAACACTCCTAGGCCCATTATCACATTATATGTGCTGCACTCAGTATTGCTAACTCATTTTCTCACTCTTAGCTTGTATGATCTCTTTTTTAGCTTTTCTTATGTTTCTGGCCTGCTATGCATTATCTCCCTTTTTACCTACCCCTTTCATATCTCTCTCTTTCTGTCTGGGCTCCATCTCCACCCTTTCCTCACCCCACCACCCGCTCCACCATGCCCCCACTTCAGCTTCAGCCGAAGTACCACTTTTCCCTAGCTACTAACAGTTCTGATGAAGAGCCACCAAACTAAAAGCAGGAACTCTACTTTCTTCTCAGACTGCTGCCAGACCTACTGAGTTTCTCCGGCAATTTCTGTTTTTGTTTTATGCTAGCCTGTGGCTTGACTAGTCTGTGAGACAACTCTCCTAATTCTGACACTAGTCCCCAGAAGTTAGTCAGGACGACCTTGTGGGGTCAGCAGTATTGTGTTTGCTATTGTTGCCTAGGCTGATGCTAGGTGGTCTGCCTGATTTAATTTGGACTTCAGGAGACTTTCGCGTGATAATAGAACTAAGTGACTTATTTGGACATTTCGGAGCTCAGTCAAGAGTCAAACACATTGCTGTGGGTCTGGAGTGATTAGAATTATAGAACCCAACAATGTGGAAGCAGGCTATTCAACCCATCAAGTCCACACTGACCCTCCAAAGAGCATTCCACCCAGACCGACCCACCAACCCCCTACCCCAACCCTGTAAACGTACATTTCTGATGGCCAATCCAGCTAACCTGTGCATCTTTGGACTGTGGGAGGAAACCGGAGCACCCAAAGGAAGCCCATGCAGACAGGGGGAGGGTGTGCAAACTCCACATAGACAGTGACCCGAGGGTGGAATCGAATCTTGGTCCCTGGTGCTGTGAGGGAGTAGTGCTAACCACTGAGCCACCGTGCTGCCCCTGCAGTTAATAAAATAGGAGAGTAAATTGTGTGTTTCTGTGGGCTATATATGTTGTATATTAAATCATATTAGACCACGCCACATTAAACCTTTAACTTAAAGTCATTCCTATTTGACTGCCTTGACTACCATCGACAACTATCCACTTGTCCCAGTTTAAGGAAACCTACGTGGCTTTAGCTCTGAGTCTTATTTTGCTACCTTCATCTGGTGCAGACTGTGTGCCAAAAACTGTATTTAAGCTGTCTTATTTATACTTAGCGCAGTAATTGTTATTTCCATAAAGGGAAAAATGGTCTCCTTAGATTAAGTGGTGCCAAAAATGTTATAGTTACTTTAACACCAAAAAAGGTTTTACTATGTGGGTGACCGCTGAGGTGCGGGATGTCTTGAAGTACCTCAAACTCAATTGTTTGTGTGAATACAGCTCCAGTACACAGTCCACCAGCTGTGCCTCTGGTTTAAATTTATAAACAGAATGGTTTGCTTCATCAGCTCATACTCCTGTACAAACAACAACAGGAAAACCGGGCCCAACCATTTCATAACAGTGATCCTGAAATGTTAAACCTCTGGACAAATAGTTGAACAGCAGGAGAATAGAGAAATTGAAATGTGTAAATAAGAGTAAATTTTAATCCTTCACAGCCATTACACAAGAATTAAAGACAGGTCACATGATCAGTTCTAATGTGGGCAAAATTTCATGTCAACAGTCCTCCAACCAGTGTTAGTAAAAACTTGGTTTCACTTGCCCCTTGCCCATGGAGTGAGAGAACATTGTTCTCTGGGACCCACTGTATAGCTGACACAAGTCCGCCAATTGAAGACAGCATCCAGCCAATGATATGAGTAGGACATGGATGCCACTTCTGTAGTCAACTGGGCACATTGGAGAAGACTGCCAGAGCAGGACTAGGTGGAATGGAGCAGAGTAGAGTGGGCACTGGGCAGGGCAGACACTGGTAGAGCAAGTCAACACTGGACAGAGCAGTGCATGTACTGGGAAGATAGAAGACAGCTCGTAGGGACATTGCACCTCCAAGTCATACAGCAAACCATACCAATTTGGACATATATTGCAGTTCTTTTGTTGTCACTGGGTCTAAATTGTGGAACATCTTGCCTAGCAGCAATGTCAGTGTAAAATCTCACTGGAATTTAGAAGAATGAGGGGGGATTTCATAGAATCATACAAAATCCTGATGAGACTGGACATGCTAGATGCAGGAAGAATGTTTTCAATGTTGGTGAAGTCCGGAACTAGGAGTCACAGTCTAAAAATAAGGGGTGAGCCATTCAGGGTTGAGATGAGGAATAATTTCTTCACTCAGAGATTGGTGAATCTGTGGAATTCCCTCCCACAGAAAGCTGTTAGGGCCAGTTCATTAGATATATTCAGGAGGGAGCTGGATATGATCCTTGTGGCTAAAGGGATCAAATGGTATGGGGAGAGAGCAAGAATGGGGTTCTGAGATTGCATGATCATATTGAATGTTGGTGCAGGCTCAACAGGCTGAATAGCCTACTCCTGCATCTATTTCCATGTTTCTGAGTCAAAGTATTTTACCTCATGGGCTGTGGCATTTTAACGTGAAAGTCCATTACCATTTTCTCAAGGACACAAATGATGGCTGCTAGAATGGCATGCAAGACAATCTATTTGACTGAGCTTGCCTTTACCAGGAGTGCGTTTAAGGGTTGTAACTATATTGGAACAGTTAATGAGTAGTAGTTAATATCTATACTATTTGGTTAAACATTTTGATAGAGTTAAGCCAATTCCTTTCATTTCTTTTTATTTTGTCTGTATTTTAACGGTCGTGTAAAAATGAAGTGTGTTTGCTTAATGTTGATAGTTTGACCAATTGAATTGCATCTGGAATACTCTTGCCTATAAAAGAAGAAAAAGTCAGGGTCTAGTTTACCTTCTTAATTTATTTTGAGGGGTTTGGGTCTGTTTCATAACACTGTTCACACAAAATTTTATGATGGATGGCAATCCTGTAGAAAACACTGGAATCAGTGACAGGTTTATCAAACAACTTTGCTTCCTACTTCACCCATTTCCAATCAGGCGCCCACCACGCTGCCAAACCTAGACGACCAACTTTGATCAGACTCATTCTCATCTCAATTATTCCATAACAAAAAATCATATTGCTCAAAATCTAAACCATTGATGAAATGAAAGGATAGATCACTGAAAATACTTGGCAGAGCAACTAGCTTCAGAAACAAAACAAAAGTTTAATATTTTTAGAGTAACCTTTCATCAGAAGAATCCAGAAGGGTTTCCTTACATTCCTTTTTTCAGATGATGGCCAACTTCCTCTCCTTTTTTTTTTGTTTTGCAGCTTTCGTTTTAGCAACAGCATATTAACTGGCTTTCTTCCTTTGTGAAAATGGACTCAGAATGCATTCTCAGAGGCTCCACGAATGAGTCATGTGCCTTTCTCAGAAGTGAATTTTTTTTTAATTCACTTGTGCGACACGGGTGTCGTTGGCTGGCTAACATTCTTATTGCTTGCCCGTGGTTTGCTCTTGAGAAGGTGGTAGGGAGCTGCCTTCTTGAACCACTGCAGCCCATGTGGCCTGGACTTCTGGGACCTTAATATTGGATGAATTAATCCAATAACATAGAGGAGAACAAAAATTTGCTTTTGTTCCCTTCTCTCCCTGAAGCATGAAGAACCACATGTACAAACTTCCATCGCCGTTGTTCTAATTGATTATTTATTAAATATTCAAGTGCATTTTGACGTCTATGCTTAATCCATTGGGTGATTTGTATTCAGTGATTTTTCTTTTCCAGCTTCAGGAATGATTACATTACTGACAGTGAAGAACTTTCGCTGTGAATATAACCATTAAAGTTTTTCTCTAATTAGAGGAAACAGTCATTCCATTACACACCATCTCACTGAATTGGAAAAAAAAAGCCATTAATTCTCGCCCAGAGCACCACTGGTTATCGATCTGAATGCTGAGTGATGCAAATGCACACTATAAATGAGGGTAGTCAGAAAGGAAAGATCCCACAGGGGGAATCAATACGTAGCAAAGGGTAATGAGACTTGCGTTCAGAAGGCTGTACACAGCTCACTGAATACCAGCACCTGCCTGAAGCATGCAGAACTGGCCACAGGCATTTGCAATCAACATATTAAGCAGCCAGTTAAGAAAACCATTGAGGATATAGGTAATTTAGGAGTATTTCTTAGTGAAACGTACAGTTTTTGTAGATTGTCTATGAATCATTTTCAGAAGTTCATTTTCATTGTATTTACACTGGAAGGGTCATAGGCGATGAAGGATGAACAATAAATGCTGGCCTAGCCAGTGATACACACATCGGTAGAATAAATGAAGCAAAACGAAAGGGAGAGGCTGATTGCAGCGGTAGTGGAAACAAAGCAGATTGCCCATAATAATGTTTAAAATGAGGATGCCCCATGTGCCTTGACAGGAGCCAACACAGAAATGTATAGTGGCTGGCAGCTACCGTTCTCAGTTCTTCAAAATGTGCCTTGAAATCCTCTGTCACCCATTCTATACACTCTCCCTCAGCAGAGAGGATGTGCTGATAGAGCAAACGGCCTTGTTCACATTTTGTAACATCAGCAGTAATGTTGCAATATTGTTATTGGATGTCAGAAGTCGTCCAAAGGGCATTTCAATCCAAACTGATCTAAGGGCCAAGGTCAAAACCTTCCAAAGTAATTCAAGTTGCCCTGTCAGGATTAACTCATTAGATTCAATGTTCCTTCCTTGATATCTAGTTGTGATTTTAATTGTCCAGCAGAGTAATATGGATACCTGCTGTATATGTGCTCTGCTCAGAGATTAAATCGAGAGATAGACGGGTGATTTGAACCCTGAAAAGTATGGGCTTGGTTCAGGTGAAACAGGAATCCAAACCTTCTTAAATTTACCCACTTCTGGATTTAATGGAGATGAGAGGCACAAAAGCAGTCTGTTGTTGAAACATTTTTAGTAATGTAATCATTCTGAAGCTGGAAGAGAAAAATCACTGAATACAAATCACCCAATGCATTAAGCAAAGACGTCAAAGTGCACTTGAATATTTAATAAATAATCAATTAGAACAGCGGCGATGGAAGTTTGTACATGGGGTTCTTCATGCTTGAGAGAGAAGGGAACAAAACAAACTTTTGTACTGCTTTGTGTTTTTAGATTAATTCTTTCATTATTAAGGTCCCAGAATCCCAGTGCACATGGACTGCAGTGGTTCAAGAAGGCAGGTTACCATGACCTTCCAAGGGTAACCAGGGATGGGCAATAAAAATTCTGGCCAGACAGCGACGCCTGCATCCCATGAGTGAATGAAAACAAAAATGAGGTGGAATGCCTTTGCTTTAATGGGTTGTTTTTCTTTCAGCTTATCCTGACTGCAGTTACCAGGCCCAGGAAATCCAGCAGGCAGAAGGAGCTGAAAAGGTGAGATCCATTAGATAAGTGTCTTAGAGCATAGTTTGTTCCTTACAAAAATCACTCCAAAGATGACAGATTCCCGTCCCAAAGGTAGATCAGAAAAGCTGAAGCAATTCTTCTCAGTGAATTGAAGAGAAGGGAGAAGAGAAAAGAGAAGAGAAAAGAATAGAGAAAAGAGGAGAGAAGAGAAGAGAATAGAAGATTTAACATCAGTGCTCAAAATCATGAGACAGCCAGAGAGCATAGATAAAGAGAATTCACTCCCTTTGGCAGAGGGGTCAAAAGCCAGAAGGCACTAACTAAATGTGATCGGCAAAAGAAGCAAAGATGACATGAAAAATATTTCCACGCAGCGAGCGGTTAGGATCTGGAAAATGCCGTCTGACAGTGTGATGGCAATAGATTCAGTCATGGCTTTTGAGGGAGGCTAGGCTAAGTTCCTGAAGAGAGAGAAAAGGAATTACAGGGTTACAGGAAAAGGGAAAATGTGTGGGAAAAGTTGAGTGGCTGTTGCAGAGAGATGGAATAACCTTCCTATGATTCCAAGATTGTGGGCTGGGAGGAACAGGATTGCTTGCTCCAGGCCAAATAAGCTAACCAGTAAACTCCACCATGTCTGCTCCCTCACAAGCTCGACTGAAGTACCCAACTACACTGCCTCTGATCCAGGCCGGCTGTTTGGTGGGAAGCCTCAACAAAAATGTTCACAGTTCAAATACATCTGCCATTTTTAACATTTAAGAAACACACATCTCCAGGGTCGCTGCAATGACCCCCAACCCCTACACGGCAGTCCCATAAATATCAGGACTCTGGATACAATGACCAATGTACATTAAAGCAATATATTAGTTCTGAAAATAGTTTCAAGGCTTTTTAAAAAAACAATATAAATAATCACAACAGTATGGTACCTATAAAAAATGAATTAACGAACAGAATAATGTTTTCCATTTTCTTTATGGGATTATGTTTTCTTTCTGACCCTATGAAAATAAATAATCCATCACAAAATAATGTGACATTGCGTTGAAACAGCTTAGAGTTGTTAATATTATGAACAAAAAATTATTTTATACGTTTTGATATTTATATCATTCAAGTAGACATAATTCAGCATATAAATGATAGATTCATTTGCAATCAACATATTAGGCAACCAGTTAAGAAAACCATTGAGGTTATAGGTAATTTAGAAGTATTTCTTAGTGAAACGTGCAGTTTTTATAGATCATCTATGAATCATTTTCGGAAGTTCATTTTCATTGCATTTACACTGGAAGGGTCATAGGCGATGAAGGATGAACAATAAATGCTGGCCTAGCCAGTGATACACACATCGGTAGAATAAATGAAGCAAAACGAAAGGGAGAGGCTGATTGCAGCGGTAGTGGAAACAAAGCAGATTGCCCATAAAAACTCAGAAAAAAAAATCCATTCAGATTTGATTGATCAAAGTGCACGATACGCTGAATGATTTTTCACATTGTTACGCGGCTACCTATTTAGCTTTTCATTCAGCTTTTCTTGGGAAGCAGTCTTTTGAGTCAGTCTCATACCAGTTGTAGTTAAAAATTAAATGGTGGAGGGAAGAAGGGAGGGCACAAGCACAAATTAATAGGTGATCGAAACCTGGCGATCTCTGTATTGGGGATCTCTTTGTCCCAGAGCCCCTGCCAAAAATTAGGCTGCTGCCTCATTATTAAGTGAAAATCAAGATCTCAAGAAGATTTCTGTCTCTGCCCATCTGACAACACACAATATTCTGCTTCTGTCACAGACTATGGGTAAGACAAACTGAGAAGTGACCATTTGCAACAATATTTAAAGGGGTTCTCAGAGAAAACTGGAGAAGCAGAAATTCTGCTTACATTATATAATCTCCTTTTCAACGTGTTCTACAGGCTGTGGGATGTTTGGAATTTTTTTGAAAAGGAACTCTGAGAATGCCCTGAGATAAAAGGTACTGCAGATGCTGGAGAATCTGAGATAACAAGCATGGGGCTGGATGAACACAGCAGGTCAAGCAGCATCATAGA
>JAHRHZ010000111.1:28488514-28604397 GCA_024137785.1 Ginglymostoma cirratum | reverse complement strand
CCCATGTAATAACACAATAACACAACCTAGCTCCCATGTAATAACACGGTAACACAGTAACACAACCTAGCTCCCATGTGATAACACAATAACATAACCTAGCTCCCATGTAATAACACAATAACATAACCTAGCTCCTATGTAATAACACAGGAACACAACCTAGCTCCCATGTAATAACACGGTAACACAACCTAGCTCCCATGTAATAACACAATAACATAACCTAGCTCCCATGTAATAACACAATAACATAACCTAGCTCCTATGTAATAACACAATAACACAGGAACACAACCTAGCTCCCATGTGATAACACGGTAACGCAGTAACACAACCTAGCTCCCATGTAATAACACGGTAACACAGGAACACAACCTAGCTCCCATGTAATAACACGGTAACACAGGAACACAACCTAGCTCCCATGTAATAACACAATAACACAACCTAGCTCCCATGTAATAACACGGTAACACAACCTAGCTCCCATGTAATAACACAGGAACACAACCTAGCTCCCATGTAATAACACAATAACACAACCTAGCTCCCATGTAATAACACAATAACATAACCTAGCTCCCATGTAATAACACGGTAACACAGTAATACAACCTAGCTCCCATGTAATAACACGGTAACACAGGAATACAACCTAGCTCCCATGTAATAACACGGTAACACAGGAACACAACCTAGCTCCCATGTAATAACATGGCAACACAGCAGAACTCTTTACCCCTACATCACCATGTTGACATGAATCACCTGCTTGTGTAAGTGAACATTGAATATGCACACCCTTTCCTGTGTGATTCAAATTTCCATGAGTAACATGTAATGACAAAATAATTCCCTATAGTACGTCATAAGAAATTTGAAGCGAGCACAACCTTTTGCTTCTTGACACTATGCTAGTCTCGTGTGAGTAAATGTGCCTTGCTTTCCTCTATTCTATTGGTTATCCTATGCAAGACTTGAGAGGCAGTACGTAGGCTGAGAGGTGTTTGACTGTTTCTGTCCTAACTTTACTAATGACAGCTTTCTCCTGGTACAAGAAACCTCGGGAACTTAGCCCTGTGGAGCCCACTGTTGTGTCTACCTAAGAAAAGGCATTATAGTATGTATCCCATCTCCACAACACTCGCACATCACTCCTGTCCTTTCTGCTTTGACACCATCTTTGATCCAGAATTCTTTATTTTGCAATATCAGTCTGTGAAGCACTTTGAGATATTTATTTCTATGGTAAAGACACTACAAGTATAAGTTGGTGAGAGTCTGTCAAACTGCACATGTGCACTGCCTTCTGATGTCATTGTTTGATGTTATTTATTATTGGATCCTGAAAACAGGAGATGCTGTCATCCAGAGGCAATTCAGCCAATCAACATGTGGCAGCACATGAGCAGCAACTTACTGCTTACTTAGTGGTGAAGAAGATACAGTTTCTAGTTGTTAGAGTGTTGCATCCTGTGGTAGTACAAATATTGATACTACAAGGGACACTTTACCTAGCCCGTCTCCCTTCCACATGAACTTTTGACAAGGTTTTCTGGGCAGTTAGTTCCCCTGGGATTCCAGTCACAATTCTGCAGTGTGGACCATTTCCTGTGTGCGCTGCAACATCTCATTCCTGTTTCTTTGACAGGAACTTCAAAGACTATGACACCTCGAGGGACAAGCACAGCAAGCAGACTGGAACACCACCAGCTTCAGGTTCCCCACCATTCCCATACCATCCTGCCACAAAAATATGCCACTGTTCCTTCAGCGGTCGCTAGGCTAAAATCCTGGAGATTATTCAGTAGCGCTGCAAGCATTCTTTTGTAACATGCTCAGGAATAGTTCAAGTAGTGGTTCAGCCTTTCAGAGGCAGCGAGTGATGGGCAATAAACGTTGGCCTTATCAATGATTCCCATGCCCTCTGTATGAACAAAAAAAGAATTAATGGTTCAGTTATCAGTTACTTCTGTCACTACTTTTCTTCCTTTGTCTGACAGATAGGATAGAAGCAGGGAGGTTGCTTCCACTGGAGGCGAAACTAGTACTAGGGTCATAGCCTCAAAATAAGGCGGAACCCATTTAGGATTGAGTTGAGGAGGAACTTCTTCACCCAAAGGGATGTGAATCTGTGGAATTCCCTGCACAGTGAACCAGCTGAGGATACCTTGTTGAATGTTTTTAAAGCAAAGATGGATTTTTGAACTGTAAAGTAATTAAGGGTTATGGTGAGTGGGCAGGTAAATAGAGTTGATCAGCCATGATGACTTATTCCTGATCCTATTTCTTATGTTCCTATGTTCTCACACTGAAGAGATAGAAAAATACATTGAACATCGGCTAAAATATTTTTAAAAGTCATATGGAAGTGCAAATCTTGCCTGAAAAAGCAGCGCTTCAAACTACAAACCACAGATGGAAGGTTAGTAAGTTTTTTTTTAAAAAGTGTGAAAGTTGCTTCTTTACTTTAAATTAGCACTTTAAGCAGCTTCCGTGTACCACATGATGATAAAAGGCAGAAGCTTTGCCGAGCAGGATATCCGCTTGAACATTGGAAAGTGAAACAACCCTGCTGTATTCTTTCAACTAAATACTGCATATGTGCTTAAGGCACCCACTCAGAAAATGCAAGAGATGTTGTCAAAGCAAATACTCCCTCCCCAGTGGAAAGATAGAAAGGGTATGTTTCTAGTGGGCAGGACTGTTAAACATTCCATTTCCTGGTCCCCACTCAACTGAACTTCTTTAATCCTTTAGCTGTGGTAATCTTACCCATCGGAAAGTTTGCTCTTGCACAGCAATAGAAGTGAAACATTAAATGAGACAGATCAGACTCAGCAAAGATATGCAGAACAGAACAATAGACTGTTCCAGAGGTCTGACTGGATGATTCAATTATAAAATCAGATAAAGGGAACCATTAATAAATTGTGTTAGATATTATTATCTTTTCCAGAACTTTCCTTTCCAAAGATTTGAACTAGATGTTCTGATGTGGTGGTATTGTTGCCATATTAATAACCTACAGATCCAGGTGACACTGTGTTCAAATCATACCATAACAGATTTTTAGAATTTGAATTTAAAAATAGCTGGAATTATAAACCTAATGACATGCATGAAACAATCTGATTTTTAAAAACAATCTGGCTCCCTCATATGCCTTTGAGAGAAAGAAATCTGCTGTAGTTACCTGGTCTGACCTACATGTGACTCTAGATCCACAGCAATGTTGTTGCCTTCACTGACTGAGGAAGCCATTCAGATGTAGACATCCACTAAGCTTAAAAAGTGAATGAAACTGGACCTAGGCTTTGGAAACAACAATGTCAGACTATGCCCTGGTGACACTACAAAGTCTTCCTTACTGACTTCTGGGAGTTGATGCCAAAATTAGCAGGGCTTTTTTATAGACCAGTCAAGCTTGTCACACGCACAGAATTGTACCTGACAGAGAATCACATCATCATGGATGGATAGCATGGATAGCGGCTGTTTAGACAATCATTATTGTTCTAATTGTTCGTTTGGAACTGTGAAATGAAGTTGAGAATTGAAATTTGAACAGTGGTTCATTTCAAAATGGAGAAGAGAACAAAAAACAAATGTTTGCTGCTGGGAACTGGCCTGGAAAGATAATGCGGGTGTTTTACTACTCTAAGGACCTCCAGATGACTCAGCACCAAGATATTGCTATGCTCAGGGATTGGCTGCTTGGATGTTGAAATCGTCAATCAAAGGAGGACTGGTGGTGGACAGCCAACCACTGAGATGGTTGACAAAAAAAAGAGAAAACAAATAGTGAATTGATTTTGACCGGGTTTTGGGCAGGAGGCAATTTTTGGTTTTGTTCTGTCTCTAGTTTATCTCCAGTTGTCAACTTCTTGGATGTTCTGAGAAAGGAATCACAGTCCGGAGGAAGTAAGTAAAGGCCTTCAAAGGTGTGCTGAAGCTGTTTGCATTAAGCTGTGACTTCAGAATTCAGGCAAGGTACACAGTCTGACATGCCTGTATACAAATTTTCTTCCAAGAATTTTGTAAAAGTCTGGTAGCCACTGTTGAAATGGTTATCAAACTGGCAAATTACAATTCTTTTATTTTCTTTTTCTAATTTATCCCTTAACTCTGTCTGGTGGTGTGAGAGTGGTGTCTTTATGATAAAAGAAGATTGGGTTCAGATTGTCAATATTAATTAGACTGCCTTCTTATTTATTGAGCCTAAATTTGAGGTCCATTAAGTGTTTAAATTTCACTGTGTTGTGAATTCAGTGATGATAAGGGTGATTTAGCTTAGTTTGTTAACGCTATGCTGTAACCACATCACAATGCTATACATTTGGTGAGGAGTTGCACTGGGAATCCACAACACTGGCTTCAGAATCAATGAAGTCTCATGGTATCGGGTCAAACATGGTCAAGGAATCTTCTTGCTGATTAATATATACGAACTCCTTCTGGTGATTCTGAGCACACAGCACACTGAGGGTAACGAGTCCGTAGAGTATACTCTGAGTGAGGGACCTCAACACGCGCCAGCAAAAGTAACTTGGCAGCACCACTACAGGCTGAGCTGGTTGGGGCCTAAAGGACATAGCTATTAGACAGGGTCTGCAGCAGGTAGTGAAAGAACAGACAAGAGGTAAAAAAACATACTTGACCTCATTCCCCCCAATCTGGTGCTGTTGATGCATTTGTCCATGATAATATTGGTAGGAGTGACACTGCACAGTTCTTGTGGAGACAAAGACCCATCATCACATTACATTGAAGATAACCTCCATCATGTTTTGTGGTACTACCACCTTGCTAAATGGGTTAGATTTTCAACAGAGCCAGCAACATAAGACTGGGCCACCATGAGGCAATGTGGATCATTAGCAGCAGCAGACTTAAAGACAAATGCAACCTCATTGCCCAGCATATCACTCATTCTACCATAACTGCCAAACCAGGGGGTCAATCCTGAATCAATGAAACTGTCTGCTGGTTGGAGACATACCTAACAAAAAGGAAGGTGGTTGTGCTTATATGAAATCAGTCATCTCAGCTCCAGGACATCTCTGCAGGAGTTCCTCAGGGTAGTGTCCTAGGCCCAACCAAATTTAGCTGCTTCATCAATGACCTTCCCTCCACCATAAGATTAGAGTGGGGGTGTTTGCTGATGATTGCACAATGTTCAACAATATTCATGATTCCTCAGATACTGAACCAGCCTGTGTCTGAATGCAGCAAGACCTGGACGATATCTGACCTCCAACAAAGGAGAATCTATCAATCACCACTTACCATCACTGAGTCCCCAATCTATCAACAACCTAGCGTTTCCTATTTACCAGAAACTAAACTGGATGAGCCATATAAAGAGCCATATAAATACAGATGATAGAACAGTAGGTAATAGGCTAGGTGCCCTGCAGTGAATGACCCATCTCCTGACTCCCCAGGTCAATCCACCATCTACAAGGAACAAGTCAGGAATGACTGGAATGCTTCTCACTTGTCTGGATGGGTGCAGCTCGGGCAACATTCAAGAAGCTCAATGCTATCTGGGACAAAGCAGCCTGCTTGTTGGCATGCCCTCCATAAATGTTCATTCCCTCCGCCACTGATGATCAATGGGAGCAATGCATACCATCTAAAAGATGCCCTGCAGAAATTCACCAAGGCTTCTTAGACAGCATCTTCCAAACCTATGACCTCTACCATCTAGAAGGACAAGGACTGCAGATACAATAGGAACCACCTGCAAGATCCACCCCACCAAGCCCCTCACCATCTTGACTTGGAAATATATCACTGTTGTTTCACTGTCGCTGAGTTAAATTCCTGGGAATCCCTCCTGGCAGCTTTTTTTTTTGGGTGTATCTACACCAGGTCAATTGCAGCAGTTTAGGAAGACAGCTCACCACCACCTCAAGGGCAACTAGGGCCAGTAATAAATGCTGCCCTACCAGTGATACCCACATTGTGTTGATTAATCTAGAAGATGAACTGCAGGCACTTACTGATCATCTAATAAATTGCACTGAGCTTGCTCAGCATTCAAAATGCTCATTATCTTTTTGTTTATCACATGTCTTTTCATTTATTCTACATTATGTGGAACAGTTTAGAAATTCACTTTATTTCTATAGGAAATCCCTCACTTCCTATGTGACAGAGAGAGAGCTCAAGGGCAGGATTTGGTGTTTTGGATGGGGCACCTATGTCAAGGTCAAACACCGGTCCAAACCGCACAGTGTATTCAGGAACAGTCACTGACAATGATTTTGTCTGAATTGGCCAATTCATGGCCAGCAAGCAATCAGTCCCCAAGCAAGGATGATGGGAAGATTTTAGGATCTGAAAGATGAATATGAAGCTTTCAAAACTGGAAGAAGCTGCAGCCTACCCAGTGGGGGAGAGCATGCCTCTACCTTGAGGCACCCTTTCACCAACTAAAGGTCTTAAATGAAAAAATGGCCAAAGGTTCTCGAATCACCACTGAAGAGGGGAATGTCCTGCTGCTGTGATAAGTGGTAGGAAGTGCTAAAAGTCTGCCTGGAGAATTACCCCTGATCACTGCTCCTGGGTTAGGTCTGTCACCAAGAGGCTAACTTTAAACACTTGCTGCTTGTGAGTGTTTGGTCATTCTGCCCCAAACCAGTCTCCGGCAACAAGACTTAGGGGCTAGATGGTGCCCTCAAACTGGCACACCCCCTGATGGTACAAAGTTACTCACCTGGCCTTTTCCTTCCTTGCCTTCATATGGGGGAGCAAATCCTGCCCTGGGTATCTGTAAAATTATTATCAAACGGTCAAGCAGAGAAGCTTCTTACATTTTAATGTAGCTTCCCTATCTTGATCTTTGTTCATTTATGAATATATGAGAAAAACACTATACTCAGAAATAACATCTAAAAAATAAATCTTTTACAAATATAAATACTTATATTAGTTACTAAACTGCTGAAATAAGTAGAAAGTATGAAATAAACATAAGAGTTGATCTAAACAAAAATTACCTAGCAGTTCCTTTTCTCTCCTTTTTACTGGAAACTGTTATGGGTATTCATCACACCTAAAGTCTTCAAGTCAAATAACATAAGAAGTCAAGGTCAAACAGATTCAAATAACTGGCTAATATAAAACAAAGAACAGTAGATGCCAGAGAGCTGAAACTAAAACATGAATTGGCTGGAGAAACTCAGTCCTGATGAAGAGTCCCCAGACTTTGGTTCTGTTTTCTCCCCATAGATGTTGCCAGGCCTGCCAAGTTTCTCCAGCAATTTCTGTTTTTTTTATTTTAAATAATTGTCTCTTTGATTCAAAACAAATTGTCAATCAAACACAAATTTGAACAAACTTACAAGGTGTGAGTATTTGAATTAACTAGCCTATTTCCATCATTCAGGCTCCAATCTGAGATGTAACCGTTGGTACTAACATACTGCATATTGGCTTGAGAGTTGAGCAGCACTGTTGATCGCACCTTACTATCTGCACTCTAACATCAGCGATTAAGGAACAAGCCCTTGCAGTTGGCAAATTTTCACTGTATGAAGAGAATAGTTTGAAGGTAAATTTATCAAGGCACCCACTGGCCCAACCACCCAATGTGGTTTCCTGGCTTGATCCATATTGGTGTGAGATCCAAATTGGCAAGAGGCAAGTTACCAGAGGATGTGTCACACTTCTTAGTATGCTCAAGAAGCCAGATTTCATATCCTGCTCCAAAGTTACTGCTGTTAATTTCACAATGAAGTGCATTGGAAGTATGAGAGCAGTGTGAGATAGAAATGTAAAGATGCAAACTCTAGCTTCCACTTTGCAGAAGGATCAATACCTCTACTCCCTTGGGGCTGACAATTGGTGTGTACGTGACAAATAGAGAAAGCAGCCCTGACCTGCTTGAATGTGCCGTACAAATCAGAACGGTCAAGTCAAGCTAGTACAGATTAATTATCAAGTTCAAGGTCCACTCCAGCAAAATAGATTGTACCGTAACTACTATTTGTATTGTTTTCTTCAGACTGCAAACAATACAATGCTACAGATTTCTCACTCACAAACCTTACTGTAAAAAAAATTAAAGTGAGGCTGATAAAATCCTAAGCTGTTTTCTCAGATGTGCAGATGAATCCTGTGTCTTTCAATATTCAATATAACATTTGTTATCAAGTTATGAAAAATGAATGGCATTGCAGTCCAGCTGAAGTGCCATTGCATCGCTTCCTGGCAATGACACCAATCTGCATTATGGCTCGCCATCTCTAGGGAGCTGCATTGAATCTAGTCCCATTGTGATGGGAGATATAAAGATAGTCTCAATGACAAGGTTAACAGGTGAAATGATTTCTGGCAGACAGTGTGCTTTCCAGCTGACCCTGTCCTCATCACATGACAGCCCCCATTTAACAGCCTCTTATTAGATACATGTTGAAAGTAAACAACAGAGCAAATCAGATGTTCTTCCAATGTAAGAGTTGAAGACGTATCTTGGGATGTAATAAACAATAAGATTATTATGTACTCCAAGATATGTTGTCAAATAGGACATGCTTTTCTTTCTTTGGGCATAAAACGAGAAAGAAAGTAGAGTACAACAACATATTGAGGTTCAAATCTTCATCAATAGTAAATCTTCATATGAACAGAATTTGCAGGATGTCACTTTTGATGTATGCCGCAAGTGTTTGAAACTCACAATCGGCCATTTGACCTGTCATACGGGTACCCCATTTAATGCCACCCCAGCTATTTTGACATAGTTCTGAGAAAGCAAATGTGAATAGAAATTGAACTAGGTTTATTGTCACATGTACTGAAGTTACAAAGAACAGGAGCACGATGAAAAGTGTACAATTTCGCCAACAGACGGTGCCATCTGAGATACCAAGTACCTAGATACAAATCTTAGGGACATGAAATAGAAAAAAATAAAGAAAAAATGTTACACTACATTACAGATACATATAGAATAAGTTAGAAAAATAAGAAATAAACTTCAAAAATAGGCATTACGGTCTATCCATAGGGGTTTCCATGTGGTCTCACTGGGTTGTCCCAGATCCCAGCCAGAAGCCATCCTTTTTCCGGGCCCACTGACCAGTGTCCCTACTCTGCTCCGGGCCACCGGGCACCGTCCTCACTTAGCTCTGGGCCGCCGTCCCCACTCCGCTCCAGGCCACTGGGCATTCTCCCCGCTCCGCTCCAGGCTGCCGTCCCTACTCCATTCCGGGCCACTGGGCATTCTCCCCCCTCTGCTCTGGGCCACCGTCCCCACTCCACTCCGGGCCACTGGGCATTCTCCCCACTCAGCTCCGGGCCACTGGGCATTCTCCCTGCTCTGCTCTGGGCCGTCATCCCCACTTTGCATCAACAATCTATGATTCTCAAGATCAGTTAAGAACGGGTAATAGCTAGCAACACCCACATCCTATGAAAGAATTTTTCAAAGCTGGCATGTAATTCCCTGGTTTTCCTCTGTCACTTTAGCCTTAATTGTGCTTCTCTAATTCTCGCCCCTTGAGCATCCTAACATTCAGTTGCACCACCATTGATTGATATATGTTGAACTGCCTGGGGCTTTAAATGCTCAAATTCCCTTCCTAAACCTTTTAACCTTGCTACTTCACTTTCATAGAACCCCTGCAGTGTGGAAACAGGCCCTTCAAGCCAACAAGTCCACACTGACCCTCAGAGTCTCCCACCCAGACCCATCCTGCATAACCCACCTAATCTACATGTCCCTGGACACTCCGGGCAATTTAGCATGGCCAATCCACCTAGCCTGCACATCTTTGGATTGTAGGAGGAAACGCATGCAGACACGGGGAGAACGTGCAAACTCCTCACAGACAGTCACCCGAGAGTGGAATCAAACCCGGGTCCCTGGCACGATGAGGCAGCAGTGCTAACCACTGAGCCACCATGCCACCATTCTTTCTCTTAACACTCTTGCAAAACCTTCTTCTTTGAGTAAGTCTGTGACCAATACCTTCTTATGTCGCTTGTTGGTTTTCTTGTTTTTTAATGTCTTTGTGAAGTGCCTTGAGATAATTTACTGTGTTAAATGTTTTACGTAATCTTATATTGCTTTTGATGTTATTGACAGCAAATGAATAAAGATCTATCACGGAAGCAGTAAATATATTTGAAAGAGATTTTCTGAAACTATATACCTCTCACCTCAGCCTCTCAGACATTTGGTGCCTCCATTACAGATGTAGGCTGTGACTCTATCTTCCCCCTCCTCAGCAGAGTTAGTGCCTCTGCTGATCCTGTATTCATAAGTTAGCGGAGGCGATGGCCATATTATCGCTGCTCTGTTAATCCAGAGAATGTTCTGTGGACCTGGTTTGAATCCAGCCACAGCATAAGGTGGAATTTGAATTCAATAAATATCATGAATTAAGAATCTAGTGATGACTATGAATCCATTGCTGATTGTTGGGAAAAACCCATCAGGTTCACTAATGCCCTTTAGGGAAGGAAATGGCCATCCTTACCTGGTCTGGCCTACATGTGACTCCAGACCCACAGCAATGTGGTTGACTCTTAACTGATCCCTGGGCAATTAGGGATGGGCAAAAAGTGCTGCCTGGCCAGCAACGCCCTCATCCTATGAACGAATAAAGAAAGTCGCCATACAGGAAATCAGTGAGCAGGAATTCCTGGAACAAGCCCAAGCTCTTGAAAGAGATCTACAGAAGTTCCTATTTTGAAAGAATCAACAACATACTCTATCTTTGGTATCATAAGATGCCCATTGAGTCTGCTCCTTTATTGAATTATGGCTGATATGTTTCTCAGCCCCATTTCTCCTGTCTTCTCCCCATAACCCTTGATCCTTTTACTAAACAAGAACCTATCTATCTCTTTCTAAATAAAAACACAAGACTGACAAGGCCTCCACAGCCCTCTGTGACAATGAGTTCCACCCATTGTCTGAAGAAATCCCGCCTCATCTCAGTTGTAATGCCCCTTCACTTTGAGGGTGTGCCCTCAAGTACTAGTCTCTCCTACTGGAGAGACATCTTCCTCACATCCACTTTATCCAGGCTTCTCAGTATTCTGTAATTTTTAATGAAATCCCCCTTATCTTTCTGCGCTCTGTCACCACACACCCATGTATTTCCATCTTTTTCCTTTGAAAGATTTCAAATTGCATTACTTATAAAAATATCCACGTTTCATTTTGCTCCTAAGAACCACCTGATGTTGAAGGACCTAGATAGGGTTTCATTCACCACTTGCTATGAAATTGCTTGTTCAATGAAGTGGTCCATTGCTCTGTTTTAGCTGATTCCAACTCCATGTAAAAGCATAGGAAATAGGAAGAGGAGGAGGTCATTCAGCCCCTTGAGCCTGATCCACCATTCAGTGGGAAAGTGGCTGATCTCACATTCCTCATGCACATTTTTCCGGTCTGTTCGCTGTAACCCATGATGTCCCTACTCATCAAGAGTCAATATATCTCAGCCTTAAATATACACAAAGACTCTGTCCCCACAGCTCTTTGTGGCAATGGTTCCCAAAGACTCACAATCAATTGAGAGACAAAATTCCTCCTCATCTCAGTCTTAAATTGATGCCCCTTTATTCTGAGACTGGTCCTAGACTCTCCTGTGAGTGAAACATCCTCCCAGCATTTATTTCATAGTATCCCTACAGTGTGGAAACAGGCCCTTCAGCCCAACAAGTCCACACCAATCCTGAGAGCATCCTACCCAGGCCCATTCCCCAAACCCACCTCTACACATCCCTAAACACTATGGGCAATTTAGCATGGTCAGTCCACCTAGTCTGCTCATCTTTGGACTGTGAGAGGAAACCCATGCAGACACAAGGAGAATGTGCAAACTCTACACAGACAGTTGCCCAAACAGGAATTGAACCTAGTCCCTGGTGCTGTGAGGCAGCAGTGTTAACCACTGAGCCACTATGCCACACTGCAGTTTTTCTCTATTTAAATGATATTCTGTTCTTTCGTTCTCCCTTCCAAAATGAACAACTTCACATTTCCCCCCTCATACTCCATTTGCCAATTCTTTTTGCCCACTTACTTAACCTATCATTATCTTGCTGTAAACTGTTTGTATCTCTCTCGCAACTTGCCTTCCCACCTACTTTAGTGTTGTCTGCAAATTTTTCTGCAGTATGGTTGCTCACTTCCTCCAAGTCATTAATACAGATTGTAAACAGTTGTGGTCACAGCACTGATCTCACTGATCTCCTTTGCTCACAGGTCGCTAACCTGAAAAAAAATCCTTTCCTCCAATTCCTGTTACCATTAGTCAATTCTCTATCCACGCTGCTATGCTACCTCCAACACCATGGGCTCTTAACAAAGGTACATTGTCGAACACCTTCTGGAAGTACAAATCCACCACATCTATTGGTTCCCCTGTATCCACTCTGGTTGAAACTTTGTCAAAAAGCTCTAATTAATTAGTCAGACACAATTTCCCTTTCATAAAACCATGCTGAATCTGCTTGAATATTGATTTATTTATTGTCACGTGTACTGAAATACAGTGAAAAGCTTTGTTTGTAAGCAGTACAGGCAAATCACACTAAGCAAAGGATGTACAATCAAAAAGACTTTGAGGCATACAGGTTACATTGCACAGGGTGTGCACTAGGTGAGATCAATGTTAACAAGATCATCATTATTTGGGTCTGGAGAGACCATTTCATCAGTCTGAATAGATTATGATTTTCCAAATGTGTTGCTATTACTTCCTTAATTATTGATTCTAATACTTTACCAACAAAAGACAGCAAATCACCCTTCCCCCCCCAAAAAAATGGAATCATAATAAATTTATGCTTGCTGTCAATACGATGAATTTGTTTGATCCGTTAAGTACTCCAAATGTCTTTTGGGGGACTCTAATCACCCGAAATCTGTTTGGAATGAGCTTAGAATGCAGATGTTCTTGTGATATGAACCAAACATTCTTTCACATATGTACATTTTCAGTATCTCTGCACACAAGCCTAAGAATTGGCCAATTCAACTTTATATCAAGGCACCATGAATGTACGGATTAGTCACTATGAATGGACTTACTTAATTCAATTGTGATGACCAATAATTATGCAAATTAAAGTACATAAGACATCACTGGGGCTTCTACTTAGTTGAAAAAAGTTAGCTTTTAATTTTCCTTCAGTATTTATAATCTTTTTGTTTGAACAAAAAACTCTTGTAACTTTTTCTTTCATGTACCTGACTGCCCTTACAGCCTCCTAGTCTCAAAACATATCCTCTATCTCTTTCTCATCTGTTTGCAGACTGACAGTGACCATCAGTCTTCAAAAAAGGAAATCAGATGCTTTGATAACACAGTGTGGAGCTGGAGGAACACAGCAGGTCAGGCAGCATCAGGGGAGCAGGAAAGTTGACGTTTCAGGTCTGGACCCTTCTTCAGAAACTTTCCTGCTCCTCTGATGCTGCCTGACCTGCTATGTTCCTCCAGCTCCACACTGTGTTAACTCTGAATCCAGCACCTGCAGTTCTTACTATCTCTCAATCAGAGGCTTTGAGGTGTTTTTAAAGAGAATACCATTTGTATAATGGAACTGAAAAGTAACAGCTGTTTCCAAATACGTTCCTTGAAAAAGAGTTAAAAAGCTGTCTTTATTTTGAAGAGAAAATGGACTGGATGCTTTCATGAAATGTTCTAAGTACATAAATGTTTCATATTTTTATCTGAAATATTCAAAAGAAAAAAAGCTTGAGCTTATAAAGCATTCACTGTATCAATTGTGGATATCCAAAGAGATTCAAATCCAATAAAAATCAGCTATGAAGTAGAGTTATGATTGGATTATGGAAGGAGTTATTTTTGGCAGGATTACACAAAAAGTTGACATATTTTTGTTAATATTAATGGAGGAAGGAACCAAGGACAGGACACTGAGTGAGCATTCTTCATTTTACAAAATAGTGAGTTGACCTGAATCGATAGCATCCCTACAGTATGGAAACAGGCTATTCAGCCCAACAAGTCCACACTGAATCTTTAAAGAACATCCCAGCCAGACTCACTCCCCTACCCTGTCCCTGTATTTCCTATGGCTAATCCACTTAAACTACACATCCCTGGATACTATGGACAATTTAGTATAGCCAATCCACTTAACGTGCAAATCTTTGGAAAGTAGAAGGAAACTGGAGGAAACCCATGCAGACACAGCAAGAACATGTAAACTCCACACAGACAGTTACCTGAGGGTGGAATTGAACCCAGGTCCCTGGTGCTGTAAGGCAGCAGTGCTAACCACTGAGCCACCGTGCTGCAAATTCTCAGTTTAAAGTCTCAGATTCATAGGGATGAACAGCACAGAAACAGACCCACAGTCCAACTCATCCATGCCCACCAGATAGCCTAAATTAATCTTGTCTCATTTGCCAGCATTTGGTCTTTAGCCCTCTAAACCCTTCCTATTTATATACACATCCAGATGCTTTTTAAATGTTATAATTGAACCAGCCTCCACCACTTGCTTTAACAGCACATCTTGTGAGAGTGTAGCATTCTGTTAGTATGGCACTTAGGTTCCAGCCTGGACTACACTTGTTCAGCCACACAATGATCCACCAGAAGTGGGGTAGAACTCGAATTGACATCTCTTTTTTTGCTCAAAGAACACTACTATGCTGCCTTGAGACATCCTCCACCTTAGATTATATGCTTATTTCATGGAATCAGGCTTCCAATTACAACCCTCTAAATCAATGAGAAAAATACTTCCAAATAAATCAACTGACACTCACTCTGAAGTATTAAAGGAATGTTCATTGCTCAGGAGAAATGGCCAGTTTTTTGTGGCTAGTGCTTATTAAGTGCATGGTTAGCAGCTTAACAAATGGCTCAGTGGCAGTACTGCAGATGTACTCAGCCTGACTTCTGAGTTGTGCATCAGCTGCTACCCATGCAATTTTGCCCAAAACACTTAAGTTGAAGTAAGCTTATAACATTAGTACACTTGTAGAAAAAAAGGTGAAAAGCAAGAAGTCGTTTAACGCAGTCTTTTTGTGTTTATGGAGTAAGGACCCTCTCTGTGGTTTTCCTCTTTGAAGAAAAAGATTTGCATCAGGTGCACATCATCACAAACAGTTCATCGAATAGAGGCAGTGACTTGCCTATTTCACAGCTGAGTTCAACCACAGTAACAAGCACTGGGAGTTTGAATGCTGAACTATAATCACAGTAAATAACTCTGCACTGGTTACACCTGAAAATTCTCTGTGTAAATCACTAAAATGCAAATTTGCAGCTGTATTCTACATGGAGCTAGAGCAAGGAAAGCCCTGGAAGCCATTTACTAGATTATTGATGAGCTAGTCATTCAGAAACTATATTGAGGATGACTACTGTTCATCTTTATTATTATGTTTCATTTTCAGTTAAGTACAAACACACAAAGAACAGCAGATGTCTGTGATTGTATTAAATGACTGCAATGCCCTTGAGGAGTTTAGCTAACCATATAAATGGTAAGATGGGATCTTGTGCTGTTACACAGTTACCTAAACACTAAGATTGTGTTATGGCCTATACACTCTGGCAGTTGTGTCTAATATTAAATTGTATGTCTACACTTTTCAGAAAGAAATCAATTTTAGATTTTACATTTCTGACATTATATTTGAGCTAAACTAATTACAAAACTTTAGAACTGACTCGTGCTGCAATAGAAAAGATGTTTTTTGTCCTATGATAATGAGGAATGATTGTTTTCTGGGAGTCAAGAAGGAATGTGTCAGGATTTACACCCAATGCTTCTGGCATGTCCATTTCCTCCAGATCCACATCAGGGATCTGGGCCTCCTGCCTACAATTCAATAATGACAGAATAGTTGGTCAAGAGAGTGCAGAGTGACAGAAATTTAAAGTCAGGAACAGGAGGCTGTGGTGGGAGTTGGATTTTCTGTCCAAACTTTCTGTGGTTAAAGAGAAATATTTTCAATGTTCTCCAGAAAAAACATTGTATAATCTGCTGCACTTGGATACCAATCAGGAAGATTGACCAAGGAAGCTTCCCTAAAAATAATCCATTCAAGCTGCAGCCTCTTCTTGCACTTTGATATCTTTGAGATAATACACCAAGATCTCTCTGACTCCCTCCCATGTGCTTGGAAGCTCTCTCTGTGGTACACAACGGCTTTCTAACAAAGAGTCACTTCCAGGCTCACTATCAGGACTTACTTTCCATTCTTATCCTTCATTCTGCTTAACCTCACATTTTGGCCATGATCTTGAACATTTTAGCCAATGTTTAAACTTGTGAATGGCTTTTCCTGCCTAACTTACAATAGCTCCATTCAGCGGACTCTTCCAGAACATATGTTATCCATGTGCCCAATTTAGGTGATTAGCCTTTGAGTGTGTTAGCCCAGTCCTCTGCATCATGATAACTCACCCTATGACCATCTAGCCTCTAATCTATTGTATTCTCTTTCTCCGATCTGACATTGCAAAACATATGATAGTGTGATGCACAGGATGCCTTGTCATTTTTTCTCAGCTACTTGGATTCTGAGAGTTTGCAATCAGCCTTGATTAACTATGGGGAATGAAGATTAGTAGTTTTTTTTTAACAATGTTGGATAACCATGGTGTTACCATCTATTACATCACCAGGATCTTTCTGTTCCTTATAGGTTTCAGTTTGTAATAGATCACACTCCAGGATTTAAGTTGACCTTGGATTATTTTATAAACTGTGTACAGCTGTCCATTTTCTCTGAAACCTCAACCTTAAGCATTTCACCTTAAATGTAAAGCTCTCAAAAATGAAAAAAATAGTTGAAACGATTCTTTGTACACTTTGGGTAGAACAGAAGATGATTTGGGATTCTCCCCAGAGAGTGATTAATAGGACTATACTTATTAACTGTCTGAAGTGAATTCTTTGCATGAACTGCCCATATCAGTGCAGCTTGGTTGATCTGCAAAGATTTTATGCAGTGTTTCGTCCATCACCGTGAGATTCCTTTCACATGGTCAGTTACTGGAAGCACTTCCAACTGCACTAATCATAACGAGTCTTCACATGAACTTACAGATATACAAAACAGGTGTACAATTGGACTATTTGGCCCCTCAAGTCTACTGCACCAATAAATAAGATTATAGCCAAAAGACAGTTGAATTTCACATTCCCTTCTACTCTCAATAACTTTTGATTCCTCTGCTCAACAAGAACATACCTACATCAGATTAAAAATATTCACTGACAGCCTTCTAAGGCAAAGGATTCCAAAGTCAATTAAAGTTCTGAGGGAAAATAAAGTCTCCTCATCACTGTACTAAATTTAATTTTAATTTTAAAACTGCGTCCCCAAGTTCTGGACTCATCCACAAAAGGAAACATCCTTTCCACACTCACCTTGTCAAACCACTTAGGATCTTGTCTACTTCAACCAAGTCACCCCTCAGTCAAATTGCTTTCTCATGGTCTATGTCTAGTTTCATTTGTGACTTTCTTAACTAAACATCAATGGTATCTCACCAGAGACTGCATCTATACAAATAAAGGAGCTTAGTGCAACTCTTTTAAAGGAATTGCCACTCATTAGTGTCATCCCTGATCATGAGAGTGACTTTGCATTGGTCCTCATTACTGACCAAATATTTAACTATGCACTATTTAGTACCGCATGGTTAAATGAATCAGTAATCAGACTAAAGCTTCTTGTAACTATTACAATGGATTTCAGAACACAGACTGTTCTGCTTTAGAGATAGTAGGAACTGCAGATGCTGGAGAATCTGAGATAACAAGGTGTAGAGCTGGATGAACACAGCAGGCCAAGCAACATCAGAGGAGCAGATTTTCTGAAGAAGGGTCTAGGCCTGAAACGTCAGCCTTCCTGCTCCTCTGATGCTGCTTGGCCTGCTGTGTTCGTCCTGTTCTGCTTTGAGCAGTTCATCACATAATGATATTTTGAGTCAGGCCTGAAGATCCTGTTAACTGTCCCCTGGGTTTTCCTGGGGTTTAGCTGCATACTACTGGAGTGGCAAACCTGTCATATGCTATGGCATCCAGATCGGTTAAAGGTTTTTTCATCCTCAATCTTTCTGTCTGTAACTCTTCCTTTGCGCTCACATCTGCATCCAGTATCCATCCATCTTGAAATGCCACAATTATTTAGTTCTCCATTCTTTGTGTCATTGTGGAATGTCCATGGAGTATAGTCAAAATGACAGCTTTCCTGCAATTTTTTGCAAGGCAGCTAACATTAGTTCGAAAAGGGAATGACTGTGTAAGAATCAAATCCCTATTAAGACCAACAGCTTGGCTGTATATATAAAACACTTTTTAGTAATTCAAATGCAAGCACTGGAGCAAGGAATTTCTATTAGAAGTTTCTACAGTTTTCTGTATAGCCTGTGAAAGTCAATGGCTATTTCTACATGGAACGATTGCCCACCTTTTGAAATCTATGGAAGTCTGATCGTGCCTCATAGATATCTAATAAATCATTACTCTAATAAATGTCATCTATGAAACCCTATAGAAGAGCTATACCCTCCTCAAGCTCCAAATGATGGTCTTCCTGCTTAAAAAATATTTTGCTTCTGCTTTCATTCATTAGGAAGGGACAGAGACAACCCATACTTCATTTCCTCTTTACATATCCTCTTTATTCTTCCAATGGACTGAAGGTAAGAAAACATTTATTGATAATCATACCCTGACAATTTACACTTGCTTTCAGTCATACTTCACAAAAAAGAAAACTATTCAGTTGGTATCTTCTATCTAAGAAAAAGTCTCCAAGTCTCTCTTTAAGACAACTATTCTCTGCCACCATGTTAATCCTCCTACAATCAATTGTTGAAAATGACCAGAATTTAATATTCACTCAGTTTTAGACTTGACAAAGTGAGACATAATAAATGTATTGCTCCTAACTTTACAACCTGTTACCAGTGTCAATAAGTGCCTTTTCATATGTGTACAAGTCATCCAATGAATGCCCACCATCTTTCATTCATATCATTCACACAAAAATCCTCCACTGCTTCATCAATGAGCCTCCCTCTAATAGATGGTCAGAAGTGGAGATGCTTGTTAATAACTGTACAGTGTTCAATATCATTCATAATTCCTTAGATACTGAAGCACTCCATATCTACATGTAACAAGACCAGGGCACCATTCAGCATTTTGTCTTCTGATAAGTGCAGAATAAGATAGAAGCTCAGCATATAGTTGATGTGGTAGTTGATGTAGTAAACATAACGCCTGTTGGAAGTTGAATTGTTCTACTTGATAAGAGGCAAGTGGACAGGAAGATTTGAAAAAGGGAAAGCTTGGGCATTTAGCTAAGTGTGCTGTCCTAGGTTTTTGCTTGTCCTTTGTCACATCTTTCTTGGGTTTTGTTTGTAAAGTATATAATATGCTGTGAAATGCAATGATTTTGGAGATCCTATTGGAGACAAACTGTAATGCTCCCTAATCCGATATGGCAATTAAAACGTTGCTTCACAATCCTAGTGTAATGCTGATTAATCTTGATTACATCATGCAATGCCATCCTGCTTGCCTGGCAACGCCTGAAGAGAGAAACATTAGTTTGGTAGGAACTACCTTACATTGGTTGTGCAGAGACAAATGGCTGACAAGGAAAGAGACATAACTGATGCCCAGGAAGTAAAGATTGATCAGCGTGATTTGATACTGATTCATCACTGGCCATCTAAACTTGAGTGGATATAACTAATTGAGTAAACTTGAAATAACTCCACAAAGGCTGGTATCCCGTCACCAGGTCACACTTTACTTACATGTGCATATTACTTGGCACTGATCCGGCTTCATCAGAGTCAGCTCTTGAATGAAGAGGATGTCTGTCAGCCAGGGCTCCCTGATGGGACCAGGTTAACAGCCCCAATCAGGGAACTCATATTCCATGAGATCCAACTGGCTGACCTCATTACAATCACTACAGTGTGAATATTTCTATTCATTTTGGCTGACAAATAAAATGTGTCAAGGGTTATAGATGTCATACCCATAGATACCATCAATAATCTTCTGCATTTTGAGTTTGATAACAGCCTTGCCATGCTGACGTCCCTTTCTCCTGACAAATTTAAATGAACAAGACTTTGTTCAATAATGTACCGAAGACCTGGCTGATGAATTAGCCTAAACTTCTCATGTTCTTTATTGTACTTAGGAAGGAATCACAAGTACAACAGCTCAGCTTGCTGGTGAACCGGACTGCTATTAGCTGCACTGGTCTTGTGTTGTTTTATTTGCAACAACTGCTGCAGTTCTGTTGTTGGATGATCTGGAAACTGTGAAAACATTTTGCCTTGCTATGTTTTCAGTTAGCTGTAAGGACTCTTGTGGTGCAGAGGTGTGTGGTAACACATCTGAACAGGTTGTTTTTTTAAAAAAATCCGTAATTATAAACCCCTTAAAGGGTCCTTTGTATTCCAAGGGTTGTATCCCTACCAGAAGGCCCAGGTCCAAGTCCCACCTGTTCCATAGTGTGTCATAGTATCGTTGCACAGCTTGATTCAAAATGTCTACCTGAGCTAGCAGAGAAACATCTGATTCTCGTCAGTAGACTTCTGACACAATCTGAACTCCATGGTCACTCTTCATTGGCCCCCCTTCTTCAATTTTCTTCTCTAAAATCTGTTATGAGATGAACATCGCCCCAGCTCTGAAGTCAATGCAGTTCACTGAAGCAGAACCAACCAGCTTTAAGAAATCCTTTGCCTCCAGGCTGGAGTATGATGCCATTAAAATCTGGTTTCAATGGAGAAGCTGGGTGTATAATCATAAAGTTTAACATTTTGCAAATTGGTCAAATTAACTGTAATTTTCATCGTGTTCAAAGGTATGTTGAGACCATTGGACATTGTGAAAGTTCAAATGCTCGCCAAGAGCCAGATCCACTTTTTTGAATGGTGCATTTTTGGAGCATGGATCCAGTAACTTCACTTGGTCTTAACTCCAGACTCCATTTGCCTACATCAAACTGATGGTTCGGTTTTCACCAGGCAGATATTTTCCCGGGTCTGAGGGCAACATCTTTCTTATTCAAACGAGAGAATGGGAGGTTATTGGGAAAATGAAGGAAATGGGTTCCCTCATGGCACAGTGTTTTGGTACATACTGAAGTGTAATTAGAATCACAAATAATTGAGCTATGGTGTGACAGGGAAAATTGGAAATATTGCCAAATAAAATAGACCATACTCACGGTCTTCACCCTTTGTATGGCTCCAAACCTGACGATCAAATTTAACTTGAGCATTATAGGCAAGTTTTCCTTCCGTTGTAACAGTCAGTCATGCTAGAAATGATCTGCATTGCTGTATGATACTGTGTTTAGCAGTTTATAATTCAATTTCTTGCCCTCTCATTGTAACATTAACTTAGCCCCAAAAACCAGCATATTAAGCACAGCCCTGTAATTCCCAGCAATTTAGCCATGCTCGGGTGTGTTACTCTGGGATTAAATAATATGTGCTAATGAGAGGACCTGGAGAACAATTGATCAAAATCATTTCGAGTGTCCTGCACTACTGACTGAACAAGGTAATGTGCAAGGGAATCAACCAATTCAGCCGTTCGCCAAATTGATAACTCTATTCCGCTGTGGTGAGAACAGCCAAGCAAAAACTTTGTGACTGCATCATTGCTGATAACATATAGTAACAGTCTAGGCTAGTTCTATCGATAGTCACATATTTGTGTGCTGACACTATGCAGCATTATCACTGCCTACATTATTTCACCACAAAAGCCCAGCTGTACTGGTTTCTGGAATTGCTACAGTGTACATAAATTGTTGCAGATATGCCTGGAACAGAAAGACTGATTTCTCAGAAAACTAAAATAATGTACAAGGTTTAATATCTTATTCTAGATGGCTGGAATTATCTTTATTTCGGTTGTAGGCTCAAGGATTGCCTCAAGCTTGGGTTCAGTTGGTACATTTACTGCATGTTATAGCTTTCAGACATTATTGTGCGCTCCAAGCACCGAGGGCTGGATTTTACTCTGCATTGGGAGGGAGGCAGGGGAAGGAGTAGGGGAACATACTCTCAGGAAGAAAAGTCATTTAGAAACCCCCAGAGATAAGTGGAGGGTTAGACTTCTAGCAAATGGAATGTTGTCAGGTATTGCAAAGGGTTGAAGCCACCATCAGACCAGCCCATATCAAATGGTGGAGCAGGCTTGAGGGGCCGAATGGCTTCCTGCTGTTTCTAATTCCTGTGCTCTGGCTCATGGAGAGGGAGTTACAACCTCTGGAGCTGTAACCAATCTGATTGGCTGACACCTCGTGCAATCCCAGCAGCAACCGGAACTCAAGAGTGGAGGGCTGAATGCACTGCAGTGGAGCCCATGAAAAAAGTGTCAGAGGGTACTGTGTCTGGTGCTTGGTGTGATGGGTGGTATTCTATATTGCCCTCCAACAAGGGGTCTCCGTCACTGGTCTGCTCTGATCTCCATAACATGGTTTTCCAGAAGGATTCAGACCTTGAGAGCGGTGAAGCCGTGGAAGGGGGCAGCTCGACACGGGTGGAGCTGGAGGTAAGAAAGCAAGTGAAACTGGAGTCTGAGTAAGATCTCTTTGAGCAGAGAGGTACCCTTATTGCATGAAGAGTTTACCTAATCCTGCCCCCCCACCGCCCCCTTTATAGAAGGGGTCCTGCCTCTGCACATTGGGAAGTGCCTGTCCTGTGATATATGGCAGGCTTTAACTTAAACTCTCTCCCTTGGGAACAGCCTCAATCATGACCGTTCCTATCCCCATTCCTGCCCCAGAAGTTTAATTGAACTGGGAAACCATTTCCACACCAATGAAAAGTTCATTTCCTGTGTCCTCCAAGTAGCATTTGGAACTCAGACACTTTCACACCAGAGGGATGTTTCTGATACAAAAAAACAGGCCCAGATCCTGCACTACACCTCCCGGGGAAACTCCAGACCTAAATGCCACATAGGTTTAACACACCTATTGTAACTACATTGTTGCTGTGTTTTGGGAGGGACTGGGTATAAGTTGTTTGCCTTCACAGTTCAATATGGCTGACTTATGACTTAAAAATAAGAAAAAAAGCACTAGTGGTAAGTAAGAGTGACCTGTCTGTCTGTTAATAGAGTTCATTGATGGCTGTGCCTTCAGCTGTTTTAGCTATAACCTCTGGAATCTTCTCTTTAAACCTGTAACCTCTTCTTCCTTCTACAAAATGCTCCTTAAGATCAACCACACTGAATGTTCAAATGCCTCTTTAGCTTGATGTTAATTGTTGTGTGATTACACTCCCATGAAGCACCTTGATGTATTTTACATTAAAATCTCCACATAATGTTGTTGCCATCACTGTTCTGCATACTGTTTATACTCGTGTAAAAGTCGAATGTTTTAGACTTTTTTAAGGTTAAATTTATGGGATCGACTATTACATGGATACTACTTTTGAGGGGCTGAAATTCATGCTACAGTCCAAAATATCATATCATTAGTAGAAGCCCAATTGATCTTTAAGTGAAAAAAAAATTACGGTAATTACTGTAATATCTTATCTCTGGTTCAGCAGGCAGCTTTTATGCAATCTCAGTTCTCTGTCAAAGTACTAAGTCATGTCTTCTCATGAACCTTGTGCACCTTCCAGCACTTGCCTTAAAATCCAAAATTCCATCCTTCGTTGATTCGTTTTATGCATGGATACAGATAGCTTCACGACTAACAGATTTTCCATTTTGGCGATGTTCAAGTACCCACTCAGCAACATTTTTCTCCAATTATGGCCATTTGCTAGGTTTACCTCTGTTGGCAGACTTTCATTTTGGCAATGTCTGAAATTGGTTCGATGTCTTTCTCCAATTTCCCACAAGTCTGTCCGAAATGCAAAATTCTCTTGCTGCTAGACAATTATTTGTCTTCTCTGCAACTCCAGGAACTTTCAGTTTAAATGCTGCTGCATATTTTTTGTTTTCGCTGAAGGGCATTTTTACACAAAATGAAGAAATTTCAAAACACATAATGGTGCGAAAAAAATTCATTTCCTCATCATAACATTTATGTACAGGGTAATGCCTTGACTCACACATGTTGATCTGTTAGCTGTGAAGAACTGGGGTCAACTTTTACATGAGATATATGGAATATTCCAGATTTTTTGGCCAAACATAGGGGGCTGACTTTTACATGAGATTGACTCTTACTCGAATATATACAGTATATATCAAAATTGCCTATCACTGTTTCCTGGCAGTATTATGTATACTGCCCGGAATCCATTCCTTTAACATTTTCTCCCATCCCCAATTTTTCCCATGCTATCTATCATGCTTATCCATAATGCTTTACTGTCACATTTAAGTCTGCTGTTTGTAATCCTATCTCTTCCATCACTTTGGCCATTCTTCCTGCATGACTTACTCCACCTGTGCACCTTCAGGCTGTTGATTTATGTCAATGAACATCAGGCTTCTCACCTAACACAATCTGCTGCTGCCTTTCTCCGCTACCCAGCTGGTCTCCTGTCACATCCTGGCCTGTCAGTTAATTAAAGCAATACCAGAAAGTCAACATTCTCCTCCCCTACCTGTCCTTTCCCTTTGCTGCCAACAAGACCCCAGTCAACCTGGGTCTCTACCCCTTTGGGCATTCTCCAAAATCTTGCTCTTTCTTGTGTAATTAATTGTTGATGTTACATCAACTTGCCAACCTGTCTCCAAAGTACTCCTCTTTAGAGTCAACAGAACAATGACAATTTGCGAGCAATTTCAAGCTATTTAAAATCGCTTCTGAAGTGATGATCAGGAGCTCGGAAAAGGGGCCATTATGGGATGGCCAGGGAGGTTAGAGTTGGAACTTGACAAGGGAGAGGTTGTTCATTATGAAATGCAATGTTTTTCGGAGGTGAGGCTGCAGGGAGGGTTGAGTCCCAAATTCACATGCTCCCTGTACCTAAGTCACAGCCAGCTTCCTGCGCTCAGTCCTTTCAGAACTCACAGCCAAAGACAGCAGTTGTCATCCCACAACCAAAAACCTAGCATCTATCTTCCATGTCTTTTGCAGACTGAAGACACGCTTCTTACTAATTCCAGGATGTTACTGATACTGCTCCCTCATAACATGACTACCACATTCCATGTCAATAAATACATTTACAACAACAATAACACTGATAACCATTATTTGTATAGCACCTCTAATGCAACGTAACACCCCAAGTGGTTCGCAGGAGCAAAATTACCAAACAACATTTGGGACTGAGCCACATAAGATAACGTTAGGGGAGTCGACCAAAACTTGGTCAAAGAGGTCGAGTGTCTTAAAGGAGCAAAAAGAGAGTGAGATAGAAGCAATTAGGTAGGGCACTCCAGAGTTTGGGACCTAGACAGCTGGAAGTGGGGCCATCGATGGTATGGCAATTCAAATTGATAATGCTTTTAACTTGGAAGGTTGTGGGCCTGAAGGAGATTGTAGTTCAGAAGTGAGGGGAAGACCAGGCAAGGATTTAAAAACAAGGCAGGGAATTGTAAAATTGAGAATTTATAGTCTGGGAATCAATAAGCCAATAATCTCGGGTATGATTGAGGAAAAGAACATGGCCCAAGTTAGTATTTTATCCTAAACTCAGTCAGAACCTGTTCTCATTGTCCTCAGCTCTGATTCCACTGAGCTCAAGATAACCCAAATGAATCCTCCCTTCCTCTCAGTAATGTTGCTTGCTTTGTATGCTGCTGTATCCTCGTACGTTTACCATAGCACCAACCATTTCGTCTTTGACATTGAAAAGCCATAGAATAAAAGTTCTAGATGAAACTTTATTTCACCTTTCTTTTTTAAACTGAATCAATCTGTTTGGAGATGTTATTACACACCTTTGGAGCAGGTCAGATTTGAACCTGGGCCTCCCAGTTCAGGGGTAGGGACACTTCCACTGCACCACAAGAGGCACCTCTTAAAGTTCTGATGTTCTACCAATAGATCTATCCAGGATCAGCCAACCTGTTACTCCACACCTCAGGAACAGGTGGGACTGAAACCCAGGTGTCCTCACCCAGGGGTACAGACATTACCACTGTGCTATAATATCCCAGTATGAAGCTTTAAGCAATATATATTAATTAATTCCAGAATTTAGCACCAAGCCAGCGATTATTTGAATTTAGGCTGTGCAAAGAGTCATAGAATCATACAGCACGGAAACAGACCCTTCAGTCCAAGCAGTCCATGCCAAACATAATTCTAAATTAAACTAGTCCCACCTTTCTGCTCCTGGCCCATACCCCTCCAAACCTTTCGTGTTCATATATCCATCCAAATGTCCTTTAAACGTTGTAATTGTACCTGATCCACCACTTCCTCAGGAAGTTCATTCAACGCGAGAACTACCCTCTGTGTAAAAAATTTGCCTCTTAAGTTTTCTGTAAATCTCTCTCCTCTCACCTTAAAAATGGGTCCCCTCATCATGAAATTCCCCACCTTATGGAAAAGACAACTACCATCAATCAGTTCCCCGGTTTGTGCTTACAACCTTCCTTAAACAAAGGTACACCATCAGCTACCTCTAGTCATCCGACACCTCACCCATAGTTATAGATGATGTGAATATTTCTGCAAGGGATCTTACAATTTCCTTCCTTACTTCCACAACATTCTGGGATATATTAGATCAGGTTCTGGAGATTCATCAACCTTAATATTCTCTAAGACCTCCTGAACTTCCTCTTCTGTAATGTGACAATATAGTGTGGAGCTGGAGGAACACAGCACGTCAGGCAGCATCAGAGGAGCAGGAAACCTGACGTTTCGGGTCAGGACCCCTCTTCAGAAACTTCTTCTGAATAAGAGTCCTGATCCAAAATGTCAACTTTACTGCCCCTCTGATGCTGCCTGACCTGTTGTGTCCCTCCAGCTCCACATTGCGTTGTCTCTGACTCCAGCATCTGCAGTTCTTGCTATATTCCGTAATGTGAACTGTTTTTTAAAACATCAAAGTTTATTTCTCTGCATTCTCTAGAATCCAGTTCTTTTTTCCACAGTAAAAACTGACATGAAATATTCATTTGGAATCTCTCCCATCTCCTGGAACTCAACAAAAAGACAACCTCCCTGATCTTTAAGAGACCCAAACTTCATTCCAGTTATCTTCATGCTCTCAATGTATTTGTAGAATCTCTTTGGATTATCCTTAACCTTATCTGCAATGCTTTCTCATATCCCCTCTTTGCCTTCCTGATTCCTCTGTTAAGAATGTCCCTACACCCATGATATTGATTAAGAGGTTCAATTGAATAGATATTGTTAATATCTAAAAAAAAATCTTTTATTCTTGACTAGAACTTCAATATCTTTATCCTTAATCTTATCAGCCTTACCCTTCACTCTAACAGGAACAAAATAGCTCTGAACTCTCGTCATCGCACTCTTGAATGCTTTCCTCTTGTCCTTTTACCTGCAAACAGTCTGCTCCAGTTAGCTTTTGAAAGTTCTTTCTCATACCATTAAAATTTGCCTTCCTCCAATGAAAAACTGTAACTTTTATGGAAGGCTTATCCTTTTCCATAACCATTTTGAAACTAATGGAATTATGATCACTCGACCCAAAGTGTTCCCCCACTTTTATTTCAGTCACCAGCCCAAAAAGTGGGATGGAGAAATCTTCAGGAGTTGCAGAACTGGAGGAAGTTAAAAATGTACAAAGGAGTGAGGTCACGGAGGAATGCAAATAAAGGATGAGAATTTTAAAATTGAGATTCTGCTGCAATGGAACCAATCTTAATTAAAGGACAAAGGGGCAATCGATAAACTTGATGTCAGTCCAAGTACAGGAAACGTTCACGTTTATGCAGGGTTGACAGGAAACCAAGGATGAGGCTTTCAGCTGTTACATGGACACGAAATAAATGCCAAAAATGTGTGAGCTGTTCCCTTTGAAGCCATTTTACGGGACCACGGAATTGCAGATTAGTGACATTTGGACTGGGAACAAATGCAAGTCAGAAGCAAACCCACAAAAAAGGAAGTGTAGATAAGATGTTCAGAAAGTAAATCTTATCTGGGTAAGTCTTTCCAGTAATGCTGACATTTTATTTGAAAAAGAGGAAAGTATTTTTTCTGAAATTCAGAAAAGAGCTGCAATCCCAGTTGAGACATGAGTTTGGAAACACGTGTGTGCAGTTTCTGTTTAAAAAGAAAAGCAGAACACTGGGTGCTGAGAAGGCCGAAGGAAGTTCAACTTTGCAAGTTGGACACTCCCTGAAACGAATCCAGCTATAAATATGTAGCAGAATATTATCAAAATACGTTTGAATTACAAACTGATTGAAGATTATAAGCAATAGAAACTAGATTAGAACTACCTGACTCTTCGAGCACAACCTACTGTTCAACAAGATTATGGCTGATTATTTATCTCACTGTACCTTCCCACATCATCAATGCCTCCAAAAATCTATCAACTTCTGTGTTGAACACTCAGTGCCTTTATTATCAATACTTCCTTTGGGTTGAAGATTTCAAAGATTCACAATATTTTCAGTGAAGTTATTTCACCTCATCTCAGTTCTATTAGAGCAGTTCCTTAACTCAGTTCATGTCTTCGTCACTTAGATTTGTGGCTATACTGCATGCAAGGAGAACACGGTACCTTAAAGTTGGTTAAACTTGTGGAGGTAAGCATGCAGGTGAGGAAACATCTGCAGAAAATAGAGCAGTTAACAAACTGAATCTTTCGTTTTGGGTGTAGAGAGTTGTGTTGAGTATGTTTTTGGAAGGGCATGCTCGTCCTGAGGCCCAGTGGGATTTCTAACTGTATCTTACTAAAAGCAACTCGTTAATTGCCTGTCCATATGGAGCCCCTCAGGTCCAATTCTATTCTCCTCTTACCGTGTACCATTCTTGGTACAACTCACCACTCAGGAAGTATCCACAGGAAGGCAAGCATCTCTTGTGCCTGCACCATATCTAAAAGTCTGCTGTGCAATCGGTCAATCCCCCATGTCAGACTGGAACTGCCCCACACAGTTCCTGACACATTCCCTGGACATAGCTGACACTCCCCACCCTTCTTGCTGGCAGGGACCTGGAGGTGCTGCTGAACAGGGTGCTGGGTTCCTCTTCCCTCAGGACCAGGAGTGGAGGCCATGGCATCACTTTGAACTTGACATCCAGGTCAGTGCAGTCTTATCAATCTGAAGGAATGCATAACACTAGAAAGAGAAGGTCTCTGACCTTCTAAACTCCACCGACATAAGTACCACTATCTTGCCTCCGAAACATCTTCCTCGCTCTCTCTCTGCTACTGTATCATAGAACATAGAACATTACAGCACAGTATAGGCCCTTCAGCCCTCGCTGTTGCGCCGACCTGTGAAACCAATCTGAAGCCCTTCTAACCTACACTATTCCATTATCATCCATATGTTTATCCAACGACCATTTAAATGCCTTTAAAGTTGGCGAGTCTACTACTGCTGCAGGCAAGGTATTCCACGCCCTTACTACACTCTGAGTAAAGCATCTACTTCTGACATCTGTCCTATATCTATCACCCCTCAATTTAAAGCTATGTCCCCTTATGCTAGCCGTCACCATCCGAGGAAAAAGGGTCTCACTGTCCACCCTATCTAATCCTCTGATCATCTTGTATGTCTCTATTAAGTCACCTCTTAACCTTCTTCTCTCTAACGAAAACAGCCTCAAGTCCCTCAGACTTTCCTCATAAGACCTTCCCTCCATACCAGGCAACATCCTGGTAAATCTCCCCTGCACCCTTTCCAATGCTTCCACATCCTTCCTATAATGCAGCGACCAGAACTGTACACAATACTGCAAGTGCAGCCGCACCAGAGTTTTGTACAGCTGCAACATGACCTCTCAGCTCCGAAACTCAATCCCTCTACCAATAAAACCTAACACACTGTACGCCTTCTTAACAACCCTAATCAACCTGGGTGGCAACTTTCAGGGATCTATGCACACGGACACAGATCTCTCTGCTCATCCACACTACCAAGAATCTTACCATTAGCCCAGTACTCTGTATTCCCGTTACTCCTTCCAAAGTGAATCACCTCACACTTTTCCGCATTAAACTCCATTTGCCACCTCTCAGCCCAGCTCTGCAGCTTATCTATGTCCCTCTGTAACCTGCAACATTCTTCCGCACTATCCACAACTCCACCGACTTTAGAGTCATCCGCAAATTTACTAACCCATCCTCCTACGTCCTCATTCAGGTCATTTATAAAAATGACAAACAGCAGTGGCCCCAAAACAGATCCTTGCGGTACACCACTAGTAACTGAACTCCAGGATGAACATTTCCCATCAACCACCACCCTTTCCAATTTTACCTCCAATAATATTTGTCTTTTTCTTATTCCAGGAGGAAAACAGTCCCCACAATGGCAGAAAGATGAGTGATGGGGTCCCTGGTGTTCAGCTCCTCACCCTCTAGTGGAGAGCATCTTGACTCTGACCACTCTGAGCAGCTGACTGACTGTGTCCAAGCCCCTGGACTGGAATTGGTTTCTACCTTTGACTTACTGTATCGGGATGTCCTGACCAAAGGCTTTGACTTGACTGAGGATGGCTGACAAACTTCCTGGCTTTGTAACTGTGTTAAACAGCACAGCAATCAGCAGCACTGTGAGCCTGATATCTCTGGTTGACAAAGCAAAGTGTAAAAAGGCAAGGCAGGGCAGGATGCTCTAAGCATCAAGTTAGGCTCAGAGTCAGTGAGTGCCCAGAGAGCAAGTGTAGAGCCTAGAGGTGTATTCTGGTCTGGTTCACGAGCTGGGTAGAGTTTCGTGGACTTTTGGATTATCAGATCAGTCTTGATCTCATTGAATGATGGAGCAGACTCAATGGGCTGAATGGCCTTCTGCCACTGCGCATGTATCCCTTAATGCTGTGTCCTTGCTGCAACAGTACAATGATAGTTGCCGGTGTAGCCCGACGTGCGTCTTGAAGCGCAGAAGCACCCTGTAAACATGACATGCAGTATGTCATGAGGGCTCTTAGAGGCTGATACGTGCTGGATACCGACATCAGTTTGCACATGTGGCCAGTGGCCATGGAGTTTGAAATATTGGTGCCCGGTCTGCAAGACAGAGGACCAACTGGTGAGCTTAAATTGCCAGATACCCATTCCGATAGTCATGTGAAGAAGTTTTATCATCCAGCTTGTTTGGTGTATTTGGTGCATTGTGCTGCTTAGCAAGAAATTCACCACAAGAGTTGGCAAAGGGGCCTGGAAGTTTGTCAGGAGCAAGATACTCCCAACATCAAGATAGACCTCAGTGGACTTTTCTCATCTGATTCTGCCGTGAACCTAACCACAGCCCACATCGCTCAGACCCCCATAAAATTCCACCCAACATTTCAGGCTAACGACCTTCATTTAAACCAGAAGGTTTTACAAATGAACAACATTTTAAATAAATATAGAACCAGGGAAAAGAAGCCAGGAAAAGAGCAAAATGGACATACTTATGAAAAGCAGGAGAGATTAAAAGATGAGGTAATTTGGGGGAAAAAAGTCTCAAAGGGGGAAGCAAGATCTTGGGAAGTTCCCTAGGATGTGCTTTCAATCACATCCCTTTAAAAATTTGTTCATGATATGACCTGCAAAGTGTTGTCACACTGAGCTCCCCAAAACTATGGATAGAGTAGGCTGATAATTTCAAGAGTTTTCAAGTTAGATGAGTCAAATAAAGAAATAGCTTGTGATATAAATAATACGAACCAAGCAGCTTTTGTATTTAGATAGCAATTGTTTTATATTTGAAATGAAACAAATGTGTTTTTATACAGCTACAATTAATATGCTGAGATCTTCTCATACTAACATCCGATGTTTACATGCCTAGACCAGATACTGTTATGATTATGGTTGATGATGAACAGTCTGGATCTATTGTAGATTATTTTGTATTGGCGTCACGCTAAAATCCTGCCAGAACATGACATTGCGCAGAGGTACAAGAGATTTTATTTGGCATAATACTGCGTTAGTTTAATTGTGTAACTGATTTTCTGCAGCAACATTTGACAGCATTGGAGGCTATTTCCTGGTCGCCTCGTGTGGACTTGGAAGTGCACACTTCTGGAGCAGATTGTTTTGAAAGTGTTTGGTATATCAGTGATGAGCAATCACCAAACGTATGTAGAGTACACAGACTAGGATTTCAATAAGGGTGTAACATTTGTTTGACACCAGATTGTCATTTTGCACTCGGGCTAATGTCTTCCTCAAATTGCACAGATCTCAAAAAGGAGGGGATGGCCCAATGCATTTTTGCTGGACAATGGTTCCAGGGCTGGTTAGCTCAGTTGGCTGGACAACTGGTTTATGATGCCAACAGCCTAGGTTTGATTCTCACACTGGCTGAAGATACCATGACAGTCCTGTCTTCTCAACCTCTGCCTCGCCTGACACCTGGTGACAGCCAGGTTAAATTCATCATTAGCTGCCTCTCTCTAAAGAGAGAGCAGCCCTGTGGGACTGTGATGACACGTTTAGTAAACCAGGGACACAGGGCATGTCTCTGGGATTTTGGTTTTAATCTTACCGCAGCAGATGGTGGAATTTGAAATCAGTATAAATCTGGAATTAAATGCCTAATGATGACCGTGAAACCATTGTTGTTTGTTTTCCAAAAAAATTACCCTGATATATTTCACTGAGATTGACTCACTGCTGAAAGGTGACACAATGGTTAGCACTGCTGCCTCACAGCACCAGGGACCCAGGTTCAAATCCAGCCTTGGGTGACTGTCTGTGTGGAGTTTGCACATTCTCCCCATGTCTGTGTGGGTTTCCTCCCACAGTCCAAAGATGTACAGGTTAGGTGGATTGACTGTGCTAAATTGCCTGTAGTGTTCAGGGATGTGTAGATTAGGTGGGTTATAGCGGGATGGGTCTGGGTGGGATGCTCTGAGGTTTGGTGTGGGCTTGTTGGGCCGAAGGGCCTGTTTCCACACTGTAGGGATTCTGTGATCTTTTCTGACAAGTTTCGGGTGGCCTGGAAATCCATGTCAAAATCATTCTAACTGAATGATTAACATATAGTAATTGCTCTCGTGAAATGTGGAAGTGAACTAGTTGGAGGTGACTTCCCAGAGTGCTGTCAAGTTTGCCTATTTTAACTTCACCTCTAACCAACTCCCAATTCAACATGCTCTTTGAGATTAAAATTCAGCTTTTGCCTTAATGCATATTTCAGTAACCAACTGCTTTCTTGCTTTTTGTTTTTCTAGTTTCCCTTTCAAAAACTCTGAATAAACGTGGTCTTAGCAGAGAAGCCTAGGCTGTATTGCTACCTGCCAATCCAAAGAAAGTACATTTATTTATCCTCATCTGTATTTTTTTTTGGTTGTATTTGCTTCAATAACATGTACATTCATTTTCATGATGAACATGAATCCTTTTGGATGAGTCATTAAGCCAAGAGCCTACCTGACTCTTCCAGTGGGTGTGGAAGATGCCATGGCACCTTTTTGATTTGGTGTGATTTATTGTTTTCACATGTACTGAGATACAGCAAAAAGTGTTGCTTTTCATGCTATCCAGGCAAATCATATTTTACATAAGTACATCAGGGTAATAGAACAGAAAGTGGAAAACAGTGTTACGGCTATCGAGGAGGTGCAGAGGAAGATCAACTTGAAGGAAAGCAGAAAGTTTCCACAGGGCCTGACCAATATTTTTCATTTGATCAACTGTGCCAAGATCAAATAATCAGTCATTAGTATAATTTTGCTGTTTGTGGGACTTTGTCCAGTGTGTATTTAACAGCATGAACTGCACTTCAAAGGTAGATCTTTGGGATGCCCTGAAAACAACATAAATTGCAAGTGTTACCATGTTGAACATTATCTGAGAATCCGTATATACAACATCCACTGCATTTCTTTCCCCAATACAGAAGTCAGCAGTAGACTAAAGACAGCGGAGCTACGAAGATCCTAAAACTTTAGTTATTGAATCTGTAAACTTCTTCTTGGCATTTCCATCATTTGTCTTTCAGTCTCCTCTCTCTCCCATGGCTACCATCAGCTTCATGGTGTGTGTACTATTCTGAAGTCAAAATATTAGGAAAATGCAGAAGCCTCCAATTAAATTGTTTTGCCTGGAGGGAGCAGCACTCACAGATTAGTTAGTCCCAGCAGGTGAGCTGCTTCCAATACTGAATGTGAAAACTGGTAAACAAAGAGGGAAAGACAACATAAGTTTACCCAGCCTCCAGCCCTGTCTGCTTTCCTGGGAATGCTCTTTTATCAATTTCATGGCTAAGTCGGAAACTTTTGTGGCAAATCACACAAGAACACCCCGATCCTCCAATAATTTCACAAGGCAAAATCTGCTCTTTTGTTTTTAATAGACACTGTAAGGAGTCACTTGGCATTAACAGTGCTGCACTGAGAAGAGATCTTATTGAATAAAGTAATGCCAGTTAAACAACTTATATTGACTGTAACTCACTCAGATATGGTAAGAACTATTGTGAATGCTTGCTGAGGGTTCAACACTGTTGCTAAATGCAAACGTTGTACATGTCAATGAATTCAATGCTGGAAAATGCAGGCTTAGACGTCTAGGCATCAATGTTGGTTCTTGTCAGTATTGACACTAAGATCAATAAGAACAATTAGATTCACAAATCTGAATTGTTTGCACTGTTATATAGAGTGAGAAGAAACACAATCCTGGTACTGATAGACACTCTCTCTAATGAAGTACCATGTGAGATGTTCCATTGAGGATTTTCTGCACTCACCAGCAATTAGGGCTTTTAAGAGTTTAATTAACAGCCACTTAAGGGTCTTGTTGCTATCTCCCTGGTTACCCGTTTTCCTGTCACATGAGAAATGTGGCTCCTTTTCTGACTGTGTAACAGGAAAACCGAGGCTCCAGGTTGGACCTCTATTTGCACCCCTCTCCAAACCTCTGCCCCCGCCCCTCCCCAAACTTCACCCAACTCTGTGACTCCCATTCCACGAGAAGCAACATCTCTGATTGGCCACAAATGGAGCACACCAGGTGTTGCTTGATTTTGGCAAGCTGGGACACCACTGTTGAGGCCTGTGATAGGCTGAGAAGCTCATCACTCAACTCCCATTGTTATCCTGAGTAAACCCGATGGACCAGGGAATGTAGGGCTAACAGCTTCCAGACGGTCACGCAAGCTGGTGGGTTTTCTCAACCATGGAGTGGCAAGTTAGTTGACAACTTACACCCCAGCTCCCATACGCGGTCTGACAAACGGAGTATTTCTGTCGATGCTAAAATTTCAGAATAAATGGCCTTTCATCAAATTTGGAATACGGCTAAGGTACTACATCAACCAAACGGCATGTTTCAAAGTCTAAGGGGAGTAGTTCACAATCAAATCAAGGGGTCCTGGCACAGTAAGTCAAACACAAATTTTGATATCAGTCCAGGGGCTTGAGTACCATCAGGTAGTCAGTCAAGGTCAGGAGTTCTTAATTCTGCCACCAGGGAAAGATGCACAGGCTGCCCTACAAGTCCTAACAAGTCAGAGGGATCATGGAGAGGCAGTTGGCAAGCTGTAGTTAGCTGTAGATGGTCATTCATCATTCATGGCTTTCTGGTTGAGTCACTCAAGGGGTGGGACCTGGGGGTCCAGCTGTTGAAAGCCAAGGAGGGGATTATCAGGGGCCACTAGTTCAGAAAGGAAATGTGGGAATGGACTCAGAATGTTGTGATGCGTAGGAATTACAATACTGAATATAAGGGAAGGGTCGGTGTGAAATAGTAGAATATGGGACGGAGAGTGTTCATTTTCGGCGGGGGGGGGTGGGGGCGCAAAATCCTGGCTTCCATGAGAGGATAGTGTACTAACAAACCCATGATATTCTGTCATAGTTATTGACAGATTTTCTTTCTTTTAATTCTCTTGTGATCACACTACTTAATAGTTGTGCATTTATGCAGGCAATGAAGGGTTAACACCATCTTTTTTATGTTGAGATGGCGTAGTTCCTCTTAGGGTGAACATTCTGTAAAGCAATGCATTCACCACCCTTTCCTGTCTGCCCCAAGTTTGGCCCATTCTTGTCTCCTCAGTAAACTGGCTTTGTAAAATTGAAAGTTTTGAAAATGAAAATAATGTAACATCAGACCTAAATGTGTTCACTGAATATATTGGCCCATCAGATATTGCATCACATTGTGCCCATTTCTCAGGGATTGAGTGGGCACTGAGGTCCTTCACATGGTGATCAGGCAGTGCATGTGCACATCAAGTGCATGCTGGGTAAGCACAAATCAGTCACACTTCACTCACAAACACATCATTGCACAAAGTCAAAATTACTCCTTTTGTTTTAAGATCCATCAATCCAGAGATACTCAGATGAGTATATTGGTAAAAAGGCTACTTATCAATCCCCAAGTCATTAACAATACTCATATATTTGCCCCATTCTTCCCGGTCAACTCGGATAAATGCACAATCTATTCACCATTCACTGTGGCCCAGCTATCAAAAGTTTGAGCAAATTGTCCCTGATACCCAGAGGAAATCAACTAAAACTCCCGAATTCCCTCGTCACCAGCTATCAACTGCTGGCTGCCTGCCCAGTGCACCTGCCTCATTTCTCTGGCTTGCCATGTACACAACTAAAATTCCGACAAATATTCAAAAAAATCTCCACTTTCCCCAAGGATGAAGTTGGCCGTTCATTAGGAATGACAATTGGGTCTGGTAAGTAACAGGCAGATGTTTTGCAACGGGCCTTATTCTTGTTGTTGACAAAGACCAATTTCACCCCGAGTATTTCATCTTTTAAAGTATATATGATATCAATCTGAGATCCCATCCTCAAACACATTTTCCCCTTTTTTACAGAGGGGTATAAGGGGTGGGGAATGTGCTGGGAAGTGGAAGTACTGGGTAGCACATTGAGCATTGATGAACAATGTACTTCCTGTACATTAGTCACCTTCCCTTTTTGTTCAGCTATTCTTTAATACTAATAGCAATTATAACATTTCAAAAATAGCAAATAATCAAAAGCTAAAGGGAAGGGGAAAGAAACACAAAACATTGCAGTAAGCCCTTTGAGACTGCTCCACTCTTCAATGTGATCATGGCAAATCATCTAACTCAGTATCCTGTTTCTGCTTTTGCCCCCACATCTTTTGATCCCTTAGCTCTAAACATTATATGTATTTCCTTCTCAAAACATTCAATTTTTGGTTTCAACTGCTTTCTGTGGCAGAAAATTCCACAGGCTCACTAATCTCTGAGTGAAGGAATTTCTCCTCATCTCAGTCCTAAATGGCCTACCCTGTATCCTTAGATTGTGACCCCTGATTCTGGGTTCCTCAGGCAACAGGAATATCCTTCATGTGTTTACCCTGTTTAGTCCTCTTACATTTTTATAGGTTTCTATGAGTGTCCCTCTCACCCTTCTAGCTTGGCAGTGAATATTTTCCTAACCGATCCAATCTCTCTTCATATGTGAGTCCTGTCATCCCAGGATCAGTCCGGTAAACCTTTGTTGGACTCACTCCAAAGACTGAATATCTAGAGGTGATGGTCTAGTGGTATTAAGAATCCAGTGACCCAGGTAATATTTTGGGACCCAGGTTCAAATTCCGCCCTGGCAGGTAAAACTTGAATCCAATAAATATCTGGAATTAAGAGTCTAATGGTGACCATGAACCAATTGTTGGAAAAACCCATCTGGTTCACTAATGTCCTTTACGGAAGGAAACTGCTATCCTTGCCTGGTCTGGCCTACATGTGACTCCAGACCCCCAGCAATGTGTTGACTCTTAACTGCCCTCTGGACAATTAGGGATGGGCAATAAATGCCAGCCTAGCCAGCGATGTCTTCATCTTGTGACTGAATAAAAAAAAATCCTTCCTCAGATAAGCAAATGAATGCAAATAACTATCACTATGGACGAGTTGGACTGAATGGTCTGTTTCTGCGCTGTACAACTCTATGACTCGAGTTCTATGACTCTAGGTAAAAAGTACTGGGGAAACTAAAGGGACTAATAGCTAATGTGTCCCCTGGACTTTGTGGATTGCATTCGATAATTTTAAAGGAAGTAGCTACAGAGATGGTGGTAGTAATCTTCAAAGAATTCTTAGATTCTAGAAAATTCCCAAAGGATTGGAAAATTGCAAAAGTAATACTTTTATTTAAAATGGGAGGGAGACAGAAAGCTTGGCACTCAACCACAGTTAGCTTAACACCTGTCACTCGGAAAATGCTCGAGGCCATTCGATAGGTCATAATAGCAGAGCAATCAGAAATACATAAGATAAGTGAACGGTGTGATAGCAGCTTCATGAAGAGGAAGTTATGACTGACAAATTTATTAGTTTCCTGAGAAGTTAACAAGCAGGATAATTGAAAGGGAAATCGTGACTATCATATACATTTGGATTTCCAAAAGGCATTCAATAAGGCAATGCCTGTAAGGCTGCTTAATAAAAGATCTTGGTGTTGGAGGCAGTATATTAAAATGAATTGGTTCACTAATAGAAGAAAGAGAGTTTAGATAAAGGGAGCATTTTTAAGATGACAGCCTATAACTAGTAGAGTGTCAAAGAGATCAGCGCTGGAACCATAGTAATTTACAATACATCTTAATTACTCGGATGACAGAAGTGAATATCGTGGATAACCCAAAAATAAGTGAGAAGTGAGGATGTCACTGAAACTTTACAGATGGTTATAAACAGATTGAGTGAGTAGGCAAGAGATGGAATTTCATATGGGAAAATGTGAGTTTATGCACTTTGGCAGGAGCAGTAGAAGAGTTGGATATTATTTAATGGGGGAAAGACTGCAGGAAACTGCAGCACAGAAGCATTTGGAATTGACTGACAAGCCAGTGTACAATTTCAGCAGGTAATATTGAAGACAAAAGGGTAGTTGGCTTTTATTTCAAAGGCAATGGAATATAAAAGTAGGGGAGTCTTATTAAAATTATACAAAGCTGTAATCAGACAACATTTGGAATTCTATGTATAATTTTGGTCCCTTTAAGTAAGAAAAGATGTACTAGCATTGGAGGTCATCCACAGAAAGTTCAACTAGGTTGATTTGGGTATGGAGGGATTTTCCTACGAGAAGAGTTTGAGTAGTTTGGGCTTGTACTAATTGATGTTTAAAAGAAAGAAAGCAGACGATACATAAAAATACAAGGATTTTGACAGGATAGATGCAGACAAGTTGTTTCCCAGTAAGGGAAAGTCTGCGATTGGAGGGTATACTCTCAGAATAGGAGGTAATACATTGAAGATAAAGATGATGAGCAATTTCTTCTGTCAGAGAGTACTAAATTAGTGGGATTCTTTATTACAGAGGTCTGTTGAGAATGCATTATTAGATATATTCAACGCTGTTAAAGATAGATTTTTAATCTACAAGGGAATCAAGAAAAATGTAGGAAAGTGTTGAGGATTATCAGATCAGCATGATCTGATTGAATGGTGGAGCAGACTCGATGGGCTGAATGGCCAACCTCTGCTCCTATGTTTATAGTCTTGAATGGAAGGCAGCTTCCACACAATGTTTTCCAGAAAAGCATCCAGACAGTTATAGAGCATATACCAGTGTATCTTACAATCCTCCCTACCCTTGTCTGCTTTCCGGAGGGACAACTCTCTCCGCGACTCCCTTGTCCGCTCCACACTCCCCTCCAGCCCCACCACAACCAGCACTTTTCCCTGCAACTGCAGGAAGTGCTACACCTGCCCCCACACCTCCTCCCTCACCCCCATCCCAGGCCCCAAGAAGACTTTCCACATCAAGCAGATGTTCACCTGCACATCTGCCAATGTGGTATAGTGCATCCGCTGTACCCGTTGTGGCCTCCTCTACATCGGGGAAACCAAGCAGAGGCTTGGGGACCGCTTTGCAGAGCACCTGCGCTCAGTTCGCAACAAACAATTGCACCTCCCAGTCGTGAACCATTTCAACTCCCCCTCCCTTTCAACTCCTCAGACGACATGTCCATCCTGGGCCTCCTGCAGTGCCACAATGATGCCACCCGAAAGCTGCAGGAACAGCAACTCAAATTCAGCCTGGGAACCCTGCAGCCCAATGGTATCAATGTGGATTTCACAAGCTTCAAAATCTCCCCTCCCCCAACTGCATCCCAAAATGAGCCCAGCTCATCCCCGCCTCCCTAACCTGTTCTTCCTCTCACCTATCCCCTCCTCCCACCTCAAGCTGCACTCCCATCTCCTATCTACCAACCTCATCCCACCCCCTTGACCTGTCCGTCCTCCCTGGACTGACCTATCTCCTCCCTACCCCCCCACCTACATCCCCGCCTCTTCGACTTGTCAGCCTCCCCTCCACCTATCCTCTCCTCTATCCATCCTCTACCCGCCTCCCCCTCTCTCCCTATTTATTTCAGAACCCTCTTCCCCTCCCCCATTTCTGATGAAGGGTCTAGGCCCAAAACGTCAAGCTTTCCTGCTCCTATGATGCTGCTTGGCCTGCTGTGTTCATCCATCTCCACACCTTGTTATCTCGAATCGTCCCGAGACTTAGGTTTCCCAACAAGCTTCATGAGCTCATTATTTTTAGTAAGAGTCAAATGAGGATATTAAATCCCAGGAAAATCATATGGTGATATTGGGAACCCTACAGGAGTGTGACACACAGGGTCGTGTTACAGGATAACGTGGAATAAGAATCAATTTTCTAGAAGTGGGATAGACTGGCATTGAAGAGCTGAGATGAATGTTAATCGCTGGCAATAAAACATTTTTAAAAAATCATCTGCAGATGTAAAAGCTACCTTTGGAATAATATTTCTGAAGCCACACAAATTTTGTTTGGAAATTAATGGCGTTTAGGATGTGACAATACTATGGCTGTAAAGGTGTATTTTGTCCCGTTTTTGAAGAAACGTTGAGGCAGAGGTGGTGAGCGATCTACTCACAGCCAATAAAGTAAACAGCTTGAAGCTTTTTTTTTTAAAGTTGGCACAATAAAAGCAGTCTGAATGGAAGGGGTCAAGCTCCCACAGAACCAGGAGTTTTAGTTTTAGCATTCTGCAGTTGTTGAGGTCTTGAGGCTATATGTAAAATCTTTTCATCCTCTCCCTATTACAGCTAAAAGCTGGGATTCTCTTCCTGCTGCTAGAATTGCATGAGAGACAATCTATTTTACTGAATTTGCCTTTGCCAAGGGTGTGTCTTTGAGATGTTACTATACCAGAACAGTAAATTAGTAATAGTTAATATATATCTTATTTTGTTAAACATTTCAATAAAGTTACAGTTAAGCCAATTCTTTTCTTTTTATTTTGTCTGTATTTTAATTGAGTGTAAAAATAAAGAGTGATTTGCTTAAAGTAGTTTGACCAATCAAGTTGCGCCTGAAATGCACAGCCTTCCACTTAACCTTTAAAATAAGAAAACATTGGGGTCTGGGCTATCTTCTTAATATATTTTGATGGGGTTTGATCTGGTCCATAACAGGAAAGTTGACTTAGGGCCCAATTTCAATGGTATATGTGATGTCTGTGAATATTGCCCTCAAAGATAACAAGGTGTGGAGCTGGATGAACACAGCAGGCCAAGCAGCATCATAGGAGCAGGAAAACTTGACGCTTCGGGCCTAGACCCTTCATATTGCCCTCATGTTGCATTCATGAAATTTTAGTGTACAATTTTACCTAACTGTGAATTGAAGGCATTGAGTACAATGCTGATTTCTTAGTCAGTTCAATTTTACTTTCTATTGAACACACAGTTCAGAAACAGACCATTCGGCCCAACAAATCATGCTAGCGGTAATGCTTCAGAATTCAACCATCCTACCTCATCAAACAATGAACACTTTCTCCCTCAATGAACACTATTCTCATCTTAAATGTATCTATACTATTACCTGTAGTAGCCAGTTCTATACTCTAGGTGAAGAAGTACCTCCTGAAATCTTTGTGACTTTTTTTAGAATGATAGGCTTTAGCATTTCTGTTCCCATCAAGTGATAAAGCTCTGTACTTGTCCACTCAACTGAAATCTTTCATCATTTTAAAGACCTGTATTTGGTGTCTTTTCAAGACCCAGATTGTTCATCCTTTCCTGGTAGGTATTACCTCATTTTTAATATCTTCCTTACAAACCTTCTTTGTATCTTCTCCAGGGATCAAAGGGATCGGTTTTCACACAGAGATTGGGTGGCACCCCCATACAGACCAACTTTTAACTGCCTGCCCCACTGTAGGGACATGTCAGGAGTGGTATAAACACACTGAGGGTCAGAAGCTTGCCCCTCAGTGAACAAGAAATTATCTGCTTTGAGAGCTCATTGACCAATAAATCCAGCAATCCCAGTCCTTAGTCCTGGAAGCTGCTGGGACTACAAGTAGTCCTTGGGTCTTTGGGAAGAAGATCATGGTGAATGGAGAAAAGGAAGTCCTGGGTTTTAAGGGCGGTGAGATGTTGGGGAGGGTGGGTATCTATCGGGTGGTAAGAAAGATGGTTTGCATCTGGTTTTAGAGAGCAGGTGGGGAGAAATGGTTTGGGGGGGGTTTGGGGCACTGGCTTCTTCAGGGTGTTGCACACAGTCCCCCCCATGATGAGACCCCCTCCCTTCCTGCCTTTTCAAGGAAGGCTTTTTTTAAAAATGGTCTTGACACTCTCACCTATGTACCACTGCCAGCAATTAATAGCAGTGGAAGTGCATTAAGTGATGCGAGTGTACAACACAGCAGTATGCTCAACACAAGGACTTTATTGAAATGAGGTCTAAGACTATGGCAGGCTTTTGCACCTGATTACATTTCCCATTAAACATCTCCCATTTTGAGACAAAAAATGCATGCATCATATACATTTTTATTTACCCAAATTTCTAAATATATGCCCTAGCAATTTATCAAGAACATAGTACATAGAACAGTACGGCACAGTCTAGCCCCTTCTGCCCACGATGTTGTGCCGACCGATTATCCTACTCTAAGATAAAACACCCTGCATACCCTACATTTTACTATCATCCATGTGCCTATCCAAGAGTCGCTTAAATGCCCCAATGTATTTGACTCCACTACCACCACCGGCAGCGCATTCCACGCACCCACCACTCTCTGAGTAAAGAAGCTACCTCTGACATCTCCCCTATACCTTCCTTCAATCACCTTAAAATTATGCCCCCTCTAATAGTCATTTCTGCCCTGGGAAAAAGTCTCTGGCTATCCATGCTATCTATGCCTCTCATCGTCTTGTACACCTCTATCAAGTCACCTCCCACCCTTCTTCGTTCCAATGATAAAAGCTGTAGCTCCCTCAACCTTTCCTCATAAGACCTGGCCTCCAGTCCAGGCAGCACCCTGTTAAACCTTCACTGCACTCTCGCTAAAGCTTCCACACCCTTCCTATGATGATGTGAACAGAACTGAACACAATATTCCAAGTGTGGTCTAACCAGGGTTTCACAGAGCTGCAGCAAAACATCGTGGCTCTTAAACTCAAAATTTCAATCTGAACTCTGTTGTTTCAATTAGTCTTTAAATCATGTGACCACTTAACAGTATGCATACATGTTGTTATTTGCTGTTCATCTTGATGATGTTGTTTCACCAAAGAGTTTTGTTCCTGTATACTTTGTTGTTGTTGTAGTAGCAGCTTAGATTAGAATCCCTACAGTGTGGAAACAGGTCCTTTGGCCCAACAAGTCCACACTGACCCTTGGAGCATCCCATTCCCCTATAACTGACACACCCCTGAACACTATGGGCAATTTGCCTAGCCTGCACATCTTTGGACTGTGGGAGGAAACCGGAGCACCCGGAGGAAACCCACACAGACACAGGGAGAATGTGTAGACTCCACACAGACAGTCACCTGGGGCTGGAATTGAACCTGGTTCCCTGGTGCTGTGAGGCTGCAGTGCTAACCACTGAGCCACCGTGCCGCCCCAAATAGTTCTGTTGTTGTGGATCTCTGAGACTGATGGTTGACTTGTGTTCTGTTAGGTGAAGCATTCACCTCTTCCTGATCACCTCAGCCAATGGGCCAATGCTCCTGCAGTTAAGATGGTATATCTGGTCACTCACTTCCACAGCATATGAGTAAGGTCACACCAGTTCTATGCAAGACCCAAGTTGCCACTTGGACTGGCTTTTGTTGAGATTGATGAATGTTTGTACTCTGACTGGGTCTCCAAAACGCAACTCTGACAATGGTTTAGCAGTCTTGTTGAATTGAAATTTGGCTTTCTGCTGTTTGATCAAGTTTTTTTGATTCACAACTGTCATTACTTCTGGCATCAATAGCTTTCTTTGTTATTGGGAAAGTAGTGCTATTAGTCTTTGTACTGGACTACTTTCCATACCTTTAGTGGGTGTAGTTTTCCTTTTGGATCCCTTATTCCTAATACAATCCTGTCCCCTGGCTCATTCTTTAATTAAGCAAATTTACCAGGTTCTGCACAATGAGTTAATTATGGCAGTTGATGATGAGCGGGTGTTTTTCACTTTGTTCCCTGGTATTGAATACGTACCTAGCACACAACATATTTACTTGGGGCTCAAAGTGTGTCTTCAAAGCGTTTAAATTTTCCACCATGTTTTATTTCTGTTCTTCAGGGAGACTTACGATAAAATACATTTTGAAACAATCTCTTCCCAAAAGATTAAAGTATAACAGTTACTATGCATTCTGGTTTGCTCCTACAAATCTGTTGTTGTTACATATTCTGCCACTGTTGTACAGCACAGGAGCGCGGTAGCTCAATGGTTAGCACTGCTGCGTCACAGCGCCAGGGACCTGGATTTGATTCCAGCTTCTGTCTGTCTGTATGGAGTTTGCACATTCTCCCTGTGTCTGCGTGGGTTTCCTCTCACAGTCCAAAGATGTGCGGGTTAGGTGGATTGGCCATGCTAATAGTGTCCAGGGATGTACAGGTTGTTTGGATGAGCTGCAGGGATACAAGGATAGGATAGAGAGGTGGGTCTGGGTGGGCTGCTCTTTGGAGGCTCTGTGTCGACTTGATGGGCTGATTGGCCTGTTTCCACACAGTAGGGCATCTGTGATTGTTCATGGAAGTATCCTCATTTATGACTCACATCCCCAGTAATTTGAACCGGAGCTGGTAGGGGAAAAGCTGCAGCCACTTTCTTCTAAGCAGTGTTTTTATTGTGGTCTTTGCTTTTTTTTTGTTTTTTAGTGGCAGCTCACAGCTCTGCAGCTGTGCTTTCTATTTCAGCTCTGGACACTTACCACTTCTGACATCATGTTTCAAGCTTAAAACACAGCAGTGTGCTCAACACAAGGCCTTTCTTGAAGGGAAGCGTAAGATGCCTGCCTACAGGCTGTGTGCCTTATGGTTGAGATCACATTACTCTGCTGCAGCAGGGCAGTCTAGGACAGACATTTGTACACAATTGCATTTCAATCCAAACAGGTCTCAATCAGCCTAAGGATGTGTGGCAGAGTGGTAACCTACCGATGCCCTTATTCTGGGGATCTCGTAAGTGGGAAAGAGGTGGGTTGGGTGCTACCATATTTCACGTGCACCCCTCAGACCCCACCCACTCAGAAACATGCCTGGTGATTGGGGGATTGCAGTGGTGGAGATACAAAATAGAGCGTACATCATTGTTATAACACAGTGATCAAAACTGCACATAGCAGTTCAATTGTGCTCTAACTAAGTTTGATGTAAGTTTAATACAATCTCTCTACTTTTCAGTTCCATCAGTTTAGAAATAAATTGTCTGCATGATTTGCTTTTGATATGGCTTTATTAGTTCGCATCGCAAGCTTCTTCAGTCACTGGTATTGTATCTGTACTCCCTTTGCTCATTCTTATTTTCCAAACTCTTTATTCTTCATCCCAAAAATGTAATACATCAGACTTATTATTCAAGATAAAACAGCAACTGATTTATCAGTAATAAAGCGATGTATGTAAGGAGAGCATTTCAAACCAATCCGTAACCCTTAGCAACAACCCTGCTTTATACTAAATATTTGTAAGCTAAGCACAGGTGCCCAAGTATAATAGGGGCTATTTAGGTTTTTGCTGCAATATATTGCATGGATTTACTGAACAGCTGACTGCATAAATGTCGCAGATGCAGAGAGTTGGCAGAATGAGGGGTCCAGCAGAATGCAAACACAATCAGATGGTTTTCCCCTTTTCCTCATGCTGCCGGCATTTCAATCTGAACTCTGTGTACTTCCTCTGTGTGCTCACCATAGTGAGTGAGCAGTCGTGGGGTGTCAAGAGAGGGAACAAGCTCATTTGTGCAACTGTGGAGGGTCTTTTATTCCCAGTGCTCAGAAGCTGGAAGTGAAAGTATCAGCTTTAAAAAGGGACCATTGTACTGTCTCAACAGCAACAGCTCTCAGCGTAATGTAGCCACAAAGACAGAGAAGTGGGAGTAGTAAATATTTAACAGCAACAGACCTTTATTTAAAAAAAAATCTTTTATACTGCATTGTGTCCAGCACAGTCATTAGAAAACTGTATAAAACATTCATTGTTTCCTCCTCTGTGTTTATCATGGAGAAAGGCATGAAAACTTGCGAAGTTGGGGAAGTTGGTGGCAATATCTTGGGGAACTGTCCATATCACAGTAGGGGAAGTGTTGGAAGTATTAAAATGTATGAAGGTGGATAAATCTCCTGGTCCTGAAAAGATATATCCAAGAAACCTGCAAGGGGCTGGAGAAGAAATTGCACAGTCCATGGCTGATATATTCGTATCATTGTTAGCCATGGGTGAGGTCCCAGAAGACTGGAGGGTAGCAAATGTTGTGTCCTTATTCAAGAAAGGCTGAAAAGAAAATCCTGGGAATTATAGATGAGTAAGCCTGACATCTGTGGTGGGTAAGTTACTTGAGAAGATTCTGAGGGATAAGATCTACATGCATTCAGAAAGATATGGTTTGATTAGGAGTAATCAGCATGGCTTCATGCATGGGAAATCATGCTTCACAAGTTCTTTGATAAAGTGTCCAGGAAGGTTGATGAGGACAGGACGGTAGACGTAGTCTATACAGATTTCAGTAAGGCTTTTGATAAGGTTCCACATGGCAGGCTGCTTTGGAAGGTTAGATCACATGGAATCCAGGGAGAGCTGGCAAATTGGATGCACAATTGATGATAGGAAGCAGAGAGTAATAGTGGAAGGATGCTTATCAGACTGGAGGTTTGTTACTAGTGGTGTGCCTCAGGGGTTGGTGCTGGGCCCATTGCTGTTTGTTACCTATATCAATGATTTGGATGAGAATGTACAAGGCATGATTAGTAAGTTTGTGGATGACACTAAAATAGGTGGTATTGTGGACAGTGAGGAAGGTTATCAGCAATTACAGCAGGATCTTGATCAGCTGGGGAAGTGGGCTGAGAAATGGCAAATGGAGTTTAATATAAATAAGCATGACGAGTTGCATCTTGGAACGTCAAATCAAGGTAGGAGTTTTATGGTGAATGGTAGGACCTTAAGGAGTGTTGTGTAACATAAGGACCTTGGAGTTCAGGTGAACAATTCTCTGAAATTGGAGTCACAGATAGATAGGGCAATGAAGAAGGCTTTTGGCACACTGGCCTTCATCAGTCAGGGCACCGAGTATAGAAGTTGGAAAGTTATGTTGCAATTGTACAGGGCATTGGTGAGGCTGCACTTGGAGTGTTGCGTTCAGATCTGGTCATGCTACAGGAAGGATGTTATTAAACTGGAAAGAGTGCAGAGGAGATTTACAAGGATGTTCCCAGGACTCAAGGAACTGAGTTATTGGGAGAGGTTGGACAAGCAGGACTTTTTTCTTTACAGTGTTGAGGACTGAGGGCCGTTCTTATAGAAGTGTATAAGATCATGAGAGGCATGGATAAGGTGAATGCACTCGGTCTTTTTCTCAGGGTTGGGGAATCAAGGACTAGAGGGCATCAGTTTAAGGTAAGAGGGGAAAAAATACATGGAAACCTGAGGGACAACACTGCAATCCCCCAATTACACAGAGGGTGGTACACATTGGAATGGACTGCTAGTGGAACTGGTCGAGGCGGGTACATTAACAACAGTTAAAAGACATTCAGACGAATACATGGATAGGAAAGGTTTAGATGGATTTGGGCCAAGTGCAGGGAAATAGGGTTAATGTGGTTGGACATTTTGGTCGGCACCATCCAGTTTGGGCCGAAGGGCCTGTCTCTGTGCTGTAGGACTCTATGACTCTGTCACGGAGGGAGTGTGAGAAGGGGCTGATTATATCAATTATTTCATCCATGATAGTGACAAGCTGAGATTGTGGAACAGCAATGCAGACAGATCCTCTTCGAAACTGTGATAGTTCCTGACACAATGCATTCCAAAAGGGTTGATGAAATGTTACAGGCACTATTTTAAAAGTGCTTGTATTTGTACAGCACAGATTGCATTTTTACAAATGGTATTGACCTCCATTTAAACTGCTAGCTCTCGAGTCTGTGATTGACAAGTAATGGCAAACCAGAGCAAAGGTTAACAGCATCACAATTAAACTCGTTACTTAGGATATTTATCCCTGCTACCGAAAACAACCTGAAATGACAAGAAAAAGACTTGGATTTGATTTCAAGTGGAATGCTTGATGGATGCCATCGACTTTCAGATAAATGCACACCTAATCCAAATGGAATTCCACAATACTTAACCATTTCCTGTCAGTCTCAGACTGGACAGAATTCCTGAGGTGAGCAAACCAGTTTTAATGGGCATAGCCACCATTTGGGTAGAATTTCTTCGTTCAGCAATGGACACCCTGGGTTATAAACCATAGAATATGCGTCATCACAGAGCAGTTATGTGGGCTTTCCCAAGCTGTAGTTTTCTGAATGATGATGTTAGCTAAAATGTGGGTCAGAAGCCCAAACAGTGGGGGAAACCATCGCTCATTATGAATTTCTCAGAGTTGGCCAGTTAATGGCCAGGGTAAGTTCACTGTCTAAAGGCAGATGGACTCTCAGTAGCTCAAATGAGACATTTCAGCTTGGAAAGGGCAATAAACTGCAAAGGAAGGTTTAGTGTCACTGAGAAATCACATATTTCAAAGCTTCCCATCTCACAGTCATCAGAACAATTCACAGGAAATATGAACGTGATGGTGCGGAACATTATAGATATTTCCTAATGCACCTGTTCAGGGATGTTATTACACAACTCTGGAGTAGGGGAAATTTGAACCAGAGTCTCCTGGCTCTGAGGTAGAGACACTACAATTGTACCACAAGAGCCCAAATATATTATTATAATGTCTGTGAGAAAAGAGTGTTGTTTGACTAGTTAGTGGCCTTTGGTTAGTAGAGGCAATACTATGGAGAATGTACCAGGTAGATTACGACTGCCAAACTTTGTTTAAATCAGGCAGGTTGGCTCTGGCCAGTGTGTTGTCTTATGAAGTGAAACACAGTATGTCTGTCACCTGTATTAAATTGGAACAGGCACAGTGTGTGGATGTGTACTTTCTGTCTACAAACTACAGGGATCTGTCTTAATATACAAGTAGTTCCGCTATAATGCTTGTTGCGTTAATGCAAATTGGCTGTAATGCAATTGATGAATAGTGGACGCTTTTTGGATAATGCAAACTTTCTGCTGTACATGTATAGTGATTTTCTGTAGCTATTTCATGGTAATGCAATTTTCTATGGCGATTTTCTACTGCGTGATTTTCCATAGCGCGAGGTCACACAAAAGCGCAACTAGCGGGTATGTAGTTTCCAGCTTATGCAAAGGTGGCACAATACAAGACGACAAGTCCATCCTGGGCCTCCTGCAATGCCACAGTGATGCCACCCGAAGGCTGCAGGAACAGCAAATCATATTCAGCCTGGGAACCCTGCAGCCCAATGGTATCAATGTGGATTTCACAAGCTTCAAAATCTCCCCTCCCCCAACCGCATCCCAAAACCAGCCCAGCTCATGTCCACTTCCCTAACCTGTTTTTCCTCTCACCTATCCCCTCCTCTCACCTCAAGCCCCACCCCCATCTCCTATCTACTACTCTCATCCCGCCCCCTTGACTTGTCCGTCCTCCCTGGACTGACCTATCTTCTCCCTACCCCCCCACCTACACTCACCTTTACTGGCTCCATCCCCGCCTCTTTGACTTGTCAGCCTCCTCTCCACCTATCCTCTCCTCTATCCATCTTCTATCTGCCTACCCCTCTCTCCCTATTTATTTCAGAACCCTCTTCCCCTCCCCCATTTCTGATGAAGGGTCTAGGCCCGAAACGTCAAGCTTTCCTGCTCCTATGATGCTGCTTGGCCTGCTGTGTTCATCCATCTCCACACCTTGTTATCTCGGATTCTCCAGCATCTGCAGTACCTATTATCTCTGACTGACAAGGGTAATGATTTTAAATATGAATTGAATTTGAATTCGATCAACAAGACCCCAATCTCTCTCCAGGTCTTGTTGCTGGGAGGTCCCTGGTGCTTGGGAATCAAGATGCTGACTGTGAAATCCCAGCTTGTCTCCTTTAATTGATCCCACAATGGGATAGCCCTGTCACCCACTCCACCCCTGCTCAGTAAGTTGTTCCAGTGGCTGGCAACAATACTGTTGGCTTCTGGCCACCTCCAGTCCCAGTCCCTGCGAGTCCCAAACATCAGGCTTCTGGGGTTACAATCATGAAAAGAGACCACCTAACCGGTTCTCCTGTCTCTTTGTCCTATCTCATCAAAGAAAAGAAGCGCAGAGCATTCTCAAAGCCAAAATCCTGAGCAAAGCACAAAATGCTGCTAAATTATCTGGACTTATGTATTCAGTAGCACCCAATCCATTATCAAATCCATTTAGAGGCACCATGACATTTTGGAATCCTAATAGAGTCATACAGTGTGGAAATAGACTGTTCAGTCCAACCAGTCCATGCTATAATCCCAAACTAAACCAGGCCCACCTGTATGCGTTTGGCCCATATCCCTCCAAACATTTTTTATTCATGTACTTATCCAAATGTCTTTTAAATATTGCAAATGTACCCCCATTTGTTACTTCCTCTGGAAGTTCATTCTACAAATGAACCACTTTCTATGAAAAAAAATTGCACCTCATGTTTTTTATAAATCTTTCTGCTCTCACCTTAAAAATATAACCCCTAGTCTTGAAATCCCCACCCTAGGGGAAAAGACATATGCCATTCACCTTATCTGTAACCCTCATGATTTTATAAACCTCTATAAAGTCACTCCTCAATCTCCTATGCTCTGGTGAAAAAAGTCCCAGCCTATCTAATTTCTCCTTGTAACTCAAACCGTCCGTTCCCAGCAACATCCTGGCAAATCTCTGCTGAACCTTCTTCAGCTTAATAATATCCTTCCTAAAACAGGGCAGCCAGAATTGGGCACAGTACTCCAGAAGAGGCCTCATCAACGTCCTGTACAACCTCAATGATTTAAGCATAAAATGCGCAACTTGCTGAACTGTTCTCCGGGTTTAATTGCAGGCTGAATTAAGGTCCGAGGTTTTCAAATGAGCTACTTTTGTAAGTAGTTTATATAACCCCATAACTAAACATAAGAGTTTGTAGTGAACTCTATCTAGAGAGCTTATCAGAATTTGGTTGCGAAACTTTTGAATATTGGAGTCGAAAAGCAACTTTTGCCAAATCTCATGAAATTATTTTCTACCTTACCATGGTTAAACTTTAGTCTGAAAGATTATTCCAAAAATGTAATTTTCAAATAGATTTGTTCTTAAATGTATATGACCTGTATAAAAATCAACCTAAACATTTTCAAACACTAAATTTCAATTCAAATTATTTTCAGCATTTTCCTGGGAAAAATTGAGAAGCACGGCTGGTTTATTGTTTTCAATTTCCCCCATACTCTGTTTTTCCTAATTAAAAAGTACTCTTAAATATATTTAAATTATTGTTTGTCAGCTTTAAATAGTTATTTTTACCACAGATCCTTGTTGGTTTTGAAATAATATCCTTCCAATAAAATGCTTAGAAATTTTAGAAGGAGTAGTTACATTACAACAAATTCAGAATGGGTTCCAGAAATTGTAAGTTTATTGGAAACTGGCTCATTCAGATATTTTCATATATACTCATCTCAAACTATCTAAAGTCAAATAGCGCATCAAACCCAGTATTAGGGTTGATACAAGAAAGAATTTATTTGCAACAAACAAAGTATTCCAACCTGAGATGTCCATTTCTGATTCCACATACGCTGTTGTGTCTGTTGAACATTTCTGGTATTTTCTGTCTATGCTTCAGATGTTCTGTATCTCCCATCATTTCACTCTAGCCTTGCCTAGATGTGCACCATTGATATACACAGTGAGGCAAGAAATGTACATAGTTCAAGTAGCGAAGCCCAGGAAAACCCACACAGAGGAAGCAGGAAAAGTTGAATTGCAAAGCATTTGTTTTTTGGCCCAAAACAGGTGATGAAAGTTTTAATATGGCATACAGCATCTGAGCATTCGTTCCACACTGGGGGGTGCACTGCATGCCAAATTGATTAGGGAGTCCTGCAGTTGTCAAGAGCATGTGAGTAAAATTAGCATTAAGACCATTTCCTATACAAATTCAGACCATAATGCCAGCTGTCAAGCTTCTAGATTTAGACAAAGCCAACTTCAGTGGGATGAAATGGAATATCCACAGCAAACTGGACAAAATCAACTCCTGGGTAAAATGTTGAACATTCAGTGGGACATTTCCAAACAAGAACTTAACACAACGTAGTACAGTATATACCCTTAAGAAGCAAAAGCTCTACATGACATAAATAAAACAGCCATGGATCGTTAAAAAGGTGAGGGAAAAATAATGAAACTAAGTAAAAAAATCCAAGGCAGCACAAAATAACCCTGATTCCAGTGAATGGAAAAGATTCAAAGAATGGTAAAAGGTGATAAAATGGAGTCTAGCCTGTATAAATAGGAATATGACAAGAAATTTTCAAGAATTAGTAATATCAACATAAATTTTATACAAATATTTTAAGAAAGAGCAACTGATTGATATATCAATAGGCTCTTTAAAAACTGATAATGATAATACAGTGAATAAAAATGGGGAAATGATAAGTCATGTTACTTTATACCAGTATCTACTCTTAAACAGGAATGATATAATGTTGGACATTGCAAGGAAATAAATATTAAAATAAGGATAAGAAATTGCCAAACTTCATTTGAGCAAACAACAAAGAAAATAAAGGCATTAAAGAATGACAAATCCCTACTCCCAGAGCATTTTCATTCCATAAATTTAAAGAAAATTACAAGATAGCAGATGCCTTAAAAATGACTTTCTTGGTTGTCCACATTTGAAAACCATTCCTCTTGTTATGAAGTTTGGATAGAGTAATTGTGAGGTGGAAGGCAGGAAGCTAAAGCTCCTTTAAGAGATTCGTCCTTTGCCTGTATTATTTTATTTTGAAAGAGTATGTATGTGAGTAGCCGTTGAAGATGCCAGTACAAAGAGCCTCAAAACGTGAAACAAGTGTTTTTCTGAAGAAGGGTCTAGGCCCGAAACATCAGCCTTCCTGCTCGGCCTGCTGTGTTCATCCAGCTCGACACCTTGTTATATCAAAAATACCTTACAGGTGGCAGGCAGAACAGCTTGTTTTGATAACACAGTGTGGGCTGGAGGAACACAGCAGGCCAGGCAGCATCAGAGGAGCAGGAAAGTTGACGTTTCAGATTTCTGAAGAAGAGTCCCGACCAGAAACATCAGCTTTCCTGCTCCTCAGAAGCTTCCTGACCTGCTGTTTCTGCTGTGCTCCACGCTGTGTTATCCCTGACTCCAGCATCTGCAGTTCTTGCTCTCTCAGCCTAGTCTTGATGCTGTGAATTCGGCCAATTAATTTAAAACTAAACTCAGCAATTCAAAGCCAATTGAATTTAAAAACTGATGGTGTTGACAACCTGAAACCAATCATACTATAAAAATTTGACTGTCATTACGGGTACTTAAGACAAAGACATTTGGAAAATTGGGGAGAGCCAACTGCCATCTGAAAGAGAGAGTCATCTGCCACCTGCCAGAGTTAGCACCATTCAGCTCTCAGAGAAAGCACATCTAATTAATCAAAGGTACCATGGTATTTTAGCTCAAAGTCCTCATTGAAGAATTTATGGGAATAAAACATTCCTGACAGAAGAAGTAATGGAAGAAAGGTGTTTACGAAGAGACTGGATATGACAGAATATTCTAGAAGACAGCCTGTGCAAACTTGGAGAGATTAATTTATAATTTATTGCGTCTTATTAATTGGGCTTATATTCGTTGGACTTGTTTTTATTTAAACAGCATTCCAGTAGAATTTAGACCAGTTAGGAAGTAGTTAGTAGTCTAGGGGGGAATTGTCAGCTTGTTAGTAATTTTATTCCTTTTTTCATTGTTGGGTTAAACAAATAAATTGTTTCTTGTTACTTGTAAAGTGGAGATCAGGGATTTTCTTTCTTTTAATAGATTATGAGGGGAAAGGTGAGCTTCTCTGGGTGTTTAGGGGGTAATTATTAGAGGGAAACCCTTACTCCTGTCATAACAGATCTGAGCTTGTGTTTTAGTTTAATTATCAGAGGGGTTCGGCCATCCCCTGTCGTAACACTGTAGATTGGAAAATTGTGCTTGTTACTCCCCTAATTAAGAAAGGTGAGAGAGATACCAAGGAATTATAGACATTAGCTGAATATCCACTATTAGGAAATTACAAGGCCTTGAAATCGTAAAATGACCAGAAAAAGGGGCAGCATATATTTGTAAAAGGTCATGCCTGATATATTTGATTAAAAGTTTTGAAAATGTGTGAAATGTAGTGCACAGGGGAGGGTCTCTATGTGTTATTAATTTGGATTTCCAGGAGGCATCTGATAGTGTCTCTCAAAAGAGATAGCTAAAGTTGAAGGTCATGAAATTGAAGGCAAAATTATTGACTTAATTAGGAAATTGGTAGAGCCCTAGAGATCTATTATGGCTCCTCAAGTATTCATTGCATTTATTAATAACTTAGATGGCAGGCCAGAAAGCCATAGATCAAAGTTTGCTAATGACACAAAGTTGAGTGACATTGAAAGTAATGTAGATGGAGGCTTAGAATTCCAAAGTGAGATCGAGAGATTGTGAATGAGCAAAACTGTGGGAAATGAATTCTAATATTGCTCAAGTAAGTATGAGGCCAACCACTTTGGATGTATAAAGGATAGAACAGAATACTCCTTCAATGGGTAAATCACTTGAAATAATAGAGGCCCAATGAAACCTAGGGGCCTATGTACATCAATTAATGTCATAGACAGGTACAAAACATAATCAAAAAGGCTATTGGAATGCTGTCCTTTATATTTAGTTGACTAGGCTGCAAAATTGTGCAAATCATGCCATAGCCACAGAAAGGTTCCTTTACACCATGCCTGGAATACTGTGTTCAGTTTTGGACACTGCATTCCTAGAAAGGATGCTGGAGGCAGAGTGCAGCTTAGATTTACAAGGCCACTACCTGGACTCCCAAGATTAACTTGCAAGAAAAGATTATATAAACTAGAGTGATTTTCCCTAGAATTGCTAAAAGATTATTGACGTCTTCAAAATTTTAAAAGGGAACTGATAAAATAGATTGATCCAACAATTTTTACTGATTGGAGTGGGTGGTGGGTAAGGGAGTAATCTAAAGGGTTTTGCAAGCAAACAACAGTAGATGTTTAGAATCTTATTTTGCAAAAGAAATAAACTAGATGCAGCAGTGGGCAATTCAAACCCTTAAGACTGCACTGTCATTTAATACAATCATAGCTAATCTCGCCTCAGCTTTGACTCCAATTTTTCTTCCACTCTGTTCCTCGTACTCGGATTCAGCCCTTCTGTTTCACCCCCTCTGTTTCTCACACCGTGTTTCTCAAAATCTGTTACAGCCCCTCTGTTTCAGCCACTCATTTACTCGCAATCTATTTCAACCCCTCTGTTTGTCGCACTCTGTTTGTGTACCTCTGTTTCAGCCACTTTGTTTTAGCCCCTCTGTTTTCTTCCACGCTGTTTCTGCTCCTCTGTTTCTCGCACTCTGCATGGGAGTAAATGAGGGGCTGAAGCAGAGTGCGAGTAGCAGAGTGCGATAAACTGAGGTGCTGAAACAGAGGGGCTTAAACAGAGTGCTTTATAATACTTGAGAATAGAGATGGTGCTCTTAATTTTAAACCTCAGATTGCTAGATTTTTGTTAACAGAAGCTATTAAGGGATAAGAGATATACATACGTTAATGGAGTTAGGTCACGGATCAGCTCTGATCATGTCAAATTGTGTGACAGGCACCTGGCCTCCTCCTGTTCTTATCTTCCCTTCGAATGCAACTGACTGCAATGTGTACCATGCATGCTGCAGTCAAGTTTCTCAGATCTAAAGTGCATTAGCATACATGTACAAAGAACTGAAACAATGTGGACCTGCCAACACTGGTCACTACCTTCCTGATCACTGTACTCCCCATCTCCCATTCACTGCAACCATCCATGTGCACCTCTCAGTGATGCTGCCCACCTCTCACAGGGTCCACACCTTGCCCCATCCCTCTCAATGATGCTGACTGCCTCTCTCAGGGTCCACACCTTTCCCCATCCCTCTCAATGATGCTGACTGCCTCTCGCAGGGTCCTCACCTCACCCTGTTCCTCTCAGTGATGTTGCCTATCTCTCACAGGGTCCTCACCTCGCCCCGTTCCTCTCAGTGATGTTGCCTATTTCTCACAGGGTCCTCACCTCGCCCCGTTCCTCTCAATGATGCTGACTGCCTCTCACAGGGTCCTCACCTCGTCCTGTTCCTCTCAATGATGCTGACTGCCTCTCACAGGATCCTCACCTTGACCACTCCCTTCCAAAGTGGACTTTGATCAAACTTCAGATCCTTGTCTCCTCCACTTACAACACAAGATCGCCATATCAATCTATCCCCATCTTACATCATTTATATTGAAAAATCCAGAGCATACTGAGACTTAACATTGTGTACAATCCCTGCATTAAATTCATACCAGATTGCAGCTCAGCCCTTTAACTCAGCTCTTGGTCTTTTAAACTTCATAAGGAATGAACTTCCCAGTACAGCATACATTTTTTTGGTGTGCTGAACTCTGTTGTAAACATTGAAAAATAATTAAACTCATCATTAGGACAAAGCAGCAATAATTCTAGAAACTATTGCAAATCATTTCCAAATCAGAATCAAAAAGGACTTTCTCAGGGGAATGAAATGAAATGAGTTTCCGGGGAAACTGGCAGTATGCAGGGGCTCACTGTTCTGTGTTAACTTTTGGATTGCTTTGGTTATTTAAAAGGAAGAAAAAATTCCAGAACAACTCATTTTGACAAATATGTGACAAAGGGCCAGTTGTGCAGAACATTGTACGCTTATGAAGTCAAATGAAACTGCAAACATTTGGAGAGACATCGAAACAAATAAACCTCTGTTAAATATATATTATACTTGAATGTTTCATGAGTCAAAGCTTCAGAGGAGAATCAAAGGGAAAGTGTGGAAGTGATTAAGAAAGCACATACAGTAGAAAGAATGTGATGCCAACAGGGAATTAAACACAATTGTTCTTGAATAAGTGAATGATGAGGCTTTTTTTTGAAGGAAGGAAATCATCGTTGTTTGCTGTGGTTATGAAAAAAATTACAGCTTAAAATATACATACACAGTAGCAACTCAGTGAGGAATTACAAGCTAGCCGAACTTTGCTTTATTAAAATTTATTCAACTGTATAATTAATTTACTTCAGTTTTGACAGACATGATTTACATGTGTCTGCCTCCTTTTTAAAACAACTTACAGTGCATTTTCAGAGAAATCTTTTACCCCATGGTGTTTCTTGGCACTTGGTCAATATTATTTAGTCTGTTTTACCAAAACACTGCATCCAAGCAATGCATTGAGCTGAATAGGGAGGGTTTAGCATCCTCCAAAGGCATAAGTTCAATTTCTTGTGCTACTTTAAGTGGCTTTTAAGTGCTTCCATACAAGTATGGGCCAGTTTAGTGCTCGGGAAGCATCTGTGTCTCTTTCCTAGCCCAATAGTCCTCAATGCTGAAATACAAAATGTTCGTTCAGTTCATTGGCAATGCTTCGATATCATAGCAGTGAGATTTAGTAACACCATCCACAGCAAAGTCATCCACAAAGGAGCTCAAGTATTCCCATGATCCAATTGCAACTGGGATAAACCCAGGGTTGTATTTTTTTACCATAACACCATGCGCCGTCTCCCACAAAAAATGATATATTTACTAAAATGATTGCACTCATCAAGAGGTATGCGGTAGAAGGGTCACAATTGGACCATGACTGAAATAAAACAAGCTGTTAAATGGTAGAAGTGGAAGCGATCTCTATTCCCACTCCACCCACAGGAGTTTAGATCCAGGTCAATGCCCCACTACCTAAAAAGGGAACAATTTTGGATATCTCCAACAGCCCATTGTAGAAGGTAGGAGCAGAAAGTACTTTTTCTATACCTGGCAACATCAGCAGAAACTTAGGAAAGACAATCAGACACACAACTGCAGCAGAAATGAAGTGGTGTCTCCACTCATGGGATATTAACGGAGGTATCTCACCCAAACTCCTCGAAAATGCAGCAACCAGTGAAGGCAACCAGAACCTTAGACCAGAATGGTCTGTCTGCAGGTTTATAGCGGCCCAAGCCTTTAACTTCATATCAAATGACAGCCTGCTTTTATAGATTGTCTTTAATGTGGTAAACCCTCTTAAGATATTTCATAAGAGCATTCATCAGACAAAAAAAAATCACATCAAGGCAGAAAAGAACACATTAGGGTAGGTGACCAAAAACTGGGCCAAAGGTGTTTTAAGGAGCTCCTTAGAGTGATAAAGAGTCATAGAGTCATTCAGCATGGAAACAGTCCCTTCAGTCCATGCCAACCACGTTCCCAAACTAAACTCAACTATTTGGTGATAATTAAGAAGATACCATTTCTACCTCAAAAACTGATGCGAGTTGGCATAAAGCTCATGTAAATTGAATCAATGGGGAAGGAAGGGGATTCCAGATCTGAAGAAATAATGGGGATATGAAGACTGGGGAGGCCAGATTTGATTTGACTGATTGATTGTCACATATATTTTGTTATCAAATACAGCGAGAAGTGTTGTACAGTGTTGCCACTCTCCGGTGCCATCTTAAAACAATGAAAAATAAACCAAAACATAGAAGATAAAGGCAGAAAAATAAGTAAATAAAGTTTGACATTACTGTCCTTCTTGTTGCTTGCTCAGCCACGGATCTGGAGTGGCTAGCCATGAGTTGTCCTGCCGGAAGAAGAGCTGCCCTCCCTGGCACCATCACCCCTCCACTGGCATTGCCCCCATCATGAGTCGTCACTGAACTTCACCAGTGCAGACCCCCACCAAGGCCAGTGTTGAAGGATGGACTTTTTGTCCAATTTCACATGATAACAAGGATCAGACTCCTCATTACACCATTGGCAAGAACTGTCTTCATCTCACATAGGAGCATCTCAAATGAAGATTTCAGATTTGTGTAAAGAGAGCTCAAATTTGGTATCTTCGAGATACAAATTAAAGTGTCTGAGTTTTCTTAACTCGGGTTTTCAAAGCAAATCAGCAAGAACAACTTGCAATCAAAGGACATAACCATCACAAACTGTACTTTAATACCACCATTTCCTCGTGGTACTTGAATTCATATTTTGAATGGCCTTGATTGTTAGCACCACATCCTTCTCCTTCCATGACACCCAGCTCCCAACCCCCACCTCTCCAAGGAAAATTGGTCTGGAAAAAACTGCCCAAAGCTGAACAGGATAACACCATTACTCTTGAATAAGTGGTAAACTAATCAGAGAGCTGTTATTTACAGTTATAGTAGGAAAAGAGATAATAATACAGAATGAAACCCTCCCCAATCTAATGATGTCATACAGTCTTCAGTGGAGGTAAAAGGAGACAAGCTCAAAATCCCAATCGGGTCAGATGTGTCATGCCTGGCTCCTGATTGCCTCAGTAATTCTGTCTGATTAACCTATATAATCAGCACATATATATATGAGCCGGGAGGAGGAGTCAGTTATTCAACTCCTCAAGCTTGCTCTTCCACTTAATAAGGTCATGGCTGATCTGATTGTAATTTCAAATTCACATTCCTGCCTCACCCTCATAACTTTTCATTCTCTTGCTTACAAATATCTCTTTACCTCTGCATTAAATATATTCAAGGACTCTAGTTCAACCACCTTTTCAGGAAGACATTTCCAAAGACTCAGGACCCTCAGAGAGAAAAAAGGTCACCTCATCTGCTTCAAATGGGTAACCCTTTGCTGTAGATTCCCGATTAAGAGGTAGATTCACATCTACCCTGTCGAGACACTTATATGTGACAATTAAATCACTTCTTATTAAACTCCAGTAAATATAAGCCCAATCTTTCCTCATAAAATAACACACTCAACCCAGATATTAAGTCTAGTAAACCTCTCTGAGTCAGCTCCGAAGTATTTACATCCTTGCTTAAATAAGAATATTAATATTGCATACAGTACTCCAGATAGGCTTTCATCAGCTGCTGTGTAGCAGAAGCATAACCTCCCTACTTTTGTATTCAGTTCCCCTCATGATAAATGATAACATCTTATTAACTTTCCTAATTGCTTGCTGTGGCTGTATTTTAGCATTTTGCAATTCATGCACAGGACACCCAGATCCCCCTGCATCTCAGAGATCTGTAACATCTCATCATTTAGATAATATGCTTCTGTTATTACTCCTCCTGCCAAAATGGACATTTTCCCACACTATTCTCCATTTGAGACATCTTTTGCCCACTCACTTAACCTATTAGTATATTTTTATAACCTCCTTAGGTCCCCTTCACAACTTCCTTTCCTAACTATGTTTGTGTCATCAGCAAATTGGACAACATTTTTTCTGTCCCTTCACCCGAGTTATTTATGTAAGTAATAAGCAGTTGAGGTCCCAGCAACAATCCCTGTAGCACACAATTCATTACATCTTGCCAACCCGAAAAAGACCCATTCACACTTATTCCCTGCATGCTGTTAGCAAATCAAACTTTTATCCACATCAATGGGCTACTCCCTATATGATTAACTATTATTTTCTGCAATAAACTTTAATGTGGCATCTCATCAAATATCGTTTTTTTTAAGAAACAAATATAATACGTCCATTGGTTATCTGTTACCTTCTCAAAGAAGTTTAATAGATTGGTCAAACATAATGTTCCTTTCCCAAAACCTAACCCAACTTGTTCAATCTTTCCTTCTAAGTCATTCCGGGTATAGGAAAGTCCCTGTTATCAGGGTTCCCAAGCAACCAGCAATCAATGGGAGTACATTTCCAAACTGATCTTTTGGTTGCCTCTCTCTTTCCTTTTGATCAAACCTTGCCAATGGAACTTGTGAGCTGTCCTGGCTGTAATTGGTTCATTCATGCATTTGGCTCTCCCCATTTTTGTGCATGACAAATACCAGGGAGTTTACTGTACTAAACTAGTAAAAATACACAGAACTACCTCCGAAGCATTTAAATCACTTCTTAGATAAAGTGAACAGTACTGTACACAATTCCCCAGATGTGATCTCATCAATGCCCTGTATAAATTATATTCTGCTGTTATTACAAATGACTCTTCTTGTTAAGTCTCAGTAGAGGTTCATCCTTTACCACTGTTAGCTAATTGCATCAATGGCCTAGTATAGAAAGGATGCAACACTCCACCCTAATCATTATCCGTTAGTGGTTGGTTCTATAGCACGTACAACACGGTGATCAGCAGTTCAATGGGTGCAAGGTAGTGATGCTGGAAAAAATTCATTCAACCTGTGAGAAAAAATCTTTTCTGAAGACCAGTGGCTCTACCACTTTAAATCCATGTCTGCCTCACGAATACACAGACATTCGATCAGCAACCGAAAGTGCTTGAACAGGCGAGTTCTGAGCAGATGTCACAAAAGGAACCCCAGTGCAAAATTGCCACTCAGACCAAACCTTTCACCTGAGCGCCGGCAAGAAGTGTAGGAGAAACACAGTGGGCTGCTAAGAGCATTTTATTAATTGGCATCTGCAGAGACACACAGTCATACAATACAGAAACTGACCCTTCGGTCCAACCGGTCCATGCTGAACATAATCCCAAACTAAGTTGGTGCCAGCTGCCTGCACCTGGCTCGTATCCCTCCAAGCATTTCTCCTTTATGTACTTATCCAAAAGTCTTTTAAAAGTTGTAATTGTGCCTGTATCCACCAATTCCTCTGGAAGTTCATTCTACACATGAGCAACTCTTTGTGTAAAAAGGTTGCCCCTCGTGCCTTTTTTAAATCTTTCTCCTCTCATCTTAAAAATGTGCCCCCTAGTTTTAAAATTCCCCATCCGAGGGAAAAGCCACCTGCTATTCACTTTACCTACACCCCTCATTATTTTGCAAACATCTATAAGGCCACCTCTCAATTTCCTATGCTCCAGTGAAAAAGTCCCAGCCTACCCAGCCTCCCCTTATAACTCAAACTCTTCATTCTTGGCAACATCCTGGTAAATCCTTTCTGAACTCTCTCCAGCTTAATAATATCCTTCCTATCGCAGGGCGACCAGAACTGGACACAGTATTCCCGAAGAGGCATCACTAATGCCATGTAGTCCTTAGGGAGAAGGATCTCTCAGGGCACTCCTGATTCAACATTCAGCTGAGAAAGAACCATTTCGGAGCTCCATGTGCAAAATTAAAAATCCCTGTGAGCAAGTGGAGAGCGGGTTAACTTAATGGACACAAGCAGAAAAAGGGCATTTACCGTCCACAGCAAGCAACGCAAGTGGCACCATGAAAACATGGCTATGTAGTGAAGTTAAGGCCCATTGTTGTAATTATCAGAGACCCACAGCATCAGCAACATCCAAGAGCTGATTTAATGTAACATAAAGGCAATTTGAAAGATTGAGAAGTCAAAATATGATAGGAGAAGATTGTTAAAAGAATTTTAAGATTGGGAGATAATTTAAACCACCAATTTAGCCTGAAGATTTATTAAGGCTGCAGCCACAGATGTTTATTCTAAAATGTCGGGGAAAGTGACTGTGTATTAGGCTGTGATGGGTGGGAAGGCATTTATTTTGCCGGCAAAGAAGCAAGACACCTCTTTCTAGAAACCAGGAGGCAAAAAACCACCAATTTGATTGGGGAAAAAAAGGTGAAAAGTCCCAGGAAGCAAAACATAGTTACTGTTTTGCAATTTAACAGAATTTAATGTTTTAAAAGAAGTCACGTATGAAAACATTGTCATAATACATGAGTGGAAGGTTTATTAAAAGAAAATAACACAACACAGCTAAAACATGGAGCTAAAAGCTTGTAAACAAAAGCACAAGAAGACAGCCTTGCATAGTACAGAATTATCGAATCTTGTCAGCAGAATATTAAAGCAACATTGATTTAAAATAAGATTAAAATTTAAGAGCTGGCAGATTACACAACTGCAATGAGGCCATGAAGATCTAAAACAATTTTAAAGAAAGAATAATAAATAATCACATTTAAGAAAGATAGGCAGGATAAATAAGATTACCTCAAAGAGTTAGTGTCAGTGATGGGCGAAACAGAACATAGGATTGCGTTCTTAAGAGATAGAAACGCTTCAAAAGTAAATATTAAATCTCAAGCAGAACAAATAAATAAACTAGTCAATGAAGAAGAGCATGCCTGAAAAATGAGGTGTCAATCTGAATTTGCAAAACAGAACTACTTGCATGCCAACCAGTATGAGCAGCAAGTGATAAACACAGCCAAGTTTTTCCACAACCAATAGATCAGATCCTAGCTCTATGGTTATAGAGTCATAGGGATATAAAGGATGGAATCAGGCCTTTAGGTCCAACTTGTCCATGCTGCTCTCTGGCCCCACTGAGTCCCAGTGAGACATTTTCAGTTACATGTATAATATAGAGTGAATCTCGAAAGACGTGATTGACATTCACAGTGATGTTCTTCCAGAACACACAAGGGAAAGACGACACAACTAAAAAGAACGCAATAAATTTACATAAATGTAGCAGCCTATTTGAATGCAGCTAAGACCCACATCCAATGAGCAAGTCGGATTTTATGTTCATTTATGTATAAGGACTAATTGACCAGAATATGATCTTCCCTGTTCTTATTCAAACAATACTGTGAAATCTTTTACTTTCAACCTAAAAGAAAAATTCAACATCAATTTCATAGAACATAACCCTAACTGTACAGCACTCTCTTTGTCCTTCACTGAAATATCAGCTGACATTTTGTGAGGGTACAGATTAAAGGCAATAGTGTTCTTGTTGAGCCAAGGCAAGTTTGAAGGAGTGTCGGTTACTGCTACAGTGCAAAATAATTATGCGTGAGGTGTTTAAAATGTAAGAACAAACAGCTCAATTGTAAAATGCTGCATGTTCATCTTGAAAGACACAAAAAATTGAAATTGATTATACTTACCATCTTTTAGTGCCTTTGTACCTGCAAGAACAGAAACAAGGTTAGTGTTATATAAAGGTGAAGAAACAGACTACATTATTCCCAGTTGCCTCCAAGATATAATTTGTTGCAAATTTGCAGGAATTAGTAAAAATATATCAAGCAAACAATTGGAAAAAAAGTTCCCTTTGTTAACAGATGAACTGCTCTTTTCCTTCCCTGCCCCATTAATAGTTCTGCCACATCTGGTTGTAAATGGTGATAGACAACTAAGCAGCTTGCTGGTGGTGGTCCACAAAGATCCGCACACTCAATAAAAATGAGTCCAGCACATCTGTGAAAAAAAGCAACAATCATTAGCTGAATGACTTATTTCTGCTTCTGCATGTTATGGTCTTAAAGTGTGAACAACAGTGCTATCAAGCAGATCCTGCTCACTGACACCCAGATTTTCTTTCAGTGTCCCACCAGAGGCTGTCTAACTGAACTGATTTTTTTATAAAAGAGTAGAACAGAAGATTGAGGGCAGTGGTGGTGCAGTGCAGTCCAAAACTCAGGACTGTAAGGCCTGCTTTTGAGTCCTGCCTGCTCCAGATGTATGTCATAACAACTCTGAACAGGTTAACTAGAGAATACCTCCCAGAATGGAAAATTGAGCTCTCTAAGTCTGTTGACCATTTAATTTTGTTCTTGTACTTGGCCTACCAAAGGCCAAAATTGTCTAAGTTTTATTTTATTGGTGTGAAAGGTATACTACTCCAACGACTGGTTGTACTGATTGGTTCCACAGCACGCGCAAGAACAAGCAAAACAAAGATTGTTTTGGTATTTATTGAAATACCACAGTAATGGAAAAGGGAATGTGGCAAGGTAAGGTTATGAAGGTGCTTCATTTTTTTGATGACGCATGTTTAAATAATTGTGGAAATTAGCTCATCTGAAAGACTTGAGGAGATGAGGACTTGGTTTATTTTTGAATGATGATTTAAAGGATTTTGAAAGGCATTTATTGGATGACATATTTCTGAAGCCAACTGCTTTGACTTGTTTACTGGAAGACACATATCTGAGATCATGGCTGTCAGATGTAGTATCTACAGCAAACTTTCTTTTAACTGGCATCTTATCAACTGGAAAAAATTATACTCCTCAAATACTGCAATCTGCTGTGATGTCCGAATATTTAAACTGTAAATAAAATATAACAGTGTTGTGTATACGCCCCGCATTACGTTTCTATTACTTACTGTGTTTTTACATTGATTTTAGGAGGTGTGCTAGATTTTTTGAGGGATGTTGATGTCTTGTAGCTTTGCTTGGTCAAGGTTTACTGCAGTTATGCATACCTCTCCATTACCTGGAATTTTTGATCAACTGGCATACTCCTGGTCCCATAGGTACCAGTTAATGGGAAGTTTATTGTGTTTCCTTTTGTTCAGAGTTCAGTTGGTGTGTAGCCTGCTAAGTGAAATCTCCCAACTCTTCCTCTTCCAACTGTTTTAGAAGAGCTTCCAAGAATTTGGAAAATGAAATATCACCATTGCCTTCTCCTGAGAAACGTCTACTCGACATCTCCTGAATGAATTGTGTCTGAAGAGAAGCCAGGGGTGCCTGATCATGAAAGTGATTTGGAACGTTTCACACCTTATCCTTTTTTCAGAAACTTTCAGTTATTTGGCTAGGATTTTTTTGAAAGGTGTGGGTGTGTGTGTGAGCGTGTGGGTGGATGTGTGTTTGTGTCTCTGTCTGTTCATGTCTATGTGTCACTCTGTCTGTCAGTCACATTATTCAGCAGGATATATATTTGTGGTGTCATATTCCAAACTGGGTGTTAACAAGCTTTGTCACTTCATTGAATAAGTCTAAATTTATATTAAATCAATTGTTATGTTGCTTATCAAAGAAACCACAAATGCCAAGAAATAACCATCTCCAATAATGAATGATAACCCTTTGATATTCAATGGTGTTATCACCACTTATTCCTTCAGTATCAAGATCCTGAGGGTTACTATTGACCAGGAACTGAACAGTATTACCCATATAAATGCAATGGCTACAAGAGAAAGCCAGAGGCTAGGACTACTTTAATGAGTAATCACCTCCTGACTCTCCAAAGCCTGTCCACCATCTACAAGGCACAAGTCATGAGTGTTAGGGAACATTCCCCACTTGCCTGAATGAGTGCAGCTCCAACAGGGAGCTTAAAGGGATCCAGGGTAAAGTAGCTTACTTGACTAGCACCACATCTGCAAACATCCACCTCCAGTGCTCAGTAGCAGCAGTATGTACTAGGTACAAGAGGCACTATAGGAATTCACCAAAGATCCTCAGACAGCACTTTCCAAATCTTTGACTGCTTCCATCGAGAAGGACAAAAGCAGCAGATACATAGGAACACAATCCTCTGCAAGTTGTCCTCCAGGTCTCTTACCATCCTGACTTGGAAAAATGAATCACCATTCTTTCATTGTTGATGGGTTAAAATCCAGAAGGCCCTCTGTAATAGCATTGTAGGTTAGCCCACAGCACATGAACTGCAGCAGTTCAATAAGGCAGCTCACCACCTACTCTAGAGCAGTTAGGGGTGGGCAATAAATGCTAGCCAGCCAGCGAAACCCAGGTCCCATAAACAAATATTAAAAGAGGATTGGCATATATAATTGACACTATCTTGACTGGGTAATATAAGCCGTACAGTAGAGTGATGGAACAAGAGAAATCCAGTATCATTCCCCCATCTCAGTCTAATAATAGTGTTGCAAAGTATGGCAGGAACAAACATTCAACAAATTAGGTACCAGGAAGCCATAAAGCAGCTAGTTCAAATAGGATCAAGTGAAAGTAACACAATTGGTCATTTGTGCCTTGGTCACATGACCTAAAACCTACAAAATAATTCCAACTCCAATTCCATAAAGCCATAAGAAGTAAAACCAGGAGCAGGCTGTTTATCTGCTTGAGCCTGTTCTTCCAATAAATAGGATCATGACTGACCTAACATTCCTCACATCTACTTTCCTGCCCTTTCTCTGTTTCTCTTGATTTCCCTAGTAATCAAGGATATAACTATCTCAGCCTTAAATACGCACAAGGACTCTGCCTCACTGCTGTCTGCAACAAGGAGTTCCAAAGGCCCAGCCTTCTGAGACAATAAATTCATCCTCATCTCAGTCTTAAATTAGCACCTCTTTATTCTGAGACTATGCCCTCTGGTCCTAGACTCTTCAATGAGAGAAAACATTCCTTAGTATTTACCCTGTCAAGCCCATAAAGAATCATATTTCAATGGGATTACCTCTCATTCTTCTAAATTCCAATGAGTAGAACCCCAACCTGTTTATCCTTTGCTCAAAAGATAATCCTTCCATCCTAGGGATTTTTCGAGTGAACCTTTTCTGAACTGTCTTCAATTATATGCCTCTATCTTAAATAAGGGGACCAAAACTGCTCACAGAACTCCAGATGTGGTCTCACCAGCACCTTGTACAGCTGCAGTAAGACTTCACTTCTCTTATACTCCAACCCCCTTGAAATAAGGGCTAACATTCCAATTACTTTCCTGATTACCTGATGCACCTGTATGCTAGTTGTCCATGTTTCATGCCCAAGTCCCCCAATTCCCTTTGTGTTGCAGATTTCGGCAGTATTTTTTTCCATTTAAATAATATTCTGTCCTTTTGTTCTCCCTTCCAAAAAGAACATTTGCAGTTTCCCACATTTGCCAACATTTTGTCCACTTATTTAATCTGTCTCCCTGATTCCCTCTCTCCCACTCTGATATTTCGGATTACTCCATCTTTGCATTTTCACGCCATTTGAGGGCCTGTAATCCTGTCATTCTGTTCGGCTTTCCATTTATTTTTCAATCACACTCGTTCAAAAATTGTTCGAGTTGGGAATTCAGTTGGAGTTGAATCAGCCTCCACATTTAACTATTTTTCGTCCCAAGCCTGCCAAGTGATCTTTTCTTCAATGAAAAAAAGTAACTGTAAACTTCAAAATGACCATCTTGAGGATGTTCACAGAATTTGGTTCATCACTGTCTTGGAATACTACAATATAGGCACACAGATGCTTAATACCTATCAACTCATTTCGTAGGAGAGAAAAAATGCATTCTTCTCCAATTTTCAATCCCTTATACTAGCAACAGTATGCACCTTGGCATCTTTTATTCTGTTAGGACCACTAAATAAATGCAAGTTGTTTTCCTGTTAAGAAGTACTGTTTAGTAAACAGTTGGGATTCATCTGTCATTGTCTCTTTGGATTTACTGCTGGCAAAGTGTATGACTTCATCCATTTTCCCTTTCCCTCCTTTGAGAAAGCTAATATTGCTGTTTAGCATCTAAATCAGGCACTTCAGTGGCTGGTGGTAATAGCATGAGCTCAAGTCACCCTCACAATAGGGATCAGTCAACTCACGCCACAATACAAGTTGTCACTGCCTTCATTTTTGTGTTGGCATATCTAATATAAAATAATGTAAACTTTAGCCAGTGTCCAGTCTCAGCCAGGGATTGGGATTAAACTTGCTCAAATAACTACTAAAATGAGTAAAAAGTCTTCAGTTAGTTATGATTTAAAAGAAATGTCCAACAAGGCCTTGTGCACCACAGGAATGGGAAAAAAGTTTGTGTAATGACCTTTTCACTTTGCTATTAGCTATTATACACATACCAATGATGTCAACATAGAGGAAAGGCTTGGAGTGCCAGCAAAACAGTGAGACAGGTTACATCCCCATTCAAAATGGAACTGCATTTATTCCTTTAACCCTGATAATAGGATACATTGTGCTAACCAAAATGCAAGAGCATCACTCCGAATGAAGAGGCTTAGCCATCTTAATCAGCTTTTCTTCTACGTCCTCTCATTCAACAGAGGCCTCTTGTGACTTCCATTCATTGTTGTTTTAAGAAAGACCATTACTCACCCTCTTCAATATGTTTGCTGTAAATGCTGCTATCATAAGTAATTTATGTTCTGCTTGATCCCATTGAAACAGACAAACAGATGGTAGTCCAATCCGTTTCTTTACTTTTGAGAGTCTTTGTAGTCTATCTGTTCAGATACTTTCTTTACAGTCCAATAATTCTTATCTCTAGTCACCACTAGCAGATCTTTCTTAGAGACATCAAACACTTTGCATTAAGTTCAAGCACTTCTTGGCCAAAGGGATTTTTTAAAACTTAAGTTTGCAGAAGAATGAAATAGATTGAACAAGCAAACCACATGGGGATGGGCAACAGGAAAAGCCAAAATAAAAACTATATCAACCAGACATTTGTTTGCAATGATCTCGAAGGATTTGAATAGCATGTAGTTTGGCCAAGTTGCTATTGTGGGGAATGTTACAATCTCCCTGCCTTAAGGTCCCAATGCAACAGAACCATCCAACAAGGCAGAATGGATGTTGTTCTGAAAACCCATGAATAAAAGACAAGGAGCCTGATGATGACCTTCTCCTCATTTTCTTCAAAGATCCTGAAGGGGAATGGTGGAATTCACGTATACTGGCCGCACAAAACGGGCTGGTAAAATCAGCAATTCCTACTTGCACCACTGACATGGAAAATATCCCCAAGAATTTTACTTTTGAACTGAAGTGACAGGGAACAAGTGCTCAAAGAGAATTTAAAATTATCATTTGGTGAACTTGAGGTGATAGGCTACACATTGGTTGTGTGCTTTTAGTGTACGACAATATCAGCCTCAACAGCAGAAATTAATCCAGGAGACAAGGGCCCTTCCAGCTAGCAGACAGCCTGTGGGGGCTCAATCAGGGAAGGCTGGTCGTATTAATTGCTCCTCAGGCACTAATTGGCCAGCAGTGGGCTTTCACCCAGGGTTTAGGACACCAAAGGTGGAAATTTCACCCTTACAGTACTGCCAGACAGAGCCCAGGCAGTTGCCAGTGTTCTTAAATGCCATCGGGAGCAGTGGCAAATGCCAGCAAAGCACCCACCAGAGGCCTAGCATCATTGAGGCTGCCAGACACTAGGCAACTGAGGGCAGGAAAGGGGTCACTGGTTGCTGCAGAACAAAGGTAAGTAATGGTTCCCAGTGGGCACCTCTTTTCCCAATCCTGGCTCTCTTATCAGTAGTAGAGTGCCCTTGACCCAATAGAGTTAGTGGCAGCAGGATGAAGCACTTCACTGGCATTGATTGGAAATAGGAAATGGACTTTCCCTTACTGTTACAAATGTCTCCTTTTTGAGTGTTATAGGGGCTTTAAGGGGCATTGTTTTCAAGGCAAATTGCGTCACAAAGATTTGGTCAATCAGAGAAGAAGAAAACAATAAAAGCCTGCATGTACCACTATGTTATGCAACAATGATACATTCTGATATGATGGCTGCAACTTACAAGGTTAAAAAAATTAGTGAAATATTCTATCAAAGCCTTTTTACTGCTGAGGCAAACTGTCCAGAATTCATTTAAAGTTTTGAATTTAAATATATAATGATCGTATGCAGAACAGAAAAGGGAATTGTACAGCTTTGACTCACTAAAAGTTTTGAAAAATACCTTTGTGCGGTATAAATGCGTAAATGCGCTGAAGCTTATTTTCAGTATGTCCTTAAATGGCAACAGATTATTTTCTTCTCATATCTGAACAAACAGACTCCTGGCAGAATCAGGCTTTAAATTGAGGTTGTCATGGAGTCTCTCACAGCCCCAATCATTCTGGACATTCGCATCACTGGTGAGAAATTAGTTTGGTATCAGGCTCTTCCCAGGTGGCTGGAGGGTCTGGCTGCATGAAATGTGATAGGTTTAATCCCATTTGCACTAATTGCAGCAGGGGAGTGCGAGGCCCGAGTTTCATCAGAAGCTTTACAAACATGAAATTGGGAGAATATTGCCTGGCTGCTGTCTTTGTTCAGTGACAATTACAACAGTATAATTTAACCAGACTACCTAGCTGTGGGTACACTAGGTAGGAAGAAAATTATCATTTCCTGTCAGAAATCTCAAACAAGAGATATATTTTCTGTGTAAGAATACAAAATAGCTGGAGGCAGAGTTGCACATTTTTTATATTTTTGCTGTTAAATTCCTTAACACAATATTGTAATGCTTGACACATTTCTAGTCAACGTTTAACGGAATATATCTTAATTTTTAATACCCGTTCGTGTATAATGTTCGCGATGCAATGGTATACTTTGATGCTGCTGGTAATAATGGCCTGATCCTGGACGTCGAAGGGAAGTGGTATGTGAGCTTCAAAGAGGACAGCAAACACGGGATGGCTGTATTTTCATCACGGAGTTAGCAAATAGGAGCCAGATTTGTTTTTGTGGGGTAGCTAATTAAAGTTAAGGGCCACGGATTTGCATCTCAGGCTCACAAAGCCAGCATTGGGAGCTTTTTTTCCTGACTTCAGCAATGTAAGCCTGTCTTCGAAACTCACTTTGAATTTTTCTTTAGTCTCTGTGAGACGTTGTTGGGTTGGGTTGGGATTTTGAAAGTTGTGATGCCGTGTGGAAACAGCGGAGAAGTGGTTGTGGGCCTAGTTTGAAGGTTGGCCTTTGTTCTCATGGGGCAGCAGCCTCCCAGCTCCTAAGTTCATTCTCATACAGTCATAGAGTCATAGAGATGCACAGCACGGAGACGGATCCTTTGGTCTAACTCATCCATGCCGACCAGATATCCTAAATTAATCCAGTCCCATTTGCTAGCATTAGGCCCATATCCCTCTAAACCCTGCCTTTTCATATACCCATCCAGATGCCTTTTAAATGTTGTATTTGTACCAGCCTCCACCACTTCCTCTGGCAGCTCATTCCATACATTCCTTAAAAGTTGCCCCTTAGGTCCTTTTTATATCTTGCCCCTCTCATCTTAAACCTATGCCCTCTAGTTTTGGACTCCCCTACCCTGGGAAAAAGACCTTGGCATTCCACCCTACCTATGCCCCTTGTGATTTTATAAACCTCTATAAGCTCACCCCTCAGCTTCCAATGCTCCAGGGAAAAAAGCCCCTGCAGTTTCAGCCTCTCCGAATACTCGAACCCTCCAACCCTGGCAACATCCTTGTAAATCTGAAAGCAACAAATGCTGGAGGTCACAGGGATCAGGCCAGCATCCACAGAGAAAGAGCAAGCTAACTTTTCGAGTCTAGATAACTCTTCATCAGAGCCGATGTAAAGTGTGAAGAGGCCAGCATTTATGCACTCTTTCAAGTTTAACAACATCTTTCCTATAGCACAGAGACAAATTACTCCTCACCTCCACTCTATCCATGCCCCCACCATAATCCCTCATTTCTGCATGTCACCCTATGACCCCATTTTTTCCACCATAGCGACTCACCTAGATCCACTATGGGCAGATATCAGGAGTCATGCCTTTGAAATGAACATCAAAAACGGATATTATTAAGACCATTTGAGGAGGAGAAATCATTTGACTCCCCTCTTTTTAACACCACCTTGCTTGGCTGTGGAAAACTGGTTTAAATTCTCTGTAACACACACCTATAACATGGTTCAATTGAAATGTAGCACTAGTCAAAATGAAGGGGACAATTACTAAGGTTTTTTGGAAGAACGAGATGTTAATTATTTACTGAGAAAAATAATAAAACATGACAGCGAACACACACAGAGGTCCATTTAAAAAGGGGAACATGACTGGTGCAATAAGAAAGATCAAAAATTAGCAGTTTTTTTTCCACAAAACTCTTAGAGTTCTCAAGGTGTTAGGGGCTTTTAACTCAAAACCACAATCATTTAATTAATGTCTTGCACCTTCAGCAGTGTGGAAACATCATGGAGTGAAAGCACATTTATCCAATTTGTATTTTTTACCAGGTGCCTTTTTTCAAAAGACTTAAAGAGAGAGAGAGACCAAGCTTTCCTGTCCTGCCGTTACCAATAAATTTACTTTCTCGCTGTCAGTCAGGAGTTGTTGCTTGAAATACAGTTCTTGAAATACAGTGTCATAGAGTCTATACAGCACAGAAGGAGGTCCTTCAACCCCTTGAGTCTGAGCTGGTTATCAAACATCCATCTATTCTAATCCCACTTTCCAGCACTTGGCTGTTGTGATGTTTCAAGTGCTCATCTAAATCATTCCTAAATGACTTGCGGATTCTTGCCTCTACATCCTTTTAGCCAGTGAGATCCAAACACCCACCACCCTCTCATCACCTCTAAACTTCCTGCTCCTTCCCTGAAGACTAAGTCTCCCGGACTCAGGTGAATCATTTTTCCCTATCTACCCTGCCTATGCCCATTAGATCTGAATAGGTGCGCCCCCCGCAACCCCAGCCTTCTCTGATCAAAGGAAAACAGCCCCAGCCTATCTAGTCTGACTTTGTAGGTGAATTACTCCAGCACCAGCAACAACATGGTGAGACTAACTGCATCCTTACTGGTGCAATCACACCCTTCCTGTAGTGTGGTGACCAGAACCACACACTGTACTCCAGCTGTGGCCTAACTAGTGTTACATGGAACTCCATCATAACCTCTGTGCTCTTGCATTCAATGCCTTGACTAATCAAGGCAAATATCCCATATGCCTTCTTAACCACCTTATTTACCTGTTATACTGCCTTCAAGGATCCATGGGCATGCACACCGTGGTCCCTCTAATCATATGTACTCTCTAGGGTCCTGCAATTCAACATGTACACCTTTGCCTTATTAGTCCTGCCAAAATGCATCACTTTACACATTTCAGGATTAAATTCCATTTGTCACTGACCAGCCCGTCTATACTGTACTGTAGCCTAAGGCTTTCATCTTACTGTTTAACATGTCATCTGGGAACTCACCAATCATACCATCGACATTAACGTTAATGTATACAACAAACAGCAAAGGACCCAGCACCAAACCCTGTGATATGCCACTGGACACAGGTTTTCGGTCACTAAAACATTCTTCAACCTTCACCCTCTACTTCCTGCCATTTAGTTCTCTTGTATATTCCCTGATTTAATTGTTTCCTTTGAACTGGATAATCTGCAAGCGACTTTCATCCCAATGTGTGAGCCTTCATGAAAGGTGCAAATCAGTGAGTAGATACATATCTGAGCTTCAGTGCCATTTTATGATAATATTCTCTTCAGCTCAGACTGATTAGCATTGATTGATGGTATAGTGATTGGAATGAGATCGGCCTCACGGAGCTCATTTAGTATGAGCTTCCTGAATGGGGCTTTTAACCTGGCCCAATCAGGGAGTCCTGGCTGACAGATATAAACAGGAGTGTCAGGGATTCTTCTCACTGTAGGAACTGGCTCGGAGCTAGCTGGTCAGGGTCAATGTCTTGTTTGTGTGGAAAGAAAGGGTGACTTGGTGATAGGATACCAGCCTCTGTGGAGTTATGGTTTCATGAGCTTGGCTCATCCTGGTCTTGTAACAACTGAGGCCATCTTAAGTCAGTGATTCTCCCTTTTTTAAAATCTACTTGAGCCCAAAAAATGCTCTAGACATTTAAATCAGGTGATGGAAGAAGAAAATTGATAGTGGTCTATTTTTACTACTTCTTAACAATACAAACAAGTGGACAGTCCTGCCTCAGTATTTCTCAAAACTAAAAGCCGAGGTATATTTTAAAATAAGTTATTAATCAAAGATCGTTCCAATCTAAGTTATACATTATAGTATTCAGAAGATATAAATGCTGAATGTAATGCTTCAATAATGTTTTTAAAAAGATGAGTAAGCAGCAATATCAGACTGATTTCACTGATGGGAACAATGAGACAGACAAACAGAGAGAAAGTATAATTGTGTCTGCTAACATCTTAACCCATGCCAACTGAATTGGTTTGATGTGGTTAAAGACGGCCTGTTCACAGATCACTTCCAGTTCAAACCACAGTTGGCCAAATTAGTATTAACAGCAGCCTTTTCGTATTTAGATATTTAGCAGGATCAAAGAGAGTTTCTATTTGAATTGTTGTTTAAAAATAATTTCTCACTGACACAAATGTTTTCTTGCCTCCGGTTCTATTGCAGGCTCACTTGAGTGTGATATTGTCAGAATATTTCACTGATCTGTGCAAACCCAGCCTGATTTTTTCTTTCCTCATTCAAGCACACCATATACATTGTTGCAAAGTGTATGAAGATTTCAGCAGATCAGACTGGCAGCTTTTCAATAATTGCAGGAATCAATCTAACAATAAATTAATATAAATGGATAATGCTGGAAATATTCAGTAGGTCAAGCAGTATCACCATGACTCTTGCTCACTGCATGAATCCAAAGAGAATGTGCCCAAGAACCAGAGCAGTAGCTGACATTTCACCCCGCGAGAGTAGATATGAGAACCACTGTTGACGATTTTGGCACCGTAAAGAGAGCCAAGGGTTTCGGGCAGGACATTTTGTCAGCTATTTGCACAAGACAAGCACTCACTGCTGTTAATTTATTAGCTGTCCCACTCTTTCCTTCCTTCTTTTGACTCCTTGTACTTTCTCTCTCTCTCTCACTGATGAGAGATTGGTTTGCAATTTCCTGGAAAGTCTATACAGACCCCAAGTTTGTGAAGCCAACAAGTCTGAGTGCAAGAACATAGTGCAGCCCTTAGCATTCGCAATCTTCTGTAAAGAACCTATTTCCCAGATATCCAAGACATTGGTACAATTGTACATACCATACCACTAACCCATCCAGGCCATTTTAAGGGAAACAAATCATGTGTCCAGCAGGTCAACCATTTAAAAACCAGTTAAGGGTTTTTGCACTTTCTTGTAATAGTTATTCTGAAGGCTTCTGAGCCTGTCATTTTGGTTTAAACAGCAAATGATGTCATCCTGTAGGATGAGATAGACAGATTTATTTTATGCTAACATACTGGTGTTGCCTGAATTCATCTCCAGGCTTGACTCCTCCGTCTCAGCCTTCCACATTCTTGCCATCTGTAAATGTGAGATCATCCAAAACACTGCTGCCCATGTTCTTACTTGTACTTTGGGTCCAGAACAAACAATGCCTTGATTAGAAAATTCTCATCCTGATTTTCAAGTCTCCCCATGACCTTGTTGCTGTCATTGTAATCTCATCCTGCCCCAGAGTTCTGCTCATCTCCTTATCTGTGGTCATCTAATTTGAGCTCCTGACCATCCCACATTTTAGTCATTCCCTCCTGGTGGCCCCCTACATACAACAATAGAATCACAGAGTCATGCAGCACAGAAACAGACCCTTCAGTCCAACCAGTCCATGCTGACCATAACCCCAAAGTAAACCAGTCCCACCTGCCTACGCTTGGTCCATATACCTCCAAATATTTCTTATTCATGTATTCTTATTCAAATGCTTCTTAAACATTGTAACTGTACCTGCATCCACCACTTCCTCTGGAAGTTCATTCCACACACGAACCTCCATGTAAAAAAGTTGCCTCTCTTGTCTTTTTTAAATCTTTAAATATGCCCCCTAGTCTTGAAATCCCCTACCCTAGGGAAAAGACACCTGCCCCTCACCTTATATGTACCCCTTATGATTTTATAAACCTCTATAAGGTCACCCCTTAACCTCCTACTTTCCAGTGGAAGAAGTCCCAGCCTTTCCAGCCTCTCCTCATGATTTCAAACTCTCAATTCCCAGCAACATCCTGGTAAATCTTTTCTGAACCCTCTCCACCTTCATAATGTTATTCCTACAACAGGAGAACCAGAACTGGACACAGTATTCCAGAAGAGGCCTCATCAACATCCTATACAACCTCAACATGTTCTCCCAACTCCTAGACTTAAGAACATGCTTTGGACTATCCTCTCTAAACCTCTCTGCCTCTTTTTTCTCTTTTAAGTTGCTTCTTAAAATCTATGTTCTTGACTAAGCTTTCCCCATCTGCCCTAACATTGCCTGAAGTAGATTATTTTTCTAATTTATTCGTGGGGACGTAAACATCACATTTATTGCACGTCCTAGCTGCATTTGAGAAGGTGGTGGTGATCTGTTTTTCTTAAACTGCTGCAGTCCACAGACTGTAGGTAGACCCACAATGCCTTTAGGGAGATAATTGCTGTGAAATATTGTTTTTATGCTCCTTTAAAGAGCCTGGGGGTGTTTTATCATGTTAATGAGAGTCAGTGACTGATTTGTGGAACACCTATGCTCCGTTCGCTATGATCAACAGCACCTTCTGGTTGCCGACAATTTTAACTCGCCCTCCCACTCCCTGGATGACATGTCCATCCTGGGCCTCCTCCATTGTCACAACGGTGCCACACGCAAACTGGAGGAGCAACGTGTCATATTCCACCTCAGGAACCTTCAGCCTCATGGCCTAAACATAGAATTCACCAGTTTTAAAACCTCCTCACCACCCCACGGCTTCATCCCATGTCCAACCCTCCCCCTCATCCCCGTATCCTTGACTTGACACTACCTGTCCATTTTCTTCCCCACCTTTTCCATCCCACCCTTCCCACTGACCAATCTCCACCAGCCCTACCTGCATCCACCTATTGCCATCGCACCTACCTTCCCACAGGGCCACTTTTCTTCCCTCTATTTATTTGCCAGCTCCCTTCCCCCCACCCCCAGTCCTGATGATGGGTCTAGGCACAAACCGTCGACTCTCCTGCTCCTCTGATGCTGCCTGGCCTGTTGTGTTCCTCCAGCTCCAAACTGTATTAACTCTGACTCCAGCATCTGCAGTTCTTGCTATCTCCTATTTCAATACATGTTGTCTGTGTATTTGGATATTAAAGACACATTGACACATATGAAACTTTATTCTAAGCTTTAGGCAAGTGAGGGAAGCAAACAAAATGCTTGTCCCTGCCAATTTAAATCTCCTTCTAACGAGTGACAATGATGAAATAATGGAGCAGATAAACAAATCCATTTTTATGTTGTGACCTACACATAATGTTAAAACATTTTATTCGCCCATGTTCAAAGAGGCTGCTCTCAGAATAATAGATAACACTTGCAGGTGTCAAGGCAACTAGAGTTTGAACGGATAATGTGAAAGTGATTTAAAACCCAGAGATTGTGCCATATTTTCCATTTATCAATTTCAAAATTCATATCTTAAGTACAGTATTGGTACAGAGTAGGCGGTAATCTTGTGAAGTATGTGTCGGATGTAAAAGTCCAAAGTGTCTCTAAAGTGGAATGCAGTGAAATTTCATCCTCTAGGGAATCACACATGCATTTGATTTATTGTCAAGTCAAACCTGAACTCCAGGTTGATCTAGTACTTACATATAGCTGATGCTGCAATTGTAACTGTAAACGTACCCTCAAATATCAGAGACTCCAATCACTTTGCTTCTGTCTTCTTGCAACAATTTGAATTTGCATTAACTCAATTGCACTTTTCAAAGATTCAACCAATATCTTTAACAATAGAGCCTGAACATTCAGAATGATAGATCTTAATGAACCGAAAAAGAGTAACAGTGCAAAGATATTTAAAAGGATAAGTCACAGAAACCGTATGGTGCAGGTAGAGGCCTTTGGCCCATCATGTCATCACCGACCCTGTGAAGGGTCAACCCAGACCCAGGCCCCCACTCCCTATCCCCATAACCCTGGATGTACATGGTTAATCCACCTAACCTGCACATCTTTGGACTGTGGGAGGAAATCTGAGCACCACAGTGACAGCCATCTGCCCACAGGGAAGGTTTCTTGCAGTTTAATATCTTGTCCAGACTTAGAGACCAGCATCCAGGGCCATGTATAGTCGAATGTATATCGACAGAAAAAGACTCTTAACTCCATCTTGTTGCAACCACAGTGACCAGTTTCCATGTAGTTTTTCTAAAAGTAGAGGGGCACAGTGGCTCGGTGCTTAGCACTGCTGGCTCGCACCTCAGGTGACTGTCTGTGTGGAGTTTGCACAGTCTTCCTGTGTCTGCGTGGGTTTCCTCCGGGTGCCCCAGTTTCCTCCCACAGTCCAAAGATGTGCAGGTTAGGTGGATTGGCCTTGCTAAATTGCTCATAGTGTTCAGGGATGTGCAGGCTGGATGGGTTAGCCATGGGAAATGCAGGGTTACAGGGATAAGGTGGGATGAGGGTCTGGGTGGGATGCTCTTCAGAGAATTGCTGTAGACTCATTGTGCTGAACAGCCTGCTGCTACATAGTAGGGATTCTATACAGTGTTCGATTTAAATTTGTACATCATCTTAATTTAATTCATTCATGAAATGTAAGTGGCATTGGCTGGGCCAGCATTTATGACCTATCCTCAGAAGGTGAGCTGCCTTCTTGAACCACTACTGTCCATTGGGTATAGGGAGGGAGCTCCAAGGACAGGCAATAGATGTTAGTCAGGCAGCGACGCCCACATCCCACAAATAAATAACAAAATAATCAGGGGTTCAAAGTAATATTTCCTTTTCAAAAGTTTCTATTGAGATTTTCTTGAGGGCCAGTTTCTTTTTTGTCCTCACTGTCTCCTCCATTAGGTGATGCAGTCATAATGTAACAATACATTCTGTACTTACTCATACACATGCAGAATTACAATAATTCATCAACATCCTTAATAATTATCAATTCTCCATTCAACTTAATGCAACAACACATAAGGAAAGCATTAATTTTCTTGAGACTGTAATATTTAAATTGGTACAAGCTAACAGCTGATCAACTTTATTTTTCTCAAAATAACCCCAGCACACCTCTATACATGAAAAATATCACCTTAAACAGACTCTCCACACACTACTGAGGTCAGAGCTAATGCATTTCTATTGCATATTTGCAAAGACTACCAGGAGTAGGAAACACTGGATGACTAGGCATATTGAGGCTTTGGTCAAGAAAAAGGAGGAGGCGTATGTCAGGTATAGGCAGCTGGGGTCGAGTGATCAAGTTTTTCCAAGTGACTGGACATTCCATATTCATTTCAAAGAAATTATTTCCCCCAATCATTTCAAGTTTTCATGGATCCCAGGTAGTTGAATATTATTTTGTTGACAAGTTTAAAAGTGATCTTTTTCCCTTGCAGCTCGTCTTTAAGCCTGTATCTCCCTCGATACCATACTTGAGGCTTCTTGCCTCCACTCTCATTTCTTGTAGCCTCCCCATGATCCCCCACATCTCTCCTCTTAGTTGTTACACTACGCTTGCAGCCTCTTTAATGCTCCTGAAATCCTTCAGCAAACACCTCCACCTCTGACCCTTGCCCTCCTCTGTCTGTCACTTCACCCTGGTGCCAGCAGATGGAATGCCCAGATCCAACCAAACGTTCTTATAGCCATACCAAACACCACCCTGGCAAAAGGCCCCACATCCCAGCCAATGGCAGGTCTTGGCAGCCTCCCCCACATCTCAACTTGCTTCCAGGTTTCACCCCATACTTACACCTCTTAGCTCACTCCCCCCTCCCTCCACTACCCCCCAATCCTTCCAGAAAACCCACCCACTCAATGACTTGCTCAGTGACATCAGCTCTGACTTTCCTAAGAGGTTGCTGGTGTTTCTCTCTCAGATTTATTGCTGATTGTTTCAATCTAGCAAGCAGGAAGGAACCAGACTGTGATAGGTGGAGAAACTCCTCACCACTTCCTTCCATTCAGGGAGATGAGCCGCCTCTGATCGATTGCCCCGTGAGTGAAATGTGCTGAACGATTTGAGTAGTTTTGGGGTGGATCCACCTGCTGTGGCTGTGTATCTTGAATGTTAATATAATTCAATTGCCAGCTATAAGTTTTCTTTTTGTTCATCTCTCTGTTCTCACGCAGTACTATTGCTTCTCTGAAACTCTTCAATAATCCCACTTCCTTTTTTCCTTCCCCCCAACTTCACACCTTTCCCATGCAACTGTAGTAAGTGCAGAATCTAGTTATGTGTCCCCTTCATTACTGCTTTATGCCTCACTAATTCAACTGTGCAATTTAGACATTATCATAGCAATACCAACTGACAAACCTCAATAAATTAGTGAAACATGATTTCCCTGTCAAAAAGCCTGGTTGACTCTGCCCTATTATCTTGAATGTGTCTCAACAAATTCCTTAATAACAGTTTTTAACATTTTCCCATTGACAGATGTCAGGACTTCCTGACAACGGGGTTCAGTCCAAAACCTTGACTTTCCTGCTGTTCAGATGCTGTCTGACCTGCTGTGCTTTTTCAGCTTCACATCTGTCTTCCAGCATCTGCAGTCCTTACTGTCACCAATCTCTGTAGGTCTGGCAGCATTTGTGGCAAGAAATCAGAGTTAATGTTTCAGGTCCAATGACCCTTCTTCAGACATCAGAAAATCCTCAGGTTCTGAGGAAGGGTCACCGGACTTGAAATGCTAACTCTGATTTCTCTCCACAAATGCTGCCAGACCTCCTGAGCTTTTGCAGCAATTTCTGTTTTTGTTGTTGAAGACGCTGATATCTGCTTATCTGATCCAAAGCACAGTACTAATAATGCAGCGCCCCACTGCTCCTGCACTGATGTGGCTGTAACTAAATTATTACATAGCCCTTCTAACTCAGGGCTATGCAAGGTTTTAAGTAAATTGTGCGCACCAAAACAATTCTGTTCGCAATGCCACATTTACGCATTGTTGAAATTAATGTATTGTTCACCTGACGAAGGGGCAGCGCTCTGAAACCTCGTGTTTTCAAATAAACCTGTTGGGCTGTAACCTCGTGTTGTGTGACTTCTGACTTTGTCCACTCCAGTCCAACACCAGCACCTACACATCACGTTATAAAACACAGTATCCTCCAAATCATTGGCAGCAACTCTGCAGTGGTGTATTAATCAGCCTGAACCCACAAATGCAGGGCACTTTGAGTACATTTTGCCTCATACTGCTTGGTGTAGTGATGAAGGAAAATTAACATTTGCACCCAATGGCAATTTCTAAATGGGCATTTCATAAGCACCCACTCACCACTTGAGAAATGTATGAATTTGTTGAAAATAATAAAATAAACTTCAAGTTCAGGCTGAGGACCTATAGATTATCCATTGATATTAAATGACAATATTTTATACACTATCTGAAAAATCCAGCCATCTGCTTCAGAGGATGCTGTATATAATTCCTCTGGGCTCTGGTACTCCAGCAGAGTACTTTTCCACAGCATATCAGTGAATTTCCACTATTTACCAAGGGCACACACTCTCAGGAGGAGTCTAGATAAAGCATCTTCTAGTGTACAAAAGTAGCTACTCTGCAAGGGCTGCCTTCAGATTGTTTTCAATATCAGGCCAGTTAATTGCGGCTTAATGATTTTAACATTAAACATGCAGCCTGGCTAGATTCTATTAGTTAATGAATAATGGGGTGCTCAACTGACTCATTTAGATAAACAATTAGAGGATTAGCATTTGCAAAGGTGAGAATGGAAATTATTAATCTCCCACTGAAGTGTACACTGTGCGTACAGGCTGTAAAACTAGATGACTGTTAGTACAAAGAATTGTTTCATGCAGGTTTACATATCAATAATTGGAAGACAGCAGACAGTATTGTACCCTACAGTGCTAAATGTAGACAGCTAGACTTATTAAAAGGAGAACCTGAAATTTGGTATGGAAGCTGAACCTTCTGAGTAAAACCATTCCCCATGTTATTCTATTATTAGTTTTTGGTCTAGATAGACCTTCGTTCGATTAAATATATACACACAGAATGCAGCTGTAAACAGAACTAAAATCTACACAGAGCAAGTGGTTTCTCAGGTTTACTAATGTGTCAGGTCTTAATAAATACACTGTGGTGATGTTGACTAGATGCGTACTCTGACTGTATCACAATTAAGCTGATTGTTTTTTACAATTCCCTTTCATTATACTGTTACAGCTACAAGAGGTTGTGGAAACCCTAAGACCACTGCAGAAGGTAATGAGGGAAAGGAGAATTACATGTTTGAAAAAAGTCCTGATTTTCATAAAGTATAAAATGCCAGCACAGCAGTCAATGTCTCTCTTTTAATGATAGAATGGCATCATGGATGTTCTTCAACTAATAATCAACAAGGAGAACACATTGAATTTGAATTATGTTTCATTAAGCACAAATTAGCAGTGGGGTTCATTCAGTGGATCACCAGATAGGAATTTTAGACTCCAATTTACACTTAATTCTTTTTTTCCTAGAAATTCAATGGAACTGAACTGAAGAAGATTGGGGTCCACATGAGCTAGTGTAAAATAAGATTCCTTATGCGTTCTGCTGCAAATGGGAAATAAATCAGTCCATTTCTGCTGTTATGTTATTTTTGTCATCTGATTTATAAAACAGTGCTAGTGTGTAGGAACTATCCTACGGTAATAGTTTTGTTAAAGGCTTTTTGTGATTTTGACTTTGGCATACTTCTTTTGTAGCAGTTGCGTTACATTCCAAGGTTAAAAATACTCTTCTGAAAAAAACATGTATCCTCAAGTTTCAGCCAGCAGTTTTCTAAATATGACCAAACAATATAATTGTAGTGATTCCATTTTCAGTACCACAATGATTTCCAACTCTGAAATTTTCAACACAATATTATTTAGGGTACAATATATTAATATGCTGGACAAGACAAATGGCTTCATGCAACCAGAAGTCAACTAACATAATAAATGTCATTGATGCATTTCCTTTGATCTCACCTGTAATCTTTTATTAAGGCTTTCTACAAAGTTTGAACCAACTAATGTTCATTACTTGCTCATGTACTAGAAGTTTTCCAAGATCACTTGACTGCATGTCTCGACGATAATGCAGGCATGTGCTAAATATTGTGACTCTACCTTCAAAAGCATCACAATACTTTGTGGAGAATATAGAATGTTAATAAAGTCAGGAGCTGGAAATATAAGTTGTGAACTAATTGAATTTCCTTTCTTAAATGAACACCGACAGATCTCTTCTTCTAAAAACAAACTAGAGAAATAATAGTGTGACAACGAGAAAGTTATTTAACTTCAATATTGATTGAGGGCAGGACTGAAGCGGAGGTATCAAATTATCTGATTTGTAACAAATCTTGAGATTTGGCAGTATTTTTGTGAATAGAGGAAATGCATTCCAGATAATTAGCTGACCCATAGTATTTCAGCCTCCTTCTATCTACATAAGGTCAAGGACAGGTAGCAAATCAATTGAAGATCTAGTAACTTCATAAAGTGCAATTTTGCTAATAGCTGAAGGCAGCAATCCATAAGAAGCAGGGTCTACAACAGATGCTCCATATGAAGTGTTTATCAGCTGCCATTATGGATTGTTCTTTTCAATGTTGGCAAATGTTACCAAGCTGCTGTAGCTATGGTGATTGCCATATGCCAGGCCACAGATGATGTTGCCATTTCTCTCTGCCATTGGCTAGTGTCTCTCAGGTGTGAAAACACATGGTGCAATTTGACTTTTAAATTCTGAGAAGAATTGGTATCTGGCTAGGATTTAGAATTGAGTGGTTATAAGATTAAGTGTTGCTGCAAAATGCATATTTTTTTGAATTCAAATTGAAAGATATAATGTCAAACATTGTGGGGAATATAATAGTTCCTGAGCTGCAAAGACCATGAAGATATCATTTAACAGAAAGGTCAATGTTTATGATATTAGATGTATGGCTAGAAAAGTACTGGGAATTTTACCTGACAACTTTAGGATCAAAGGGAAATTTTACAGTACCTCCCTTAGGACATTGAACAAGTGAGTTGAAATCTCTGACGGTGTAGATAGCATGTCATTTATGAATGGAATAGATTGATCGGCTAACAGACCTTTTCTTGTTTTTGAATCTGTACTTAAAACCTCCTTACCTATTACCACAGGCTATGGATACTAAGTTACTTTTTCTGTCGAAGTCTCAGATACCGGATGCATTTAAACTAATCACTTGTCATTCAATTAAAAGACATCTGTCTTTCAATTTGTGCAGCGCTCCCATCAGTAAGGTCAGGAGGTTCGACACATACAACCCATGATTCAGCAATTAGCATGGAAGAAAACTGCGTTGCCAATTGTATTAACACTGATGTCAGAATCTGGAGGAAAATGTGGCTTAAATGTGGCAAAAGTAATAACATAAGGCTCGTTCAATTCTAAAAGAGTGCACCAAATGATTTTACTAAATGGACCTTTGTTGGTATCTATAATATATGCTTATCAGTTACTGGTTATTAAGTGACAGTATCCTTAATGTGAAAGCTCTCCAGGAAGATACTAACCAAGGTTATCATTGAGCATTACTTGGACAAATCACAAGGTGAACCAAGTCTGATTTCTGCCTTTAATGACTATGATTCCCCATTGGGTAATTTATTGATATAGGAAGGCATTAAAAAATAGGCTGTATGTCCTGGCTAGTCATGTGCTTAATTGGCAAAGAGAATATTACTTGTACAGCGCTCTACAGGCAAATACTGCAGCTCCCAGTTCTAGCAGCAGATGCACATCCTCCCAATTCACCAGTAGAGACATACGTATCCGTTCAGGCACAATGTGCTCTGAGTAGCATGAAGTCATGTATAGGTTTGAATGATACCCAAATGACTTAGAAATGCAAAAGACCATCCATAAAAATGGCATAACATTAATAGACTGCTGAAAAGGGTAAGAAGAAACACTATTGAAATATTTTGCAAACAACTGTTATCATATCTCATGCTCAGCGTTGTAAAGAAAATTGAAAGGTTGTTTTCAGATTAATGTCTGATCCCAGCATTACAAGGGTTTATGTTTATGCCATTTCAGGAGTTGCATATTACACATTTTAGTCTGTTTTAATTGCAAGCTGTTGGTTTTCATCCTGAGATGAAGGTGCAGCCACAATAACAATTTTGACAATAAAAGACAGCCTCTAACAGTGCAAGTGCTGCGTGCTCCTGGGAATAGAATGGCTGCTTGTTATTAATGCGTCCTCCGTTCACCTGCTGCATCCAAATCAAAACACTTGGAGCTGAGTTTACCCTCAAAGTAGCGCTATGTTTGCATTAGGCAGCCAAATTCCTTGGAGAGCTCCCTTCCTCGTCAAAAGTGAATCAATCATCCACAAGGATGTCAGCATCTGCCTGAGCAATTTTATTTGGAAGAAAGGGCAGATGGCGGTTTTTTTTTCTATTTAATCAGCGCCACCAAATGTGGACGAAGCACTCACAAAAGAAACCCAATGATCTGAAATATGCCATTGTTCCAATGTGGCAAGAGACACCCCCCATACTCCCAGGATCACCGAGAAGGATAAAATAGTAGATATAAAGAAAAACAGGATTGTTCAAATCTGAATAAAAAACAGGGCACATCAGAAATTCACAGCAAGCACAGGAGCATCTCAAGAGAGAAAAATGGGTTTTGATGTTTCAGATGAAAGCTTCCACCTTAAAGACAAACCCTTCCCTTTTAGGGCTATATAGTTCCAACATTTTCTAGTTTCAATGTCTCTTCAAAACAGCCATTGAATACAAGTTCTCACATGAGAAGTATGATAGTTCATAACAGTCATTGTCATTATGTTTAATCTTTGTCTGGACCCCCAGTAATATTTAATCAAGAAAACTTTCCAGCAAACACATCAGGATAGATTTTCAACTTGCCATGATAAACCTGCTGCTTGAAAGGCTACCCTATAACTTTTGAGATAGGAATTCCTCTGGTCACTTTATGCATGAATAGGTTTTCTCCAACCAGTATTTCAAGCAAGGTTATAAACTCATCTTTTCAGAATATGCCTTAGAAATTGTGCATGTAATTTGTGTCTGAAAGTTGAGAAAAGATGCTGGAGGATCCAAATTATTGTACATAGGCTAAGAGGATACAACTTGACAAATAGATTAGAGCACCCTAATTATGTAGGAAGACCGTCTGAACCTAATGTCTGACCCCTATGTCAGCAAATTGAAGACTGAACACCTCATCTAGACCTCTTTGGAAAACTATTGTAGTCAGTTGTTTTCTAAGGCCTAAAGCCATGCTTAAAGGAGTGCTGAAAGGTCATGACCTGAAGCATTAATTCTCTCTCTGTGAGACCGGCTGAGTTTTTCCAACATTCTGTTTTCATTTCTTTAAAGGGTTGGTACTGTCGACTCCACTTTGAAGCACTGGGCAACACTATCACTTATACCCCACTCCTAAACTCCTCAGCAATCCCAGTCCTTGTGTCAGTATGCCGATACATTCTAACTTTCATCCTCTTTGTGATGGAGGCTTTCTCGTCCAGGACCCCAGATACATTGGTCATGTCTCAATCTTGTGAGGATCAATTTGGTGTGGTCCTTTTTTCACATCATTTTCAGTCACCGGTGAGCTGATGCTTGAATCTTGCAGTCCATGTTTTCTGATTTTGGTAAGACAAGTAATCAGAAGGATTCTAAGTAATTAATAGAATAAGTAATACATATAAATAATTTCCAATGATATTTTTGTTTGACTAGTACGTTTCAAAAGCAAAGATAAGAAGGGATATATTTGGAGGAGTGGAACTTTTGGATGACTGAAACTGTGTTTTTGTTCTCCTTTTGCCTGTGCGTTATTGAAAATTGGTACTAGTGGGATTGACACGTGACGGGGTTGGCTTGAGATTGGATTACTCAGGGCACGCAAGTTTGGTAGGTTTGATCCTGTTTTCAGACAGGGTGGATGAAGCCTATTGGAAGATATCACAGGTCAGTTCGTCAGTGAGCAGCAGATTTTGACACTTAATGGCGACCCTGGAGTTGTGTCCACACGGCTGAAGTAATCTACTTGTTCCACGATTTGACTCCAGGATGCTGAAGTGTTGCTGATGGGCCTGGAACTCAGAGAAGCCTCTCACGCCACTAATACGTCAATGCTGCCAAGAGCTAGTGCTTTTGGAAGTCTGGGAACAGTGTTGGCTGCAGCATGGCAACAAAGCTGTTATTATGTTTATGTCTACGACATATCCCGGCCAATACAGGGGAAATGCAGTCTCAGTCAAGGCCAACTCTGTTGCTAAAGAAGATGTAAAAGGCTGGAGCAAGAAGCTGATTTCAGAGAAATCTTCAATCATTTTTTGAGTTAAGATTTACCCTTGGGTCTCAGGTAGAGATGAGCTGCTGGCAGTTGGGGATCTGATCAATAGTTCTTTGAAAGAGAGGAGCTAGAATTCCTCATTAGGGAGAGAGAGAGAGAGAGAGAGAGAGAGAAAGCTTTAAAATATTTTTGTGACTCACAGCGAAGACTGTAATCTGGGGATGTTGCTGAGAAATTCAAGATATCTGTCTTGGTTGGGTGCCATTTACTGTTCGATTTCTGATATACTGAACCATAGCTTGCCTGTTAATTCATGTCTACCTCATGTTAATTCCGGATGTTAGAATATAAGGTATATATCATTGACCATTTATTTTATTGGCCCTTGTAGAGCAAAATTCATTCTGTTCATTTAAAGCCATGGAACCTGGTGGCTTTATTTTCTTAATCAGTGCTGATTCCAAATTTTGCCCACTTTACCGAAACAAGGGTAACTGGTTCCTAAACAAATTGAAATAATTTTAAATATCTCGTCTGGGATGAACACAAAATTTGGGATTATGAACTAGGAGAGAAAGATTGGATTTATTGTGCCAAAAGTGAAGTCAGTCTGTGAGGGTTAGGATTTAGATTTCTGTGAAAATATAACATTCTGGCATCTGTGGCACTTAGTTCTGCAAACAGAGTGGCAATTTTGTATTTGTGGCTCTATTAAATATTGACCGTAGGTGAAGAACAATTATTCAAACAGCTGTTTGGATTATTGTGTGCTGCAAAGGGAAATTTTCCTCAGCAGAAGGCTGTTTACTGATTATTGTAATAATACTTGGATCCAAAAATCAGGCTCTGCTTTCCCATCGGATTGCTTTGACACAATTGGACATTAGATGGTTACATTTGGGTGGAGAATGTTGGGAGAACAGTGACAGTTCAGTATATGGGATTAATCTCTCTCTCTCTCTCAAACAGTCTCTTAGGTAAATGTGGTAGACCACTGACAAAGAAATTGTCAGGTTCATTCAACGATTATTGTACTGGTCAATACAACATTGAACATCAGTGTCCCTAAACCTCAAAACAAAAACAAAAGTAGTGTATAATTTTGGTCTTGATGGTGAATCAGTGACTCCTCATAGGAGTGAGGCTCGTCTATGTGAGCACTGGGCAAGGATAGCTCAGGTCAGCCTGTTTTGTGAAACAGCCTGACAACAGACTTGCCCGTACTTGGAGGAGGTGAGCTGTCTTCCAGAAATACAGTAAGGTCTCGAGTCCTTCGTTTGCAATAATGAGCTACACTCACCCACCGTCCCCCCACCCACCCAACATAGTTTCTGACCCCCTCACGACCCCCTCACAATTTAGACAATTGCCACTTGCTGGAATCATTTCTGATGAGCTCACCAAGTTGGTGGCACATTGCAAAGGGGCCACAGCACAGAGCTTCAGTCTGGAGGGAGGACAGAGAATGAGCTGAATTAGAGAATGCTAGAGAATTCTGCTACAGGGCACAGAGCTCCCAAATCAGCACAGAGATAGCAGGAACTGCTGATGCTGGAGTCTGAGATAACAAGGTGTGGAGCTGGATGAACACAGCAGGCCAGAAAGCATCAGAGGAGCAGGAAAGCTGACGTTTCGGGTCTGGACTGTTCTCCAGAAAAGAGTCCAGACCCGAAACGTCAGCCTTCCTGCTCCTCTGATGCTGCCTGGCTTGCTGTGTTCATCCAGCTCTACACCTTATTATCCCAAATCAGCATGTTGTAGTCAGGGAGTGCTACTGTTGACATGTAAGTGTCAGCGTCTGGCATGGAGAAACAGAGGAGCATAGCTCTGAGGCTGTGGAGGACATTAATTGGTTTGCACACAGGTCGCATATGCTGTCACTTAGCGCAGAATAAATATCCTTCAGAAAAGGGAATGGGAGTCCAAAAATACTTTGTTTTACTTATTTCCCAGGCCCAATTACTTCCTCCCTGTACTGTGTAGAAAAACCTTTAAAACTTATCAACAATGCCTTGCTGGAGGTGGTAGAGAGTGTTCTGTACCCGGGGAAGTGATCCTCTGCACACGTCCTGGCATAAATACAACTAAATTAAAGCCTCACCTGACAGGTAGTTGTTCGAGCTCTCGCCTGTCAGGACGCTTATTAGAGGCTGTGCGTTTTGTGGTGTCTTATGACAGCTGGAGCCAATCTGCCTTCAATTGTCCAAAGTCCTGAGAAAGTACAGCCACGTTGCAGTACACATCTGAATCTGAGATGGCTCACTGTTTGTCCCATCTTCAACATGCACAAGGAGGAAGCTAAGCAGATGGTCTTCCATCAGATGAAAGAGGAGGTTGAACATAGGAAGCTGAGGGAGTTGAAGATTCAGCATGGCCTTCCCCATTTCTGGAAACACTTGAAGTTAGAAAAACTTGTCTAGTATAGTTTTGCTTGAGGGCTCCAATGTCAGGTCATCATCCTTGTGCGCTGTTACTTCAGCAGCTTGATCCTCTGACACTGCTCCTCCACTTCATTCTCCAATCTTGACTTCGCATAGTTTCTCTGCACTTGGGTAGGGTGAAGCATACATGTCAGGCCAACAGCAAAGATGAAACAGTTTATGGTCTAAAATGTCCCTTGGAAAGAAATCACTCAATCTCACAAGAAATAACAACAGATGAACCTACAGTTTCCCACCACAGGACGGTGAGATTGTCCTCCACAATGACCAGCTTTCATTCAGGGAGGACTAGTGGCTACAAGCCCACAAGTGGTGTGTAGTCAATCAGATAAGTTAAAGATGCTGTCACAGTCAAACTGCGCTCGGGTCTTGACAATGTGGAAATGGACACCCAGCAGCAGAGTGGGGGCTGGGAATGTTCCTCATTCTGTTAGGAGATAACTCCCTAAAACACACACACATAGGCACACACACATGCACACACAGACACACAATACTCCCAGCTGAAAATCCCTGGAGATAGCAGGTGAGTTTGCCCTCGAAGTATCAAGATCACATGGTGAAATTCAATCACAGGGATTACCGGTAACAAAAGCCAAATGCACAGAATATCTAAGGAATTGTTCCTCCAATCACAGGCAAACTTTTGTTCTTGCATTTGGTTTGGAGAGGTTCTGTATTGAGGCTGTCAGTGGCAAACATGTGAAAGAAATGGTCTGTGATTGGAGCAGCATTGATCAAGATAAACAGGAAAGAGAAAGAAAAGTCCAAAGATGTGCAGGTTAGATAGAATGACCATAGGTGATCACTCTGTTGTGCCCAGGGAAGTAAAGGCTAGTTGGAACAGCTTTGGGATAAAGTGAGAGTCTAAGTCTGGGTGGGATACTTTTCAGAGGGTTGGTGTGGATTTGATGAACCAAAAGGTCTGCCTTCTGCAGTGTAGGGATCCTGTGATTCTGTGATTCTATGAAACTAATGAGTTTCCAGGAAAGATGAGGGGGCCACTGAGGCCAGGTAACCATGAAGCTGAGGTACCGAGACTAGACCTTGTCCTGGGGAGCTGAAACTGGGGATCTGGATGTTCTGTCTGTCAGGTTCAGGGGCAAGAAAGGCCATCTGCCCAGCAGAGGGAAGAGAAAGGCAACAGAAAGCAGGCCTGGCAGCATCTACAGAGAGAGAAACAGAGTTATGATTTCGAGTCCAGTGCAACTCTTCTTCAGAACTCAGTTAACCAGAAGTCAGAAAAACTTAAAATCACAGAGGTGATTAATTCCTTGGAAATGGATGTGGATTTCTAGCTTAAGGGTACATATGTTCAGAAACAACTATGGGGAAAAATGTGATGGTGTCGCAATGAATATTGTCAATTGTTAAAATTTAAACCTGACAGTGAGATCTGAAATGCAGTAAAAACTGTCTGGTTAAAATCTTCCTGATTTGTGCTAATGCATTAGCTGCAAGCTCACCAGTTTGTAAGCTCACCAAAATGTAGCCATTGAAAAACAAAAAAACATTCTCCTCAAAACAGTCACAAGAACAGCCCTTGATAAAGTATTATTTTGTCACACCTACCAGTAGATGTTGCTCCACAAAGGCTTTAAACCTGCATTTCTGCTGATAAAAAGTATTTAAAGGCTTTCTGTTGGGCATCTTCACCTTAAATTGCACTTTCTTTTGCCTATCTACACTGACAGCAACCACCTCTGACCGTGCATCTTCCATTGGTCATGTAGTGAGCTATAACTTCGAAGGTGTCTCTTACTTGTTGCAACATTTTGGTTGAGTTTCATGTCAGTGATGATGGATTGTGTTATTACAGATAAGGAGGCAAAACAATAATGTGAAGGAATGACATAAACAGAATAACACACACTTTGTTATGGGCAATCCTCCGTATTGTGCAGAAAGTCACCTGCAGCTATACACAAGTACATAATCACTGAAATATTTAAGTTTGCAAGCAAGGAACATACAGGACAACAAGAAGTCATATGTTATTTACATTTTAAGGCAAGAAAATGATGTCGTGGTAATGGTACTACCACGTGTAATGTCACTTTGAAACCAGAGAGATAATCCAGGGACATTAGTTCAAATCCTACGACAGCTGGTGGAACTGAAATTCAGTTGATTTTATCTGACAGAGGGTGGTGGTAGAGGGTTGTTATTCGCACAGGAGGCCTGTGACCAGCGGTGTGCCACAAGGATCGGTGCTGGGTCCACAGTTGTTTGTCATTTATATAAATGATTTGGATGAGAATATGGGAAGTATGATTAGTAAGTTTGCAAATGACACCAAAATTGTTGACGTTGCGTACTGTGAAGAAAGAAATCAATGAGTACAATGAGAGATAACAAGGTGTGGAGCTGGATGAACACAGCAGGCCAAGCAACATCATAGGAGCAGAAAATTATCTCCAGTACAATGAGAGATTTTTATCAGATGGGCTAATGGGCTGAATTTTGGCAGATGGAGTTTTATCTACACAAATGCGAGGTGTTGTATTTTGGTAAGGTAAATCAGGGCAGAACTTATTCAGTTAATGGTCGGGCCTTGGGAAATGTTGTTGAACAAAAAGACCTAGGGATGCAGATACATAGTTCCTTGAAAGTTGCGTCCCAGGTAGACAGGGTGGTGAAGAAGGCATTTGGCATGCTTTCCTTCATTGGTCACTGCATTGAGATAGGAGTTGAGATGTTATGTGGCTGTACAGTACACTGGTGAGGCCACTTTTAGAATACTGCATTCAATTCTAGCCTCCCTGTTTTAGGAAAAGCATTGTTAAACTTGAAAGAGTTCAGAAAAGTTTTACAGAAGTATTGACAGAGCAACACACAGAGAATGGTGCATGTACAAAATGAGCTGCCAGAGGAAGTGGTACATGCAGGTACAATTATAACATTTAAAAGACATTTGGACATGTATATGCTTAGGAAAGGTTTAGAAGGATATAAGTTCAGCTTAGGATACCCAGTCGGCATGGACCAGTTGGATGGAAGCATCTGTTTCCGTACTGCATGAGCTCATGACTCTGACTCTATCTAGAAATAATGAGGGCTCTTGTGGCACAATGTTGGTGTCCCTACCTCAAAGCCAAGTCCCACCTACTCCAGATGTGTGTAATAACATCCCCGAACAGGTTGTTTCAAAAAAATGTCTGCAGCAACAATAATCCCTTGCCTTTGAGCCAGAGAGCCTGAGTTCAAGTCCCACATGCTCCAGGTGTGTGAAATAACATCTCTGAGCAGGCTGATTAGAAAATATCTGCAGTGGTAGTGTCCCTACCTCTGAGCAGGAGATGCAGGTTCAAGTCCCACCAGCTCCAGGCATGTTTCATAAAATATTTGCACAGGTTGATGAAAAAAAACAAACTGCATCTGGAATTAAAAATTAGTTACTGCATTGGTGACCATGAAACTACCATTTATTGTTCTAATATGATATTGGTTCAGAAGTGTTCTTTAGGCAAGGAAATCTGCCATCCTTACCTGGTCTGGTCTACATGAGTCTCAGATCCATATCAATGACTGGTTGACTCTTAATTGTCCTCTGAAATGGTGTAGCAAGCCAGTTGGGAATTTCAGAACTGTCAACAAGTGCCTGCTTTGCCAGTGGCAGCCATCACCCAGGGGATGGATGATGGGCATGACTGAAGATGGCAGGGCTGCACTTTGCAAATGCCTTGCATCATAATCGATAGGAGCACAAACCACTGAGGAGGCTGCCAGACACATCAGCTGTTCACACTTTGGGCAGCTGCAATCAGTGATATGTTTAACGTGGGATCAGGTCAACCTTGGCTACAATATCTTCATTCTATTTATGTTTTTTTGTGGTTCTAACACCTGCCTGTTTCTGTTGCAAAGCAAGATGTTGATTGGGTGCAGTCACATATATATTTATATAGAAAAAGAAAGCTTTAAAATGTTGAAGAGCACTGAACTGCCTGAAATAGCTTAATATGTCATGAGAGGTGCCACTGTATACTGACTTCTCCAGTGCTGATAAATGGTCTGCAATGTTTGTCCACTATAGTTGACTGACCAGGACATGGACAAAGGCTGTGTTAATGGTGGCTAGTACAAATCATTACATGTTTACCTCCTCTTCAGCAAGTTACCTGGCCATGCTTAGCTGGGTATGGTGCCCATCGAAAACAACAAAGAGGAAATTGTGGGGCAGAGATCAAGCATAATGGAATGTAATGTTCCCCTATTCCCCTACCCCAATTATCCCCTCACCCTGTTTTGCCCAAATGTTTTGCAAAGAAACATAATGAATACTAAAAGCCAGAGGAAATCTTTGCTTCACTGCCTCACCTCACAGATAAAGAATATCCTTTCGACTCACACAATTGGGAGCTAATAATGGAAGTGTACCTCACAAGTAAGAAAATCTAAGGGGGGGAAATGAACTGCAGTATCCAAAAGAAAAATGACATCTTCGTGGTTGTGCCAATGATATCCAGCTTGTATTGTGACATTCCTTTTCCATTTGAAGATATTTGAGGAGCGGTGTGAGTCACATCCTTCTGTTAATCAACTTTTGCTTTTCTTTTCCAGCAGAAAATTTGTTCCACAACATCTGCAGGGAGGGTTGTACGTGGCTTGCCTTGCCGATAAGATTATGTGGAATTTCACACAATGGAGTCAATTAATTTTGCGTTAAAGCCCGACTATCACCGACTTGCACTCAATCTTGAGCATGACTGAATTCGATCCATAGCATTACACAATGCTACTTGCTTCGGGCTACTTTCTCTATTGCCAATGTGGTACATATGTGGTTCTTAAGTGGCATATATATATTTTATTGAAATTAATTTGAGAATTTACTTGCTGTTGAAATTGCAAATGCTTAAGTGAAATGATCAACGAAATATTGCGCCTTCAGAAACCACCAATAACTGATTCAGTTAGGCACAGGTCACAAATAATTTCTGTCAGCTGCACAAACACTAAAAGAAAGACTTGCATTTATATAGCGCCTTTCACAACCACCTGATGTCTCAAATTGATGTGCAGCGAATTTTCTTGACGTATAGTCACTGTTGTAAAGGAGAGCACACAGCAGCTACACGGCAAAATTCCACAAATAGCAATGTGATAATGACCAACTTTTGTGGCACTAATTTAGGGATAAATATTGACCAACAGGCCAGAGTTAAACTCTTCTGCTCTTCTTTGAATCAGTGCAACAAAATCTTTCACGTCCACCACCGTGGACATAATAGGACCTCAGTTTAAAATCTCAAATGGAAGATGACACCATTGGTGGCAAAGCTTTGAGTTTTATGCTCAAAGTCCCAGAGTCACTCAGAGACAAAAGGACCTACAACTGAGTCAGAAGCAGAAAAAAGCCTGATCAGGTGAGTTACCGCATGTGAAACAAGAATCACGCTAGATCTTTCTTGTTTTTGAATTCCAGTTGTTGCTTTTGTTTGCACAGGTGTTGTGATGGACAGAAGAATTGGAGGGTAGCTGCAGGAAAATGAAAGCTTAAATTGTGAAATAAATCTTTCAAGCTGCATAAAAAAATACGTCATGATGGCAAGTGGTCTGGATTCTATTTAGCTGCCTCCTACATGTGGGCATCAGTGGACATCTGAACATTTCCCCAGAGACACCTTTAAGAAAGGTACACATGCAGTCAGGATCTGGGAGAGCTGAATTCAAGAACTCTGCAGAAGAGCACCTCTTACTAGGATTCAACAGGACAGAATTTGCAATCCATTGTTAAAAAGCAGTGTGGGTGGCATAACAGGGAGCTGGGACCTGCATGGGGCCAGGGCACAACTCACATTTGGCAGGTACAGAGGGCATCTGGTGCCAGTGATCTACAGGAGTGATCCTGATTTGAGATACAGCCAGACAACAAATGGACACAGCAGGGTTTGAGGGTAGAGTTGAAAATCCTGGTGACCAAGGGGCAAACATTTTAAAAAATGGCACAGTTCACTGGCTGGGAAGGTTAGAAGTAAGAGAGATACTTACAGCTCAGCTCAAGCATCACCACCTGAGAGAGTAGGTGCCACGAGGTCTGGCTACACTAAGGGAAACCAAGGGCCACACAAGCAGTTTCAAACTGAGTGAACAGACCCAGGGAAGTCACAAAACCAGAACTAAAGCAATAAAAAAGCTAATTAGAGACTTGAACGGAAAAAAATACCTAATAGAAGACGAAAGTTAAAAGACTGTGGAAGTTACAGAAACAGCGAGAGATCCATTATTTAAAACTGTGATAAAGACAGGAGGCATTTATTTAGAGTCGTGCGCAGAGGAATTCATCCAACATAAGAACATGAAAGCAATAAAGATTTTAACTGAGTGCTGGAGACAATAGAAATCATCGAGTAAGAAAAAATGTTGAAGGAATGGTATTCATCTTATCGAGTCGCGAAGATCAACGTCCATTCACAAAAGCCGTTAAGGAAATGCAAAGTATTTATTCGAGGGATTCGTTCAGAGCGCTACAAGAAGACAGGAATTGACCGTTTTGGTAGTAAAATGTGAGAATCCTACATTTTCATGTCAAAAAAAGCACTAAAGCTGACAGTACAGAAGTACTTTCTCTGTTCATTTGTGGGATTTGGGTTTCGCTGGCTGGCCAACATTTCTTGCCCATCCCGAGTTGCCCTTGAGAATGTGGTGGTAAGCCACCTTCTTGAACCGCTGTAGTCCTCCTGCTGTGGGTTGACCCACAATACTATTAGGGAGGGCATTCCAGGATTCTGTCCCAGTGACAGTGAACGAATGGTAATATATTTCCAAGTCAGGATGGTGAATGGCTTGGAGGGGAACATGCAGGTGGTGGTATTGCCATATATCTGATGCCCTTGTCCTTCCAGATAGAAGTGGTCATGGATTTGGAAGGTGCTGTCTGAGGATCTTTGGTGAATTTCTGCAGTGCACATTGTAGATAGTACACACTGCTGCTACTGAGAATCGGTGGTGGAGGGGGTGGATGCCTGTGGATGTAGTGCCAATCAAGTGGGTTGCTTTGTCCTGGATGGTGTCAAGCTTTTTAAGTGTCGTCGGGGCTGCACTCATCCAGGCAAGTGGTGAGTATTCCGTCACGCTCCTGACTTGTGCCTTGCAGCATTCCTAGCTTCTGGCCTGCTCTTGTAGCCACTGCGCTTATGTGGTGAGTCCAGTTGAGTTTCTGGTCAGTTATAATGCCCAGGATGTTGTTAGCGGGGGTTTCAGTGATGGTAACACCATTGAATGTCAAGGGATGGTGGATAGATTGTCCCTCATTGGTGATGGTCATAGCCTGGCATTTGCATGGCACGAATGTCACTTGCCACTTGTCAGCCCAAGCCTGGACATTGTCCAGATCTTGTTGCATTTGAACATGGGCTGCTTCAGTATCTGAGGAGTCATGAATGGTGCTGAACATTGTGCAATCATCGGCGAACATCCCCACTTCTGACCTTATGATGGAGGGAAGGTCATTGATGAAGCAGCTGAAGATGGTTGGGCCTAGGACACTACCCTGAGGAACACCTGCATAGATGTCCTGGAGCTGAGATGATTGACCTCCAACAACCACGACCATCTTCCTATGTATCAGGTATGACTCCAACCACCGGAGCGTTTGCTCCCTGATACCCATTGATTCCAGTTTTTCTCGGGCTCCTGGATATCACACTCAGTTGAATGCAGCCTTGATGTCAAGGGCTGTCACTCTCACCTCACCTCTGGAATTTATCTCTTTTGTCCATGTTTGAACCAAGGCTGTAATGAGGTAAGGAGCTGAGTGGCCCTGGTGGAACCCAAACTGGGCATCACTGAGCAGCTTATTGCTGAGCAGGTGCTGCTTGATAGCACTGTTGATGACACCTTCCATCGCTTTACTGTACTGAATCGTAATGTTGTAATATTGCGGAATTAAATATCTTTGAAATGAGGAAAATACATTTTAACACGAGGAGGTCAATTGGGAACATAGTTGTTGACATTATTGCACTCCAAGAAATAAATACATAAGATTTGTTTTGGTTGAAGTTCTGTAAGCCTGCCAAAATTACTTCAACCTCAGAACAAATAAATTTCATGGAAGATTTATTAGAAGATTTCAGCATTTTGGACAGTCCATCTCTGCAGAATTTTAGAGAAATGCGACAATGGAGATTTTAGGGCAGAATTCACATAGGACAGAATTGCTGATGAGTCTTTGTCAGACTCATTATAGACAAAAGGAGATTCGATCCTAGAGAAAGCCATTCAAATGGTGAGTGGAGCAGAGGTCAGGGAGCAATCCAAATAATGGAAGGTATCGCACATTTAAGGCACAGAAGAGGAAGAATTTCTTCACTAAGAGAGTTGTGAATCTGTGGAATTCTTTACTACAGAGGGCTGTTGAGGCTGGGTCATTGAATATGTTCAAGGCTGAGAAAACACATTTTTAATTAATAAGGGAATCAAGGGTTAAGGAGCAAAGGCAGGAAAATTGAGTCAAAGATTATTAGAGAAGACATGAGCTCATTGATTGGGAGCACAAACTTGATAGGTTGAGTAATTGACTTCTGCTCCTACATCTTATGGTCTTACAAGAAAAAATCAATCATTGACATTGAGAAACCAATTCAGTCAGTAGGGTGGACACCAGGTATTGCCAGTGACTGTCAAAGCTGTGGAGTAAGGAAGCCTCACAGTCACCGCTATGAAAAGAATGTTCCATCTAAAAAAAAGGTAATTTTCAGAAAATCTGCCAACAAAGGACACAATCACAGAGCAGCAACAAGTTAAATAGCAACTCACACATTTCATTCAGTAGAACAGCCTACAATAGAAGAAAAGCCTCAGATATTCCCTGAAGAAATAGGTGATTAAGACTGAACTTTTGGCAAGAAAATATTTGTATCAATGGGCACCTCATTAATGTTCAGGTTGGCACAAGGGCAATTGTCACAATGTTGTCAGACAGTGTTCTATGGTTGAACACACACAGCTTAACAGCTTACGGCAGAGCAATTGTATGGTTCAGGAGATGCAGCACTTAAAATGGAAGGTATGATCCAAGCAACTCTGCAACCCATGGGGATAGACCAAAAAAGTTAAATAGAAAAAGATAAAGAGATCCTTTGAACAGCAACGACTTAATTATTCAATGGATTAGGGAAGTTCAACACTTAGGGTGGCACAGTAGTTAGCACTGTTGCCTCACAGCACCATGGACTAGGGTTCAATTCCACCCTCAGGTCTGTGGGTTTCCTCCCACAGTCCAAAGGTGTGCAGGTTAGGTGGATTGGCCTTGCTAAACTGTCCATAGTGTCCTGAGATGTGTAGGCTAGGTGGATTAGCTATGGGAAATGCAGGGTTACAGGAAAAGGGGGGGTGGGTCTAGGTCAGATGCTGTTTGATGGGCCAAATGGCCTGCGTGCGGACTGTAAGGATTCTATGAATACACATCCAGGCAGATTCTTAATTCTTTCGTGAAACAAGAGGAAAAATAAGTTGAAGAGATAACCAGAATGGGCATCATCTTCCTAGTAACAAAACCAATCAGCGGTGCTTAGGTATAGTTACTGAATCCTAACCTAATGAGTCCATCAGAATTTACATTGACCTCATATAGCTCAACAACATGACAGTGAAAGAAATCCACACTGTGTCTACATTTGACAGGAGTTTTGCCAAATTATTCAGAAGTAACTTGGTGCAACTGAGAGTTCTGGCATGTTCCATTGAATGAGTGATGAAGACTGCTTACCACAATTCTAACTCCACTTAGTAGATTTTACCTCAACAAACTATCACTTGGGATTTCTTCAAACCCAGAAATTTTTGAGTAGACTGTCCAAAATTTAACAGCATCCCTAAATTTCATATGCCGCATGGATGAAATATTGATACACAGCAAAATGATTGTGGAGTATGATCAGAGAGTGCCACACAGTCTCAAAATACTCACAAATCAAAGGCTCACCCTCAACACCAAGTGTGAATTCTCCAAGACATCTAATCACTTTTTGGGAAATATCGTCAACAGTGCTGGAATAATGGCAGACCACAGAAAATAAAAGCTATTGAAGAACTTCCCACTCTGAAATCAGTTCATGACTTATAAATATTTTTTGCAGATTGGAAACCATTTCAAAGAGTCATAGAGTTATACAGCTCAGAAACAGACTCTTCGGGCAAATCATCCACGCCAACCAGATATCCTAAACTATCCAGTCCCATTTGCCAGCATTTGGCCCATTTCCTTCTAAACCCTTCCTATTCATATACCTATCTAGATGCTTTTGAATGTTATAATTGTACCCACCTCCACCACTTCCTCTGGCATACATGCACCACCCTCTGTGTGAAAAAGTTGCCCCTCAGGTTCCTTTTAAATCTTTCCCCTCTCACCTCTCACCTATGCCCTCTAGTTTTGGACTCTCCTACGTCGGGAAAAAGACTTTGCCGATTCACTCTATCCATGACCCTCATGATTTCATAAACCTCTATCAGGTCATCCCTCAACCTTTGATGCTCCAGGGATAAAAGCCCCAGCCTCTTCCAAAAGCTCAGGCCCACCAGCAACATTCTTGTAAATCTTTTCTGAACCCTTTCAGGTTTAATAACATCTTTCATATAGCAGGGAGAGCAGAATTGAATGCAACGTTCTAGAAGTGGCCTGTACAATGTCCTGTACAGCCACAATGACAACCCAACTCCTCTACTCAATGCTCTGACCAATGAAGGCAAGTGTGTCAAGTGGCTTCTTCACCACCCAGTCTACACGTGACTCCACTTTCAAGGAACTACACATCTGAACCCTAAGTCTCTTTGTTCGGCAACACTCCCCAAGGTCCTACCATTAATTGTGTGAGTCTTGCCCTGGTCTGCCTCACCAAAATACAGCACCTCACATTTATCCATCTTAATCTCCACTGGTTAGATGAATAAAAGATTTGCTTCATTTGGCAACTAAATCAGATCGTTTTTCAAAATACCTCACAAAGACACAAGGATGGTATTGGTACACGCAACAGGAGAATAATTGTCAAAAGATCAAGGACAGACATTCCAGTCCAATAATTTGTCCATTTCCACCATCAGAGCGGCTGATGCTTCAGCTACAGGCTTGGGAGAAGTGTTTTAAAAATCATGGAATCCCTACAGTGTGGAAGTAGGCCATTCAGCAGATCGAGTCCACACCAACTTTCCGAAGAGCATCCACCAGATCCAACGGTCCATCCAATCCCTGTAACCCTGCATTTCCCATGGGTCATCCACCTAGCCTGCGTCTCCCTGGACACTATGGGTAATTTAGCCTTGCCAATCCACCTAACAGGCACATCTTTCGACTGTGGGAGGAAACCCACACAGACACAGGGAGAATGTGCAAATTGCACACAGGCAGTTGCCGAAGGGTGGAATCAAACCCAGGTCCCTAGCGCTGTGAATCAGCAATGCTAACCACTGAGCCACCATGGCACCCATGCTTTGCCAGAAGCAATCAGATGGGGCATTAAAATCTTGTGTACAATGCATCACAGGCATTGACAGACATCAAGCTTCAGATTGCCAGAAAAGAGGAGGCTTTTTCAGTCACGTGGGCTTGGAAGAGATTTGCAGTATACATCTTTGGCTTGAAAGTACTCAGGGTCAGAGCACAAACCACAAGTCTCTCTGCTAGATGAGAAAGAGATAGCAAGAATGCCTCCATGCATACAGAGATTCTGACTCTGCCTTATGAGGTTTATCCATGAAATGTTATTTTTGCATGGGAAACTACAGATGGCATCAGATGTGCTCTCTAGAGCAACACTGACAAGCTTTTCCAGGAACTGTGTGTTTATGGAATTCAGCCATATACTCAGTCCAAGTTGGTACTGTGGCCAGCAAGCCACAATAGGCTCAAACAAACATGACAGGAGCAGAAGAGAGACTGAGAATGTGTCAACATTTATTTGTGTTGTGCTGAAAGTTGGCCAGTCCAAAGGCTCATCGGGTTGGCCATGGAAATATTTTTTAAGCACCAACAAATTTTTACTTTTGTGGATGACTTACTGGTGTTTGACAAAACACTGCTTCTTCCAGCTTCACTTTGGGAAGATTTCCCAGACAAGGTACGTCAGAGACATTAGAATAAAGCTGGAGCTCATTCATTGGTGTGGTGACCTGGGATCTGAAAAGAGATTGCAGATCCGACAGCTGACTCTGAAGCTTGTGCTTTTCAAAGTGCAGAGCAATGAGAGCTACAGATCATAGAATCATAGAATCCTTACAGTATGGAAACAGGCCCTTCAGCCCAACGAGTCCACACCAACCTTCAGGGCATCCCACCCAGACCCGTCCCCCTAATCTACACATCCCTAAACACGACGGACATTAGCATGGCCAATCCACCTACCCTGCACATTTGGACTGTGGGATATTTAGTACTTTCCTCAGACCATCAGAAGGGGTGGGCACTGACCTAGTCATTTCTGACGGGAAGTCTTACCTTATTGCCATCGACAATTTTGCACAGTGGATAGAGGTGAAAAACTTGTGAAACCTCCCTACATACTCCTGGTTGTCAACATATGGTATCCCTGATGTGGTTGAATTAGACAACAGACCACAGTTTGCTACCGAGTGCTTTAGTCAAGTTCAGAATTTGAACACATCACAAACTCACTGAGATACCCACAATCCATTGGAGAAGCTGAGTGTGAAGTTCAGGCAGTCAAGCGACTTTTGAGGAAAAGTGCTGGCTTTTATACTGCATTGCTATGTTACTGATCTAGCCCAGTCTAGTGTGGTCCACCATCATCAGAGTTGTGGACATGTAGAAAGCTGAAGATGCAGTTCCCTATCCCACTGAAGAAGTTGACTTCATATTTATGTCCACGAGACTACCAAGATGTACATAGATGTACATGTACAGCAGGCCACACTGTATAACAGCTGTCACTCAGTGAGACAGTTCACATATTTGGACCAAGGGCAGCCATGTGTTCCCCATCAGGACAAGCTGCTTACCTCTCACTCTGCACTAAAAAGCAATATAAGCCACAGAGACCTGCAGGCTTTGAGTTAATGCTTAAGTCAGTGAGTGTGTACCATGAAAGCAATGTCAAGCAGAGAGAGTCTGGAAGCCTCCAAGTAAACTTGAAGTGAGTGAGCTCTAAATAAACAAGAGACTTCATAAGAGATAAAAGGTACTGCAGATGCTGGAGAATCCGAGATAACAAGCATGGGGCTGGATGAACACAGCAGGTCAAGCAGCATCATAGGAGCAGGAAAACTCGACGTTTCGGGCCTAAACCCTTCATCAGAAATGGGGGAGGGGAAGGGGGTTCTGAAATAAATAGGGAGAGAAGGGGAGGCGGATAGAAGATGGATAGAGGAGAGGATAGGTGGAGAGGAGGCAGACAAGTCGAAGAGGCGGGGATGGAACCAGTAAAGGTGAGTGTAGGTAGGGGGGTAGGGAGGAGATAGGTCAGTCCAGGGAGGACGGACAGGTCAAGGGGGCGGGATGATGTTAGTAGATAGGAGATGGGGGTGTGGCTTGAGGTGAGAGGAAAAACAGGTTAGGGAGGTGGAGATGAGCTGGGCTGGTTTTGGGATGCGGTTGGGGGAGGGGAGATTTTGAAGCTTGTGAAATCCACATTGATGCCATTGGGCTGCAGGGTTCCCAGGCTGAATATGATTTGCTGTTCCTGCAGCCTTCGGGTGGCATCACTGTGGCATTGTAGGAGGCCAAGGATGGACATGTCATCTGATAAGATGCTTTGTGTACAATTGCTCGAGATATGTGACCATCCAAGGAAACTGACCTGGCAGAAGCAATGATCCCCTGACCCAATCATTGAAGGACTGGAGCGAGAATTAGTCAAAGAGCAGACACAATGATGTGATAGCTTTGGGATTGCTATCGTATGATGCCAATTATGGCAGATGAAGAAAAAGTGATGATTAAAATCTTTTGTTATGTTTTTTGTTGCACTTCAGCCCCACGCTCCTGATCTCAAGGTACCCGGTGCGGAGGGATTTTGGGCAGATCAGAGGATTTCCTGGTGAGTCTGCTCCTGGGCATGGCCAGGCTAGCAATAAACAGGTTCAGGCTGTGGGCTATACATTCTTGATTATTTATAAAAGGCAAAATATTAGGTTCTAGAGGTCTAGTAATGGTGGAGTTATTTATCAAAAATGTCACAGGTGCCAAAACGCATTGTCATCGAACCAGTCCAATGATAATTTCCTTTGATACCATTAAAGCAGTTTATGCAGGTGTTTATTCCAAGGTTGCCTTCTGGATTATACAACACCTGATTTCCAAAAATCACACAATAATTTAAACAAATAACTAAGTAATGAGGTAGAGGATCAGCTGACACCCAGCAGTAGCTTGATTCCTTCTCTCAGTGTACGTTCTAAGATGTTAGACCAATGACTTTACTGAGATACTTGAAACCCGTATTGGACCAAAGAGTTAAATTCATAGCCAATATTGTCAGACAAATTTCAGGCCATTCATAATGTCAATGGTAGAATAAAAACAAGCTAATTTTGAGCATCTTTGTCCCATTTGAGTTGTCTATACTTTTGCTGGCTTTGCACAATTGTGTCAATCCATGATCATTGAAATCATCAGTTCCTTGTTGAGAAGACTAAAGTGATTGAAATGTTTCTGCTCACCTCATTGTTTGAGGTATCTTGTAACAGGAACACAAGATTTGTCTCCCTCACAGTAATTTTCCTTCGACCATATCATTAATGAATGCTATACCATTTGTTTTATTTGCCACCTAGATCTTCTCAGTTTCCCAAGTCCAGTATACAGATTGTTCACCAATTTTTCACCAATGTCTCACACCAATCTGAGGAGTAATGACCCAAATAAACAATAGTTGTAATAGATCACCTAGAAATATGAATCCATGCATCACTTTATTCAAAAAGATTTAGTAAGGCACAAACGTTAGGAATTAAATAAGTTTGATTGAAACCAAATGTTAAACATCACTTTAAATTTTTTAATATACTGCTTTCATGATTATTAATATTCTTTATTCATCACCGGAAGTTCCAGCGTAACATCTGGACAATCTCCATGATTAGTGGTGTCATGGAATTTTAGCCCCATGACTTTTTTTCACCACACTATTCACATTTTCCTGAAGATTGGCAACTACATGAGCACAAACTCTCTCCCACTAAAACAGTGCTTTCACAGAATTCTCCGTTTCTCAACATATTAAAATAAATCTAAATGAGTTTGATAATCAAACAAACAAAGGCAACTTCCTCTCTGCCCTCTGTTCACAGTATTAATTTCTAAAAATCTGATGGACAACTGGTCGATTCGAGCAGTGCATCAACAGTGGGTAAAGCACATCCTACTATTATACAGATTTAGAGAAAGCATGGATCAGATCTGTCTGTGAAAATCTGACTTCTGTATTTGATAGTTCCTGTTTACCAGTGGCTGCAACCAGACTAGTGCCATTTGCTGAATCTGATCTTAACTATTGGGATCACTATACTAGCATGCGGCGAAAACAGCTGCATCTTTGCCTTCTGCAGTACAACGCTACGAATGTGTCATTTTGCTCCCCAGGGCAAACACCTGTATCAGTGAACAACAGATCGAGAGCGTGTTCCAATTCTTCAGTTCCATAGGATACTCGACAAATGATGCTCAAACAGTCGACTGGCCCTGTGAAGAGCAGTCCATGAACCAGAAGCAGTTTCGTTGTGTCAATATCCTACAGTGTAGGACCATGCAGATTAATGCTGTTCTCCGCATCTCATTAATTTCAAGGAACAGGATAGCTTCTAGCTGACCAGACACTGAACTCAAAAATATTCTCTGTTGTCCATACCCAGGTAATTAGCCAGACCTCCCAACTCAGCAGATTTGTTCAAATCAGGCAATTTATATAATTTCCCTGAGCAACCTGAGGAGGCAGAATACTCAAAATGCAATAGTTATTAAATAACTGCTGCTTTCAAAATGAGTCGTAATGTTTTGTTTTTGTTGAAGGCTTATTGCTGCTAACATCTTTCCTGTTCTACTGAACAGATTCCAACTGAAGGAGGTGCTGCTGAGGAGAAGCTACTGTTGGAGTAAGTGCATGGCAGGAGGGGGTGGTGAACAGAGAGAATGCTCTCTCCCACATCCAATGGGTTTTGTGGGGAAAGTAATGTCCAAGGTTTTTGCTTATTTGACCTGTACAGAATTAGGCCAGGGGTCCAAGGCCCACACACAACTTGCATTTCAAAGAGCTACTTCAGACATAATGTGGTACATAGAACCCCTCTGCGCATATATATAAATGAGATGCCCAATAAAGTGTCCAGGAAAGAAGAAGATTGCCCTGGAAGACTTCCAAATAGGATGTTAACTGCAATGTAGTGAACACTGTGCATCAATTCCAAGGTAGCAGCAGAGTAGGACTTCTCATCAGAGCTCGTCCGCTCTGACAACTTTTCTTTCTTCTTCTTTTGTCACTTTTCTCATTCTTTCTCTTGGTTCTTTGGTCTTCGGAGCCTGGTCATGGAGACAGCGGCGGCTGGAGGATTTTGACAGTCGGCCACAAGGCAGCTGGTCATGGTGGGTGGCACCGTGGCTTCATCATTGTCCGGAATGGTGCCGGAGCTGGACTTTGCCGCAAGATGGTTGACACGGCAACGGTGCGTGTCAGCAGCTGGGGCCTAGCACAGGCCTGGATGACGACAGCAGCGAGCGGCAGCGAGGCCTGGGGTGCCCAATGGTTCCCAATGCCCAGCAGTGGTGGTTGGCAGTGAAGGTAGCTGGCAAACACAGGTAGGTATTACCCCAGCACAGGAAAGCATGTTCAGAGGCAGGGAAGAGTGAGCCCTCTTGGGGAAAGCCCAGCTTGGAGCACCTGAAAGCCCATGGCTTAATAGAGGACTGTATTGATTGACTTTTTAACTTTATTTCTTTATTTTCTCCTCTTATACTAAGAAGACTGAAGTGCTGAACTTTTAAACTAATTTCTTTATTTTTCTACTGCCGTAATGAAGATTTTGTACCTAAGATGTTGCCATGTGTGGTGATCTTGTGTACTTTTCACTGTACTCTTGTATCCCGTTGAACGCGTGTAACAATAAAACCTAAATCTAATTTAAATCTAACATGCACAATGCACTCAGACCACTGGACTGTGTCCCACCAGCAATGCATCAGGAGGCCCAGCCTTTACCTCTTCCATCCTACCTCAGCCTTATCACTGCAAACACAGCTCTAAATGGGTAGCAAGGAGCTCGAACAGTTCATCAACTTCACCAACATCTTCCACCGTGCCCTCAAATCCATCTGGACCATTTCTGACACCTCCCTCTCCTTCATGGACCTCTCCGTTTCCATCTCCAGTGACCGACTCACCACTGACATCAATTTCAAACCCACCGACTCCCACAATTGCCCCGACCATACCTTCTCTCACTTACCCTCCTGCAAAAATGCTAACCCATACACACAATTCCTCTGCCTCCACTGCATCTGCTTCCAGGATGAGGCATTCTACTCTAGGACTTCCCAGATATCGTCCTAGTTTAGGGACGGTAGTTTCCCCTCCTCTGTTATTCAGAATGCCCTCAATCACATCTCCCACATTTCCCGCACTTCTGCCCTCAAACCTTCTCCCCACAACAACAATAAGAATAGAGTCCCCTTAGTCCTCACATACCACCCCACCAATCTCCAAACACAATGCATCATCCTCCAACATTTCCACCACCTACAATCAGACCCCCACCACCAAGAAGATATTTCCCTCCCCACCCCTGTCCACTTTCCACAGGGACCATTCACTCCACAACTCCCTCATTAGGTCTACACTCCCCAGCAACCCCTCCACCACACCAGTACCTTTCCCTGCAACTGCAGGAGGTGATACACCTGTCCCTACACCTCCCCCAAAATCTCCAGCCGAGGCCCCAAACAATCCTTCCAAATCCAGCAGAGATTCACCTCCATTTCATCTAACCTCAACTACTGCATCCATTGCTTCTGATGTGGTCTCCTGTATATCAGGGAGACCAAACGCTGAGTCAGGGACCAGTTTGTGGAGCACCTATGCTCTGCATGCACCAACCAACCCAACCTCCCAGTTGCCACCTACTTTAACTAGTCCTCAGACTCCCCTGGTGACATGTCCATCCTTAACCTCTTCCACTGTCAGAGTGAGGCCAAATGTAAACTGGAGGAATTATACCTGATATTTCGCCTTGGGAGCTTACAGCCCAATGGCCTCAATATTGACTTCACCAGCTTCAAAATCCCTCCACCCCAACCTGTCCATCTTCTGACTCACCTATCTGCTCCACCTTTCCCACTGACCAACCACAATAACGCCCTACCTGCATCCACATATCTCCATCTCATCTACCCACTCCCCACCCTCTATGTATTTCCGGGCTCCTCTCCCCCTCCCCAGTCCTGACAAAGGGTTTCGGCCCAAAACGTTGACTTCCCTGCCCCTCAGATGTTGTCTGACCTGCTCTGCTTTTCCAGCTCCACATTTCTTGATTCCATATGGGTAACTGATCATTTCTTCATCATGTAACTTTTGACAGCATTTCATTCACCTGCTTTGGTTCTTCAAAATATTTCTATGCAAACTCCCTGTCATACAAGGTGGAAAGTAGATTAGATGTGGATCTCATGTTATACATAAAAGATGCAAGCACTTATTTTCTCCATTGTTGTAAGAGTAACCTGCAAACACCCTTCAGGAAAGCGCCATAATGTATGGCCTGTATATATTAGTCTGTTTGTCACAGAAGATGGGGCTGAGGGATTGTTTGGTGGTTTGAGTGCATTCTTCTCCTTTGTTTTACATGTAATAGTGTCTTAAATGTAAAAGGCCGTTTCCAAACGTTTCACAAATCGGTGTAAGGAAACTAGGTGGCAAATCTGAGTGGAGAAACCATGTAAGCAAAAGCCTAGTGAAAAAGATATCTCCTCAGGATAATCTTTCAAGCTGTACATAATACTGTGCTGAGCCCACATGGAGTGATCTGACGGATATTGTCTATAGTGACTGGAAAGAATTTGGTGGCGTTAAATCTCAATGAGGTGCTTTGACTGCATGTCGTCCTTGCGCTGATTTGAGTCAACAACACGGCTCAGAAAACATAAAAAACAAAAAACAAAGATAGTAAGAACTGCCAATGCTGGAGTCAGAGGTAACACAGTGTGGGAGCTGGAGGAGCACAGCAGGCCAGGCAGCATCAAAGGAGCAGGAAAGTTGAATTTTCGGGTCAGGACCCATCTGAAATGTCAACTTTCCTGCTCCTCTGATGATGTCTGGCCTGCTGTGCTCCTCCAGCTCCAAAAAACAGTTGTCTTCAGAAATGCCCAAGCAGTTGTCCCTGGGCCTGGATCTTTTTACTTCTATTCATTTGCGAGACTTTGGCACACAGGGTGATGCAGAATGTGTTTGCCCATTTCTAATTGCCCTCGAAAAAGTGGTGGTGAGCTGCCTCCTTAGGTCTGATAACAGAACTCCTGGCTCAACAGAGGGTGCGGATCAAATGCCTGATATACAAATGCATGTGTTTTTGTGTAGAACAATCTATTGGATTGCACTTAACATTGTAAGCGTATACCTTGCACTTTCTAGAGCCTTTCCTAGTGCTCTTTCAAACTGTCACCCAAGTGGAAGAAGCATGTGAAGTGACTTGTTATCAATATAAACAATGTCTTCTCTGTGGAGTGGCCCTATACCTATCAATACAGAGTCATGAGTTGGCCTGACTACTGGCTTTTGCTGAGACTGCTGTTATGGTGGATTTTAAGTCCTCCCTGACTCCTGGCTTATGTCCTGTTATTTTGAGTGGGAAGAGCTAAAGGCAAGAAATGTGAAGAGTACTTGTAACTTGTAACTGAAATACATCAGCTGTAGTATGGGCATGTATGTCAAGTAATCACAGAGCTGAAAAGACATGTGATTGCTTTGCCTGCAGCCACTGATGATGTGAAACATATTGAAAAGAAGCTCTCTGTAACATGCATCGGGGAAATGATGAATCATTTCACTGGACCAGGTTTTACGATGGTTGAAAATTTGATCTTCTGTATCTTCTCTGGGGTGTTGATGTTGGCATTCACTGTGAGCACAAGCTTCTCTAGCTGCTTTGCACTTCTTCCCTGCAGCGGTGATGTCTTAGAGTTTCAAGTAAAGGAACCCAACCATCACCTACTTCTTGCAGCATTAGCTGAACATCAAGGTCCTGGTAACTATATGGGATTGTTGATGCTGTTGTTGTCACAGCATTCCCAGACTGTGCAAATATTAAATTTGGAAACATGCCGTCAAACTGAAAATGGCTCTTTGAAGTAGCAATAGACTGTGCGCAACATCCCCTTGCCTTCACTCACCCACCTCGAGTTGTGTGTGCTCACTCAATAAGCTGATTTCACACTCACTCTGTGGAGAAAGAAATTCAATCCAGATGCCACTATGAAAGCAGGGGTGCACAGCTCCAATGGCTACCATTCTGAACTTCACAAAATTCCTGATGCTGCCTGTTCAAAGTCGAAAATTGAACTTCTTCACTTAAGAGAACTGTTTTTCATTGTTTTCTATTTTCCAAAAACCTAGACCACAGTCCTTCTGGAACTTACCACTGGAACATTGGGATGTTAGGTCACAGCCCGGATATGCATGTCCTACACAAATGTTAAAGCTTATTCAATGGTCTATTGAGAGCCAGTGAAACTAAGGGCAAGATTCCCTATGTCTTTGATTGGCAAAAACAACTTGCAATAGGGTCAGGGCAGGTACATCTAATGCTTGATTTCAATATGAGGAATGCGTGCTAGGGAGGAGGAAGGGTTGCTGAATCACAGGCTTGGAACTCAGAAGGTGGTGGAGGAGGAAGGGAAAGTTGGAGTGGGGATGAGGTGTACTGCAAACAGCTAATCCTCCACCACCTGATTTGTGGCAGTACTGAAATGGAGTTTCACTCTCAGTGAGACCAAAACTGAAGATGGGCCAAAAGCGAAGTAATCAAAGCAGCTGTTAGCTGAACTTGCATCACCCTTGGTGAAACTGTCATTGAAGAACTGAAAAACAAAAATTTCTTTGCACCATCGATTCCAGGATGCAGTAATGCTGTAACTTTGGTTTGGTTTCTGTTTCACAGCAATGCAAATGTGTTGATAATTTTCAGATACTAAACTGCCTGAGGGGCACAGGCAAACCTTCAGGGAACATGGTCTAACACCAGCAACTGGAACTTCAGAATGAAGTCAAATCTCATTGTGTAAATATCCAGTAGGACTATTAGTCAGCAATGCAGAGTCATATCAAAAATGTTAAGATTATGGCACTCTCTCCCATTCACCCATACTCTCCATACACTTACAACTTTGAGGCTGGGAGTGGGGGTTTGTAGATGTCCATAAGCCAACATTTGCAAATTTCTCTCCTTGACAAGAGCCATCAGATTTACAGGCAAGCAGAGTACAAAAAGCTGCTGACTGCAAACTGATACTGCAGCTATTGATTTGAGGCTGATAGCTACAGTAAAAGAGCAGCCTAAATAATTCAATCCTGTCCAACCAATGTCTCCACTGAATTTTAAGTATAAGACTCGAATATCTGTACAGTCAGCAGTTTTCTTCTATGAAGTACAGACAAAATCAAGAATGCTTTCCTACAAAGAATAACTTTGAAACAATGTTCCCTTTTCTTCGTGGTCTTTTTTAAATGTCATCCCTTTTATGGTAAAATGCCAGCCCCAGCTTGTGTATTTGCCAAGATCTTTCTGTTTCTTCTGGAGTTGACATTGTTAATTGGTTGATAGTTTAGCTAGTGCAGTTAACATTATATGTTAATATTCTGCAAGACAGAATCCAGACACAATAGCAATGGATATTTACCGAAAGTGGGCCTGTGACTGACAATGATATTGCACCTAGAGGGCCATTTAGAGTATGAGCAATGACTGCATTGGAATGCTGGATTGTGTCAGGTTTGACCCTTTCTCCGCTAACATTGACATATTTTGTTTGACATTGATACTTTTGGAGCCATTTTACAGTGTACGTGTGAACATGCATGTGCATGTGTACACTAAGACATACATACACATGCACAACATAAAGTAAACAGCTGACATAAATAATATATTTACTATGCATTTGGATACTCGTAACTGCTAAATATTACGTCTCACTGCAGAAAAGCTCCATTAAATCCAGATTCATACAGATGTCCATTTTCATAAGAACATAGTGAACACAGAAAAAAAAGCACAGCTACTTAAAATATATCAGATTGCAAATTAAATTGGTTAATAAAAATATCTATAGCAAGAGCACAGGCAATTAACTGTTCAAAATATTCCATCCATATATGTATAAAACTCTATAACAAATGTTTTCACACAAATTATCTTTTGGTAACAAAATTGAAAGCAATATATTGCACGGAGAAACACTGGGTTATATGTAAAGTACTAAGCTCTGTTCAAATCCAGTAAGCTGTATTTGAGTTAGATTGTGGCATTTACCATTCTTCATGTTGCTATATTCACATAAGCTGATATATCATGTTTAAACAATACTGCTTGGAACACACCACTTGATTTATGATCAGTTTAGTGTCTCATAAATCACACCTGCAGCCCAGTGCACTGAACCCCATTTTATGACAGGATTTACCATTTATAAATGATTTTGCTTTACCTCCCATTGTGTTTCTGCTCCACACAATAATTTTTTCTTTCTCAATGTTGGTAAGGGAATCTTACTAATTCCACATGGAATTTCAATCCCAGTTTTTTTTCTGAGGTTTTACATGAATGATGCATTGAGATTCTTGGAATTTCTAATTCTATTTTGGATCAACATTTCCAGGATTTATGTGTTCGTTTTTATTTCTCATTTGTTTATTTTAAATTCAGCTCAAGGTAAGATTTTTCCACAGTAATTGCTTAAATGATAATAATATACATAAATAATACATGGTCTGTTTTATTCCCACTTTCTATATCCCTGCGTGTGTATAAATACATATGTAAAATATATATAAGAATTCGGTCTTCATATTTCATGGAAGTTTCATTCTTGTGGAAAGGAAAATAGGACCAATGGTTTCCTTTTATTTTTATATTTTAGTTGTCAGACGTTCAATGTCCACTTTCATGAGTGAAGTCACACACCTATTGTTCCTCAAAGTAAAATATCGACAACATCCATTGCAGAGTGTGTAAGTGATGCTTGAAGATTGAAACATAAGTGAATATAAGGACTCCTGTTATTTTATAGCATTCCCAACTCTCACACGTACCTGTCTGAAAAGAGTTTGAGACCACGTGTATTTTTATTCATTTATGGGATGTGGGCATTGTTGACTAGGCTAGCAGTTATTGCTTATTCCTAACTGCCTAGAGGGCAGTTAAGACCCAACCACATTGCTGTGGGTCTGGAGTCACATGTAGGCCAGACCAGGTAAGGATGGCAGTTTCCTTCCCTAAAGGACATTGAGGAACCAGATGTTCTTTTCCACAATGGATTCATGGCCATCATCAGAATCTTAATTCCAGATGCTTATTGAATTCATTTACCATAGCAAGATTCAAACCCACGTCCCTAGAACATTACCTGGGTCTCTGCAGTAACAATCCAGAGATAATAGCACTAAGCTATTGGCTCCACTGCATTGTTAACTCATATTTAAATGTCCTATACTCATTAACGATTGCTCTTCACACTTTGGATCCCAAGTAGCATATGGTCTGTGTAAGAAAATGAAAATCCAGAGGTCGGCAAGCATAATGACCCATGTTATCCACTAACCCATCTCCAATACTTTTCACCATCAACTAAAGAGTTGTTTGACACCATAAAACAATGCTTGACAAGTAACAAGTATCAAAATGTGGTTTTAAATAAACATATGAATGAGATAGATAATATCGCAATTCACATGGTTACATCGTTCCAGAAATGACATTGGTATCGCCAGGCTTCTGCAAACTTAGTTCCCCCTTTACCCAAGAATGTAGAAACCAGAGTAAGGTCATCAGCCCCCGAAATCTCTTCTAGCACTCAGTTAGATTATAGGAGAATTGCGGATTTCTTATGACCTTTTCGCAAAAACTTGATTCCTGATTCTCAGCCGAAATGGATTATCTCTAATTTCAAAACTATTTCCCCTTGTTCTATGAACCCATTCATAGAGTCAAAGTGATGTACAGCACCTCTGTATTCTTTCAGAAACTTCTATTAGCTCTCCCCTTAAGGGAATAAAACCAAGTGATGCAGTCTGTTCATTTCATTTATGTCCTGCTAATTTAATCTTTGAAGCATCGAGATCATCCTGTTGAATCCGTGTTGTATCCTATCCAGGGTCAAAGTATCCTTCATCAGATCCGTTGAAAACCAAACCAAATCTCAATGCAATTCTCCACATGAGTTCTAACTAATATAAATTTCCTTTCTTTTTATTTCAGGCCTCTTAGATTATTCTTAAACTCTTATTTCCGGGTGGGTTTCTCACCTTCGTAGGCCATGGGTTTATCTCCTGGAAACCCTCGCTTTTGGACTTGATCTGAAAATAGGAAGATTCCAAGAACTTTCCAACACAAGTCTCTGCAGTTAATACAAGACATGGCCAAGTGAAATAGGTGATGAATTCTTAGGGATTTCAATTAGGGCATATCTTTAAAGTCTCAGGATTCTCCAGTCAATGTTTAGCTGAAAGAGTGAATGTTTGGCTGTAAATATTGTCCCAAAAAAATGTTCTTACTGCTTACTCAGTCTAAATCAGTCTATCTACATTTGCCTTATTTCTACGGATGTAGAGCAGTGTAACAAAAATTATGGCTGCAGCTTAACTTATTTAAATTCATAACTTCTAATACCTTTCTAAAGAAACACAAATGTGCTTTAAGAGCTTCCCCGAGATTCCAACCTAAACAAGAATGAATCTGCCAAAATTGCACCGACTAAATTGAGGAACATCAAGGTACTTGGAACTGCTGTGTTTTTCATTTTAAGCGCAATATATGCTACTCGTGGCTTCTTACAGTGACACTGAACAAAAGATGGTCTAACTCTCAGTTATAAAAGGTCCTGCAGATGCTGGAGAATCCGAGATAACAAGTTGTGGGGCTGGATGAACACAGCAGGTCAAGCAGCATCATAGGAGCAGGA
>JAHRHZ010000111.1:28467328-28488114 GCA_024137785.1 Ginglymostoma cirratum | reverse complement strand
AGCTCTACACCTTGTTGTCTCAGACTCCAGCATTGGCAGTTCCTACTAACTCTCAATGTTGTCTCATCACAGACATTGTCATTGATTGAACTGAACAGACTGTTGGTTTGCTGAAATCTTTGGTTCCAATTGGATTTTGAAGACAGCAAAAGGAGATTGTTCAGACCTTTGAGTATGGGAGTTTTGAGGTTGTGCAGGATGTTGGTGAGGCCTCTTCTGGAGCACTGTGTCCAGTTCTGGTTGTCCTGTTATAGGAAGGATATTATGAAGCTGGAGAGGGTTCAGAAGAGATTTACCAGGAAGCTGCTGGGAATGGAGGGTTTGAGTTATAAGGAGAGACTGGATAGGGTGGGACTTTTTTCACTAGAGCATAGGAGGTTGAGAAGTGACCTTAAAGAGGTTTGTAAAATTATGAGGGGTATAGATAAGGTGAATGGCAAATGTCTTTTCCCTAGGGTAAGGGATTTCAAGACAAGGGGACATACTTTTAAAGTGGAAGGTAAAAGACTTAAAAAAGACATGATGCACAATATTTTTACACAGAGCATAGTTTGTGTGTGAAATGAACTTCCAGAGGAAGTGGTAGATGCAAGTACAGCTGTTACTTTTGGAAGACATTTAGATAAATACATGAATAAGAAATGTTTGGAGGGATATGGGCCAAATGCAGGCAAGTGGGACTTGACTAATTTGGGATTATGGTCAGCATAGACTGGTTAAACCAAAGGGTCTGTTTCCATGCCGTACGACTTTATGACTCTATGGACTCTATGAGATTGCAGGCATTGTTGCCCCTATTCCGATAAACCTTAAAACGAGACAATGGAATTGCTGAAACTATAAAAATCTATTTAAATTGTCAAATGTATAAAAACATGGAGGTCATTGCTCTAATGATATTAATACAACTGATACAAAAGTTAGACGAGTTCACTATTGTAAATAAAACTTTTAAGGAATGTTCACTTGTCTGAATGTTTCTTTTTAATTGAACGTGAGGGGTGCAAATGCTTGAAAACTCAACATTTTTACTTTTGCTACTTCCACTAACAGATTAGTATTAACACATGCTAGATATAGAGCACTGCACTGACTAGGAGGTAAACTTTCATCTTCACTATTTGGCCATGCATCTCACAGATTGGGTAGCCCATCTGTTGGAGGATATGCCCAATTCTCGTTCCACTGATTTCAAGGGGATGAAAGCTATGTGCATTCTACAATAGCGGGCGACTGACTCCTCCAAATGTAGTGTTGCATTGATGGAAATGGTGAAATAATTATGCCGTTGGACTAGTAATCTAGAGTAGTCCAGGGAAATGGTTCAGAAATGTGACTTTAAATTCAGCCTCAGCAACAGGGACATAACATTAGCCTCTCAACAGTGATGACCATGAAACTACTGGATTGTTTGAAAAACGTATCCAATTCATTAATGTTCTTTAAGAAAGTAAGTGCACCATCCTTACCCAATTGGGCCTTCATGTGGCTCCAGACACACAGCAATGTAGTGAACTCTTAACTGGGCTCTGAATGGCCCAGTGTGATACTCTTTTATTGCATCATATTGCTATATAAATGTTGAATAAAATCAGACAGGCCATCTGACATTAACCTAGGCACCAGAAACAAAAAAGGCACACCCAGTCTGTTGACCCTACAAAGTCCTCCCCACTAACTTCTCAGAGAGCTGTCCCAGAGACTAGACAGCAGCAGCCCAACATAATAAGGCCATTAAACAATATGATGTAGGAGTTGAAGTAGGCCATTCAGTCTATTGAGCCTACTCTGCCATTCAATGAGATCATGACTGATTTGATAATGCTGAACTTCACTTTCCTGTGTTTGTCCCATAACCCTTGATTCCTTTACTGATTAAAGCTGTTTATCTCAGCTTTGAATATATTTATTGACGCAGCCTCCACAGCCCTTTGCAGTAAAGAATTCTACAGATTCATTGCCCTGAGACAAAAAATTCCTCTTCACCTCTGACTTAACTGATTGAGCCTTATGATTCCTAGCCCTAGCAATACATTTACCCTCTCCCATTACCCATCCTCATTGAATTCAGCCCAGGACATCAAATGTGGCTCATGTAGAAGATTATGCTGTGACAGCACCAAACATACCTAAAAATGAGGTGCTGACCTGGTAGAGATTTAACATAGAACTACAAGCAGACTAAAGAGTGGGAGAACCATGCCACATACAAAGTTAAGCAATCCTACAGCCAATCAGTCTGATTAATCCCTTCAATACTGATATATCCATTCATGAATGAATAGTGGCTACATAAACATCTGATCCGCAATGATGGTGAAGTCCATTACGTCAATACAAAAGACATGGCTGAAACACTCATAGCCATTCTCAGCAAAAGTACTGAGTGGATGATACATCTCAGCCTCCTCATAAAGTCCTGAAAATCTCAGATTCCAGTCTTCGGACAATTTGAATCAGTCCAACAAGAAATGGTTGAAGACACTGGATGCAGCAAATGGCTGAGCCTCTGACAACATCCCAGAGTTTAAAACACATCTACAACACCAGTATTAACTCAACAGTGTAGATGATTTCCTAGGTACGTCCTAGCCACAAAAAGCAGGATGAAGTTCACGTTGCCAGTTATTGCTCTATCAGTTGGATTATCGACAAATTTGATGGAAGATAGCTTGAAACAATATCACTATTTCTTCATTACTACTGGATCAAAAATCTGAACTCTCTCCCTAGCCATAATGCTGGTGCACCTACACCATAAAAACTGTTGCAATTTGAGAAGACAGCTCTGCGACATCTTCTCATGAGAAATGAGGGATGAGCAATACATGCAGGACTTTCCAGTGATGTTCATATCCCAAGAAAGAATGCAAAAAAGAATTTAGAAACTGTAGGCTAGCAAAATGAAACCTAACTTTCTGAACTGTAGGCTAGCAAAATGAGATCTAACTTTCTGAACTTTTCAATAACAGCAATTTTTAATTAACTTTAGTGATTAATTAATCTACTGTCATAGTACTTCAATACAGATCTATCCAGAACAATTAGCTTAATGTGTACCAGAACACTTGAAATATGTTAGTCCATTTCAAAAAATACTGTTTTTTGAAACAGTATTCCAAAAAACTGTTTTGGAATATCCACTCATTTTTGGAAGTAGTATTTTTGGAAATCAGAGGTAGAATTACTCTCTCATAACATGACATGGTTTAATTTATAGAATATTTTGCAATCTACATGAAGAATACATTTGCTGTTGTCAGTTAGTAGTGACGTTTTATGTGGACTCCTATGTTTCCTGATGGTTGGTGGCTGATTCTGAGTGCCATTGTTTGATTCCCTGTCGTGCTTGGATTGGTCTGTATCACATTTCTTTGTCATTAAGTGGCACTTTATATATGCTTCCTGGTGGTCTGAGTTTGATTCCTGAGAAATCCATAGAAGGGTCTGTATTTTCATTATCTGCTATGTTGCATTATGCTACATAGTATTAGAGGGACATCACTTCTCGAAAGAGCTTGCGAACCCACTCGACGCAGTAACATAAATCATCTCGACACAACTCATTGTCTTACTTGTACATTATGATGAAACACTTCTTCTTGAAGATAATTCTGCTTTGACAACTGCAATTTGCCTTTCCCCTTATCATTCTTTCCAAATTTGACATTGTTACACATTTGTGCATCCTTCTGCTTTTTAAAAATATATCTTTCTTATTTATAAAATATCAAATAAATATTGAAAAAAAATGGTCCCACTGATTTTGCTGTACCTCATAGGATGCAGTCATTATACACCACTTGATATTGCTATCCACTTTTTAAAACAGATGCAGCAAATTTCATATCTAACGTGAACAGTTTCCATTCCCTTAAAGAGAGACACTGAGAACAATGTTTTGGTAACCATTAATTTAACATGTATCAAAATTCTATTACATGTATGGACAGGATTTATACAGCATCTTTCTTGATCTCAGGATACCACGATGCAATTTATTTTTAGAAAGTACCCACAGGCTAAAATAGAGCAATATAGCACACTTCATTTTTTTTTTCATCTGACATTAATAATAGCTTTAATAGACTGAGCAAGAAGAAAAGGCAGTTAACAAGCAAGGATAGTTCCAATGTACATTCCATCATTCCAAAATTTTTGTCCAAAATCTTTCTGGAGTCACATACCTTGAGACCTATGTTTATTTCAAGCCATTCACCTGAAAATGTTATGGTGATGTGTCATTGTGTTGCTACCATGCTGAGAAAGCTATGGTCTTGATATACAATTTTAAACTGCTCCACTGTACCTGAGAAAAAGAGGTGCCATCTTAACTTTTATAAAATTGTAACTGCTACAACCAAGGAGAACATTCCACTCATCGTACCTGTGTTGGCTTTTTGAAAGAGCTAATTAATTATTCTCACTGCTCTGCATTACTCCATCACCCAGTGAAGTTTAAAAGAAAATCACACTGAATCTGCTTGTATTAGCCTCTCAGGCGCTGCACTCCAGGTCATTATGATTTGAAATATAAAAATAATTCTCGACATTTCCCTTCTGTCACTTTCGTCAATTACTTTAAAATCTATGTCTTTTTGTTATTGGTCTGTTTGTCAGTGGAAACAGTTCCTCCCGACTTACTCCATCAAATCATTCACAATTTTGAACACACCCCTTAAGTCTCCTCTTAGCCTGCTCTGCTCAAAGAACAATCCTATCCTCTCCAGCCTCTCCACCTAACTGAAATATCTCATCTTTATTATCAATTGAATAAACCTCGTTTGCACCTTGTACAAATTTCCTTCCAATATATGCAACAACTGACTCCATTACCTGGTTCTCTCTATACAGCATCGGTGGAGAACATTATACAAATCTTCTGCTCACATTTGTCGAGATGTTTTTAAGGTGGAAACAGAACTTATTGACAGAAGAAATATCAGTACTGTTTTCCATCACAGCTTCTGAACAACCACAATGGTAGTCATAACATTGAGAAGTGAGATTTCTAGTCTGTTATATTTATACAGATTTATCATCTTTTCTAGTAATAATATACCTAAGTGTTAGCAAATGCAAATAATATTTCCTTCACCAAAAGCCACTTGCGGAAACTGAGACATGATTTTAACTGAAATGACCATGTATCGTACTTAAGTAAATGTTAAAACTTCATGGAAGTATTTGTAATCTATTTCATGTTCTTATAAGCAGACTACACTATTATTTAAAGCAAATCTGAAAAGCTTAAGTTCATTACATTTTATGAGCAGAATCTCTCAGTCCAGGAATGAGCTGGGCAATGATGAGTCAGATGGGAAAATTGTCAAGATCTCAAAAATGAGATTCAGTGTCAAGAAATAAAGTCTGATTTTTCACCCAATGTTTAAATGCTGAGACGTAAATCTTGCAAGTGAGTGGGGAGGGGTCAATTTGCATGCATTAACATATCATTATTACCTATTCCTGTCTCTCTCGACATGCAATTTACTATTTGCCCACCACTTCACTTTGTAACCTACTGGCACCTTTCAATGTAATGATTCTGATATTCCTCGTACAGATTAATTCGGTCTGTGACCAATGGATATAACTACCGCGGGAGTCACTATCACTGTGGCCACAGTGCCGAGAAGGTGCAGAAAAATTGAGGAACAACAAATATACCAACATGACCAGGATCAGTGGATTCTTGAAGGAAGCAGCCTCCATGTGCAAGTCACTTCTGAAGATCCCCTCAGTTTGTGAATGAGGTACAGGAGGCCCACAGTCTATCATCCTCAATGCCATCTCTTCCAAGTGAGTAAGGCTCATTGACACTGCAGACTGGGATTCCCTAGAACACCCCCACAGAACTGTGTCATCTCATGCAACATGACTTGTGAACTGTACGGATGGGTGGAAATCCTATCCTACTGGGCATCAAAGGGAGAGCTGTGCTAAATTATGCAACTGGCTGCTTTCAGGGATCCACTGGGGAATCTGTGCAGAATCTCTTAATCGTCAACCCACAATTGTAACAAAGCTTTTACCGATGCAGTACGGGCCCAATCACGTTACTTCATTTTGTTTCGCAGTGATGAGGTCATGGCTGTAGCTCAGGCAATTACATTTTGCCAACAGAGCTGGTTTCCATCAGGTGTAGGGTGATGGGTGATATTTACATATTGTGCTGACAGTGCCCTTTCATAGCCTGGCAGCAAAGTTTCCATACAATAAATATACAAGTAATGATTAGTACCACATCTGAGGAATCTGCACGCTGGACACTATCATGATACCTATTTTACTATCACTTCACTGGTAAGAGTGTAAAGATGCTCACGTGTCAATGTTCCATAGTCATTGCAAAATGCATAAATGTTAATATCCCGATGAGACCACCAAAAAAAACTAACCTGCCTGACTAACTAGTCAGGGCAAAAACAACTCGTATCAGGTTTCCTTGTTAAGAGGAAATAACATTATTTACCACAAAACGCTTAACTTCTACAACTGTGCATCTTAGACTCTATCCCTTCAAAATTATCAGCTACACATACACTCATTTACAATTAACACAGCAGAAAGACAAGTGGTTTAATGTATGTACCATTTAGGGGAGGCAATGGCCTAGTGGTATTATTGCTGGACTGTTAATCCAGAGACCTGAATAACATTCTGGGGACCTGGGTTTGAATCCCGCCACGGCATATGGTGGAATTTGAATTCAATAAAAATATTTGGAATTAAGAATCTGATGATGACCATGAATCTATTGCCGATTGTCAGGAAAACCCATCTGGTTCACTAATGTCCTTTAGGGAAGGAAACTGCCATCCTTACCTGGTCTGGCCTACATGTGACTCCAGACCCACAGCAATGTGGTTTACTCTGAACTGCCCTCTGGGCAATTAGGGATGGGCAATAAATGCTGCCTGGCCAGCGATGTCCTCCTCCCATTAACAAATAAAGAAAAAATAAATTTGTAGAAAAAAAAACAGATAGGGCAAATAAAATTCTAAAAATCAACTTTTAGATTACAAAGGTGGTCAAATGTTCTCACATGATCTTTTGTGACTTTTTAACACTGATGACTCGCTGTTGTCTGTAGGATGCTCATTCTTCTATTTGAAGGTTGATCAAGTGGGCCTAGGCCATTTTTTTCCTTTTAGATTTTTTCCTTTTAAGTTTTATTGCTTTTTAGATCTTCTTCCTACTAGGAGAGTGTGGGTAGAGAGATGTATGCTTTCTGTTTGCAGGCCCTGCAAAATATGCTGACTTTCTAGCTGATATCCATTGTTCTGAGAATGGTGTATGATAGGATGGGGATAGAAGTGGATGTGAGGGATGCTTTAAAAGTGGTTCAGGTAGTTAAGAAGGTGCATTTGGTGAGATAAGGCAAAAAATTTCACCTGGAGGTCTCAATTCTGGCTCTGAGAAACCTAAACGAACTCACATTTAGCCAAAGAAAAGGAAAATTTAGCCCAATGCTTCCAGTCAATGATGATCCTTCAGAATTTTGTTCTCAGTGATGTGAATCTGCCTGCGATTTATTTGTAGGGTGAATTTTGCTCCTCTATTGTGCAGCTCTAATATATACACAACATGAGCTTGAACCTGTTCAACATTTCAATGAAATTGCCACATTCTCTTCGATTAGCAAGAGACTAAGGTCCACATGTAGCCGGCCAGCTCAATTTACCCTTTCACTGACAGTTTGTTGCGAAATGAATTATTTTCACCCAGATTTGCCAACCATTCACCCAGTCTGTAACTATGTAATGCTTATAGTGAAGAATTAACAATATTTTAGCTGGTTACTTTGTTTTTTAGCTTTATTAAAACTGATGTCTCTGTCATTAAGCCGATCTTCAAATCCCGTGGTGTAAAAAAACTGTTCTATATGTGAATGTCTAATTCTACTCTGAATCAGACCATTTGAAATGATCTCCTGCCCCTAATGTTGCAGACTGATATCAGTGACATTAATTATCTAAATTGGTAGCCTGGGGTGAAACATCTTTCTTCTTGTCACCTATTCCAAATGAGGATGCATTGTGCAAGACATCCAGCAGTATCATGAGCAGTGCTGTTCAGCGTTTATACCTTTAGCCTCTATTTAATTATAAAGTGTAATCAGATTTGATTGTCTGCATTTTGGCTTTAAGTTACAACAAAGCCAAATTCCATCATTTTGTGACAACTTGAAAGGAAGCAAAAGTCAGTTGCCTGCACCACCAATGGATTGCCCATTGGAAAATTGTAATTATATCACGACCTGAAGTAATGGACTAACCTCACTAGTATGACAGCTAAGGCTTTGTACAGTGGCAGTTATAATTTTAAGACTTAAACTAGATCCTAAAAGTGAAAATGGCCAAGCGGGACCTCACTCAAAATGAGTACAGGACTCATGTTCCATTTGTATGGAGTCTCTGGCTCAGGACCTAGTGAACTCTCTCATTATGTCTACCTTATATCTCCACATTTGGTATATACTGCACCACAACTTCTGGAAATCTAGTGCAACCCCAAAACTCTAACAATATTTGAACACTTAATTTTAAAAGTGCCAGTAATTACCTAACTAAAATAAATGAGACAACTGAGGCAAAGTCAACTGTTACATTAAGCACCTCAATATCTCTTACTGTGTTCAATCTACAGTGTTGGGTGTTCCACATTTCTCTTTAATTACTTACCAGTACACCAAAGAACTATTCAAATTCCTGTGCTGGTTTTGTGATGTCAGATTTTGTCAACTTGCAGAAACTATCATCAATTTCCTACTTTGCAAGACAAAACTGAGGTAGTGTATCTCACCCAAAGCTACTTCACAGAAGACCAAGGCATATTGTTGCACTGTCAATAATTATCAGAGGAAACAAACATTATTTACGTTTATAGCTACTATCTAAATTACAACTCCATGTATGGCTTTGAATTTTCACAAGGTTTGCTTCAGTTCTAGCACTAATTTTGGCACTACCACAGAAGCAATGGAGAAAACAGATGTTTACACTGTTTCTCGATGACCTTCAATTGGACAACCAAGGTGAAATATAGGGATCATCTGACTCAAGAGCACCGCATACAAATAATCCCTCCCTCCTTCGAAACGTCAGGCAATGACAGATAAACAATAAATGCTGGCCAAGTCTCCAAGTTTAATCTGAATAGGACATCTTTGTACAACAAAACGATCAACAATCACATGTGAAGTGCCAACTTTGTAATTTGATGTATATGTTTCAACAGTTTACTATTTTAATGCTCTATCAATTTGAATCAATTGTCATTATTTATTAGGTAACACACACCTCCTGCTATTTTTTAGTTTGGAGGAGATTTGTGAGTGGGCACGTGATTGGAACTCAAATTCAAATTGTTTTAAAACAATTCATAGTTACAGGCTGTGCCAAAATTAAGCTGGATATGCAGCTTTAAGAAAGATTTTGTCCCCTCATACTTTGCATGTGCTAACATTGCTGCCCATTGAAAACAATTCTTGCAGAATGTTGATCCTGACAATAATCCACAGTGATTACTGCTACCACACTTAAAAAGAAAGTTTCATTGTCCTGTAATGTAATATTATGAGTTGGTCAAAGTATTAATTTAGGTAATTATTGGAGACAGATATTTAAGGTCAACAAAATAACTAAAATTTTATTGGGACATTGAATATGAATGTGTTGCAAATAATACCAATATAGATTTTCATTGCCCTTCATAAAGCAATTTCCTGTGCATCTTTCTTAAAATTTGGCATCAGGAACATATCAATGCTGAAATTCTAAGGACCTCAAACTGAAAGTATGTGATTTTATCGTAGAAGAACCTACTTCATGGTCATTATGCTGAATGTCCCTGTATTTACCTAACATTTGATTACAAAACACACATATTATGATGAAATAGTTTGTCACTAGAAAATATTGAAAATTCAATTAACCTTGTTTATTTCAGTGAATAAAAACACAGTCACAATCTCAACATAAGTGTGTGTTAACATTGTACAACTGAAGGAGCAAATCTGCGCACATAAACCAAGATTTTAATCTTTTTCACCCAACTACCATAATATGTGGGAAAAGATCCAATCTGAAAAATAAAGTTTTCACCAGGTTGCTGACTCTTGTTGCTTTTATGATGATCATTCAGCTGATTAATGATTTGCTTGTTCAATGCAGACAAGGGGTTACCAACATTTCAAAATGGCTGCCAATTGTGTCTTTGATGCTATGACAGAATTTTACCTTGATGACAGGGGGAATTCCACACAATGTGCACAGTAGCCAGGAGGGGCCCAGTCAGGTTTTAGAAATTTGCTTTGTTCAGAACTTACTGTGGGTGAGGAGATTCACAGGGCCCGCAAGGTGCCCTTAGATCTCAGTTTCCTGCCTTGGTCTTGCCCAAATTGCCCTGCAGTTGCCTCAATCCAGCCCCTCCACCTTTAATCATTAATTGCACTGGAACTCCAGGACCATTCCCATGGATATCAGCAGCAGCATCCTACTTTCAAACTCCCACCCATCAGTCACATTGCGACTGATGTCAGATAGAAATTGAGGATGTTATAAGGTCAGGAATTTCTGTCCCCAGACTCTGTCTACCTTTGCCATTCAATCAGATGGTCTTTTCAAATTTCAAGCTGTAATCACATCTCAATACCAAGTACAATACACATCGAAGCACAAACATTTTACATATGAATTCATAGATAGGTAAGTTCATTAACTAGACTGACAAGATTAAAGCATAACAGTAGAGAAATAAAACAAAAGTGGGCAGAATAATCAGAGGACCTGTAATCACTTCTTTCTTTTTCTTCAATTTAGTTACTACTCCTTCTCAAACATTTTTGACAATTCAGTTTCTATATTAGATTACATAAAAACCGCTCATTAATTTTCTTAAAACAAAGATGCTATAGATTGAAACAAAGGAAAACAGAAATTGTTGGAGGAACTCAGCAGGTCTCACAGCAACTATGGAGAGTAAACAGAGTTAATGTCCTGAAGAAAGGTCACTGGACTCGATACGTTAACTCTGTTTCTCTCTCCACAGATGCTGCCAGACCAGCTGAGTTCTTCCGGCAATTTCTGTTTTTACTTGTTAATTTTATCATTTCACTTAAGAAAATATACTATATTGATTTTGGCTCTGGTTGACTTCAATTGTTTGTCACTAATTCTCCACTTCCTTCCAAATTGGCTCCATTTTACCCTATTTTTGGAGCAGGTTCCATTCTCCCACTGCTGAAAATTTCTTTCTGACTATCATCCCACCATTCTCAGTAAACAATTTTCTTGTCTTTCTTGGTCTGCACAAAATCTTTTTCAAAAATGTACTTTTGCGCCCCACTTCACTGCCTGCCAAAACACAGCTACATCTCGATGATGCCCAAAGAATGGGTCATTTCTTCTTCAGGGGATGACTGATCTGTCATATGTGGTTCCAGCATTCTCTATTTTAGTTGCAGATTTCTGGCCTGCATGGCTTTCCTTTTCTCATTACTGTTGTGAACTCCGAGTATCATTGGTAATATCTCAAGTTCTGAAATGTCAGACTTAGCATTAAAAAGAGTGGCTGCATTTTCCTCAATGTTTCTCCTGATTTCCCAGCATAACCTCAGCAGAGGGTTATGGAACCCCCAGAGACATGTTCAAAAACCAAAATAATAGCCTGAAGGAATTCCCCTGATCTTCACCTGGAGGATCAAGAAAGCAAAACAGAAATTCTTCACCAAAATGTCTATCAGGTTCCTGAGCGCTCAGATTGTATGTAGCTGCTCTCTAGTATTGAATTCTAATGTATCTGGGAGAACGACGGGAGCATGTTGATGGTATTGTATAAGGTCATGGTGCTGATGGTGTTAATATTCAGGTTACATTCAGTGCCACCCAGTCTGATTGTATCATGGTTTTGAGTGAGTTCTGCACTATCTTCAGAGGGTACACATGTAGTTAGTACAGCTCCTGAGACTCCTAGTAATTATGTGTGATTTAAATGTGATTGTATTTAATAATATCGGACATTAAACATATTAACTAAAAGCAGTATCTTCTTAAGAGTCTACAGTGGTGTATCTTCTACCACAAATCATTAGACAGACTTCAGACAAAGAAAAATTGGTGATGGCAAGCTATCTAAAACAACCCATACTTGAACCATATACTGGCAGAGGTGGTAAATACCATTAGGTGCCACAAATTGCAATCAGGACAATGCTGCAGCTGGGAGCATAGCAAAATATGTTCAGGATGTGCCTAAGAAAATGTTAAGTGAAGGGTGACAAGGAATGTAATAATATGCAGAGTAACAAGTGTTACTTGTGTTAACATCTGTTGTTGGAAAATTGCCAGAGGCCATTATTATGGAAGAATTTGAGTCTAATGATGACCATGAAAGCATTGTTGATTGTCACTACGTCCTTTAGGGAAGGAAATCTGCTGTCCTTACTCAGTTTGACCTACATGTGACTCCAGACCGAGTAAGGACAGCAGATTTCCTTCCCTAAAGGACATAGTGAACCAAATGGGTTGATTCTTAACTACCCTCCGGACAATTAGGGAAGGACAATAAATGTTGGACTGACGAGCGGCGCCCACATCCCAAGAATAAATAAAAACAAAGCAGGACAGTTAGAAGAATTTTGTGAAATCAAACAGTGTTAATACAGTTTTGCGACAGAAATCTTGCTTGACAAATTTGCTGCAGTTTCATGAGAATATAATAAGCAGAGTTGGTAAAAGGGAACCAATAGATGTAGTGCATTTGGGTTTCTAGAAGGCATTTGATAAGATGTCACATAAAAAGCATTGTACAAAAGATAGGAGCCTATGGTATTGAGGATAATGTATTAGTATGGATTAAGGATTGATTAACACGCACAAGACAGAGAATGAGGGATAACTAGATCTTTTTCAGGTTGGAAAAACATAACTAATGAGTACCACAAGGATCAGACCCAGGACCTCAATTATTAACTATCAATGTTAATGACTTGGACAAGAACATAGTGTGTAATGCATCCAATTTGCTGATGATATCAGATTAGGTAGGAGGGCATGTTGTGATGTAAAACATAAAGAAGCTGAAAGGGGTATGGGGTTGAGTGAGTGGGTAATATCAGACAAAGTTTAATGTAGGAAAATGTGACAAATTGCACTTCAGTTGGGAAAATCAAAAAGCAGACTATTATTTAAATTTAGAGAGACTCCAAAAAATGCAACTCAGAAGGATCTGGGCATTCTCATGCATGAAACACAAAATATTAACACGTAGGCGCAGCAAGTAATTAAGAAGACAAATGGAATTTTAGCCTTTATGCTAAGGTGTTGGAGTTTAAAAATAGAGAATTCGATATAAATCTTCAGAGTATTGTTGAGGTTGCACCTGGAGCACTGTGCACTGTTTTGGTTTCCGTATTTTAAAAAGGATGTACTGGCTTTAGCAGCAGTTCGAAAGAGATTCACTGGGCTGATTCCTGGTCTGAAGGAACTGACTTATAAGAATGGCTAAAATGGTTAGACTTATATTCTTTTGAGTTTAGAAGAATGAAGAGTGATTTATTGAAATACACAAGATTATGATGGAGGCTTCATAGAGTAGATTCTGAGAAGATATTTCCACTCGTGGGGGAGTCTCGAACTAGGGGACAAGGCCACAAAATAAGGGAACACTTATTAAAAGCTGAGATATGAAGGAATTTATTCTTCCAATAGGTAAACAATGTCTGGGATTCTCAGTCTCTGAGCATTGTGGAGGCTAGATTACTGGAAGTATTTAAGCAAGAGGTTTTTGAAATATTGGGGAGTCGATATGTATGAAGAGCTGAGGTCTGAGTCAGATCAGTTATAACCTTACTGAATGGCAGAGCAAGCTTGAGGAGCCAAATGACTTACTCCTGCTTCTATGTCTTACGTTCTTGGTTCTTAACTGTGGAGTGTTTGAATGACAGGTGTAGGCGATGGAACGAAATGTAGTGGAATGATTACAAGAAAGTGAAGGGGAGCAAAAGAGGCAGGTGAGGCAACACATTAGCAAGGGCTGAGGAGAGAGTTACGCTCAGTTACAGAGTTACAGATCAGAACTAGAACTTGCTCCTTGAATTTCTTGCAGCACTATAGTGTTCTTGATATAATACTCCTGGCACTGAGTGCTAATACCAGCTCTTGCCATTGCTGCCTGGACATTTGTTTGAAAATTCTTCAGCCCACTTATTACAAGCACACATGTTTCCTTCATTGGTTTGTCCCCACCAGAATCCAAAGTGCAGCGTTTGAGATCCTGTGAGTATGTAGCCCTGGCAATCCATCTATTCAATGTTATTGTTGAAAAAATGCACTTTTTGAAGACTTTTGTCTTGCACTCATCAGGAATATTCGCAAGGATACCAAAGTAAAGAGAAACCAGATATTCGTGTTAGAATACAATAGGATAGGAATGTATTGACACGTGTACTTTTACACGAGAAATACAGTGAAAATTTTTATAAGATTCCACCCTACTCATCCCCACCACAGCACCTACATCAACAACAAAAGTCATACATAATAATAAAAAAAAGTAAAATTAAGGCAAAGTTTATCACAAAGCAGTTAACGGCCCACTTACCCATACCGATGTATCAGTCATCTTCCACCATCTACCCTCACGATTCAAAAACTCAAGAAACACAATGCAAAAGAAAAGCCCAATCTAATGGATCATGTGACATGTTTACTGAAGTTCTGCTTTCTATTACCACACACAGTCCAACAGAATTCATATTGTATGAAAAGAGAGAGCTGATTGTCTGGCAATGCTTCTACCACGCAGAATCCTCTTGCCAACCAATCAGTTCGCTCCTCCCATACAGAACAAGTGTTTGGTTTCTCCTTGAACTTATCTTCTTGCAAATTGTCCTGATATATGCAAGATGAAAGGCTTTGACAAAATGTCTTTTTTTTCAGCGATACTCAAGTGCAGTATTACCAAATCGCTATTCAATGTTAATGAGTCAAAGGGACAGATTTCTCTGTTTAATGGCACCCACATGTTCTGGCATGGGCCGTATACACAACATTAATTTAATACCCAAAAAATGGGAAGCGGATCAGTTTCTGTCCCAGATTATTATCACTTCTTAAAAAAAATTGAAAAATGAAAAGATTCTTGGTTGCCGGCATAGTCAGGCACTTCCCTTTCACCTCTCAGGCAAGGAAATCAGTCCAGTCAAAAGAGTAACCCTGCTCCAGCTGTAAGGACTGATTACAAAATAAAATTAAAGTTAACTCATTCCTTTGCATCCTGAAGCCCACAACACCAGACTGCTGCTAGCTTTATATGCAATTATACTAAACTTTTCTCACAAAGAAAATACATAGATGTTTGTTCGGAATACAAATGACCTTATTGACACAGTGACAGTGCTCAAATGGGTTGGAGTCAAAGGTAATAGTTTAATACTTAAATAGTATTTTTAATAGCGTCCTAAAGTGCTGTACAGCCAATGAAGTTAAAGTGAAGTACACTCACAGCTGGAAAGTAGGAGATGTGGCAATCAATTTGCATCGTTCCATAAAAAGCTATGCATTCATATGTTTTGAGCAAGCCTACTGTGTAATGGCAGTATTAAGTAAGTCAGCTGGTCACCTCCCATGTCTTTTCTTTTTCGCAAGCCCCTCTCAATTGTTACCATCAGGTGAGAAAGGGTGAGCTAAAGGGGTGAGTTAAAGGAAGAGCAAAGTTATTAACTGCTAAAGCCGGAAGAATTAACAAAAAGTTGACATCAAACAATGAATGCACACAAAGGTAAAAGTGATAGCTTTCAGTACAAGGGAAGATCTTTAAAAAAGGCAGTTTCAAGTGCCCTAGTTGTCTTTGAAGTGTAAGGTTAGCTGGTTTCTTGAATGCAGTCAACAGTGGCAAAGTTTGCAATTAATTTCAAGATTTCAGTTCTCTGATACTTTTACACTGGATCTGTTTCTGTGGGAACCGAACCAATTTCTTTGGGAGAAAGAGACAAACAGACAGACAGACAGAGGCAGAGAGACAGTGAGTGAGAGAGAGATTTAGAGACAGCAACATCCCTTTTGCTTATCTGCAATTGCTCTCATAACCTCCCTTAAAATATTGGTTCTAGTGTGTATTTCCAAAAGTTCCTTTTGAGTAGGTCTGCCTAAGACAACCATGGTGTCAATGTCAACCACTTTTCATATGATAATGCCTTCCTGAGACTGCAGTAGGTTTTGATGGGTCTGCATTGTAAGGAATCTGTCTTTTCTCACAATACCATTTTGTTCATGGAAGTATGATGTGCCAAAAAATCTTCGTATGAACAAAGCAAAAGATATGCCATTTCAAACAAAATCACCAAGTTGGAATAGTTCAACTCTAAGCCTTTAAGGTAAAGTTGCCTTAGTCTTACCAGATCATAAGTCTGCTCTTTCAGTAGAGAGAGAGATGACTGGTGGTGGTTTAACCTGAGGGTTACCATGCCTCAGGCAAGGGGATAGGTTGAAAAGGAGAGCGCTTCATGGTAACCTCAGCCAGAATTGACACCCACACTGTTGGCATCATTCCGCACCAGCTTGTCCAGCCAACTAAATTAACTTACCCGCTAAGCCATTAGAAGTAATGAAGCCACAGACTAGGAACTAGAAAACAGTCGAACAGGTAGCAAGTACATTGAGATGTTCAAAAATGTATTATTACATTTCAGCATTGACTCATTATTAAACTGATGTATTACAAGAAAACTTTCTGCATAGATTGGTGGATGAAAGAACCTAATCAAAGATACTAAAAATAATATTCTACATTTGAGCTAGAGTGTAAGATAATTTTTACCACCGAAATGTTTGCAAACTTTATCATACGCAAGTGACTAGTACAGCTCATGTCAAATTCTAAATGTCTAAAGCTCATGTCTAAAGTGAAGAAACTCATCAGAAGCATTATGTTAAAAGCGTTTAATGACTTATCACTATAACTACACTGCACACTACAAACATATCCATACAGAAACGCAAAATGCTTTAATTGTCAAATGTAATGCCATATTGCAAATGATTGCTGAGTGAAGGTCAAGGTAGGGAAAAGAATTTATTCCAGCGGTAATAAAATGCAGCAATGTCACAGGGTGGAGCTCACAATCTTTACATAAATATGAATACATGAATTATGTAGTTCACTTGGCCACTCAAGCCTGCCCTGCCATTCAATAAGATCATATTAATTAAATTCATCCACATTCCCATTTTGCATTTTTTACCTCTTTGTTTTTCAAGCATCTACCTACCTCTGCCTTAAAAATATTTAGATTGTTTCCACTACCTCTTATGAAAAACAGTTCAAAAGGCTCAAAACTCTTTTATGAGAAATGACTAAGAGCTTGATGTCACGCAGATCCAAGATATTTATAAAGTTGGATTTGTCCCATGCTTATACTCAGTGCAATATGGATAGTGACTACAAAGTGTCATGATGAACACACACAGGATTATTCTCTAACACAAAGTTTCCTCATGTTACTAAATCTTATCTATAAGCTTTCTAAGATACAATGGATTAGATTTTGCAAGGAGTGCCACATTGTTTGTGTAATTAGGAAAATGTAAGGATTGCATCCGCAACAGAGGAAGAAGATCTTCAAATGTTGAATGACGTGGTAAAAAGTCTCAGTGATCGTAATGTGTAGTAAAAAAGGAGAAAATGTGTTAAATTTCCATTTGCCATTGAGAGGCATGCTCCCGTTTCATAACATGTGACCTCAGAGTAAAAGGACACGTACACCGCCTTACCCAGGGATCGGGGCAGTGACAGAAATTTCAGACCCTGGGGCTCTTCCTGGCCTGAACCCTGGCCCTGTTCTAAACATTATAGCCCTTGCGTAGTGAGTCCTGATGAAAATCCTGTCCCCCTCATCCAAGCACTGACAGGGATCAGTTGAAGCATGGCACAGTACTAGAATGACGGTCCTCAGATGTAATCTAATAGCTTAATTTTAACCCAGATATTGTGCCCATAATGTTTACATATAATCCCTGGCTCTAATACATTTCTGCGGGATCCATCAATATCAGTTTCCACACACCTAGTTTCTTACGTTATGAGGAATAATATAAATATTGCTGCATCACGTAAGACACCCTGCTGGAGGCAAAAACCTATATTGTTTGTTTCTGTGCAATTCCAGGTTGTGTATCCAATAACAAGAAGATCAAGAGTTTAGTTAATGCTCAAAAAACAGAAGTTTTGTCTGAGCTAAGATTTTTACTTGACATGATCCAGTACAGCTTGCTATTTCCACCCAAACTTGCATTAGTGTTGGCTCCACTACATGCATTGTTACAGAAAAATTTGAATTGATATTTGTCAAAAGCACAAGATACTGGTGATACATGTAAGTGTGTGTGTGTTGCAACAGTAAGAAGTCATGCTTAAGGTCAAGGAAAATCCATAGCATTTGTGTCACATGGACTGACCCGAGAGTGAATGCAACTGCATATAGATAGAAGACGTCATTCTTGAAATTATTGGAATCAAAACATTTGATCAGTTTTAGAGATAGTAAGAACTGCAGAAGCTGGAGTCAGAGATAACACAGTGTGGAGCTCGAGGAACACGGCAGGCGAGGCAGCATCAGAGAAGCAGGAAAATCGACGTTTCTGGTCAGGACCCTTCTTCAGAAACGATGAGTTTTATTTGGATAGAAAATACACATTAGCAATAATCTTAAATGCTTAGTAGCAATTAGTAGGTTGGCACAGTGGCAGAGTGGCTCAGTGGTTAGCACTGCTGCCTGACAGCAGCAGGGACTCAGGTTCGATTTCAGCCTTGGACGACTGTCTGTGTGGAGTTTGCACATTCTCCCCATGTCTGCGTGGGTTTTTCTCCACGTGCTCCGGCTTCCTCCACAGTCCAAAGATGTGCAAGTTATGTTGATTGGCTGCTAAATGTGGGGTTACAGGTTGGGGTAGATCTTCAGAGGGCCTGATGGGCCGAATGGCCTGCTTTTACACTGTAGAGATTCTACAAATTCCAGATTCACAGTTTACAACAACAAACTCAGTGTCAAGGATGCAGCATGGGTTGTAATTCCCTCAATGTCCCATTATAACATTGAATCTTGTCGTACAAAGGACTATTGTTGAGGCATTGTTACTTGAAGAGTCTAAATAAGGCTGTAAAGATACAATTTTCACAACTGGAGTATGGATGAAGATTTTCCAATCATTGCAAACAGGATTATTGCTGAAACTCAAAAAAACTTTGTTTGAAAGAATCCACAAACGGAATTTGAAATGTTGAACAGAGTTTGACCACTGCACAAATGAGGAATGGAAACTATTTCAAAACTAGTGTTATCGTGTGAACGGGATGTATCAGGAGGAGTCTCAGTGTGGTAGTACCTAATACTGTAGAAGATAAGATTCTTGTAGTATTACATATTGAACATATGGGAATAATTAGAATGGAATCCAAGCCAGTTTGCTTAATGATCAGGTCTGGACAATGATCTAGAGTCATTGGTTAACTAACTTATCATTTGTCAAAACTTCAAAACTTCCCACATTGATGGGAGAGCCAATCATTTCAAATAATCCATGAAGACTTTTGTGAAGAGAAAATTAAAAGATTGTAACACGGAATTGAACCTGGACAGGGAGGAAGATTTGAACACCATGAAAGCTAATTTCGAAGAGATAAGTAATGTAGAGTGCACATGGAAAATGCAAGCTGTTAATTAATGTCTGAGGTTATGAACTGCAAAGATATAAAAGCGAATTATTAAAAAAAGGTGTTCAAAAAGGAAAGAAACAAGATTTCTGACAGTCTTAATCAAAACCTCTGCAGACAGTCCAAAACCTGCATGTATATCAGCAGGACTTCATAAACTAGCCATGATATTGACTTATAAATGTAGAAAAAAGACTTATAATTTTGCCAAAAGTGTATATTCACGTCGATTATTGATTTGATTTTCAGATTGTATGTTGTAAACCAATGGAATGTATTCATATTATGAATATACCCAATGCATGATGACATTATTAAGTGTGTGTTCTGGTCATCTTTGCATCTGTCTCTTTTAACAAGTTCCTCTCAATATATAGCAGCTGCAATGAGTTAAATGGTACATTCTCGGCAATGTTGGTTAAAGAATATTTATTGGCTAGAAAACCAGGGAGGATCCCCTAATCTTTTTTTTCAGAATGCAATGGGAATGTTTTGGGGCTTTAGGTTAACATTATTTCTGAAAGAAAACATCACATCTGAAATTGGAGTTCTCCCTCAATTCTGCACTGAAATGTCTGCTTAGGCTTTGGGTTGAAGGTCATGGAGTGGCACTATAAGGCTACATCTTCAGATTCAGAGACAAGAATGCTACCAACTGAGCTATGGCTCAAATAATGGTTGAAGTAGAGTAAATCCAATAATTAATGCATAATAGGGAATGTTGGTTTACAAGGGAAAAATAAGTTTCAAGTAATGTGTGCAATACCCCATTTGTTACTGTTCTGCCACCCCCATATAATCATCAATCCCTCTTCCTAACGTACAGTGAACTCTGTTTTAACTGGCACCTTGTGACAAGCTCTCCTGATAAACCGGTGAAGTTATATACCTGAAATACCGTGAAGTTTACTTAATTATCACAATCTCTGCGATGTCCAAGTAGTCAGTTGAGGATACGAGTGAGAGATAAAAGGTACTGCAGATGCTGGAGAATCCGAGATAACAAGCATGGGGCTGGATGAACACAGCAGGTCAAGCAGCATCATAGGAGCAGGAAAACTTGACGTTTC
>JAHRHZ010000111.1:28430191-28452328 GCA_024137785.1 Ginglymostoma cirratum | reverse complement strand
AGTTTTCCTGCTCCTATGATGCTGCTTGACCTGCTGTGCTCATCCAGCCCCATGCTTGTTATCTCGGATTCTCCAGCATCTGCAGTACCTTTTATCTCTGACACATCAGTTCTATGACCCTTTGATCTTTTGCTTGTAAATTCTGTGTCTAATGCCACCTCGCTCACCGACAGCTGAAGAAGAAGTGAGACTCTGAAAGCTTGGGTCTTCAAATAAACCTGTTGGACTATAAACTGGTGTCATGTGATTTTTGATCTTGTCCATCCCAGTCCAACATCAGCACTTCCATATCAGAAACCCAAGGCAAAACGTGTAGCCAGCCTGCTTCCACAGCTGGCAGCCTGCGTACTTATTCTGTGGTTACCCAACCTGGCTCCCAAGGAACATCATCAAACAATGGGAAAGGCTCCAAGTTCTGACACATTCCGTCACAAATTGGCTTGCAAAGCTAGGAGGTGAGCTGACTCTGCACTCAATACAAGTGCAAAAATTCAACCTGTGTTCGGTTTTCATTTTGTCATTATCACAGATCATTACACCAGATCAGTAATTGCGTTCTAATTACTTTTTGTTTTTTTTTAGAAAAAGAGGACATATGGTGAAGGTTAACTGCAGATATAAATTCAGCGACTGCCTGGAGAGAGACTCTGGAACTTCACACCTGATAAAGTGTCAATGACACTTTAAAGGGAGAAAATGCACAACAACTGAATTTGTAATCTATTGGCAGGATCTCACATTGTAAACTGGGTGGTTAAAAACAAGGCAGCAATTTGGGCAAGACACATGCTCATGGTTTCCCCCATTCAAGAATATGCAGGGACAGGGCTTGAAACCAATTTTTAACCTAGTCTGTGCCTGTTATTGGTCTGAATTCTTAGTGAATGAGCATGCTGTGAAGTTTACAACTTAGTTGGAGACTTATTGGTTTTTTTTGGAAAGAGATAATAGGAACTGCAGATGCTGGAGAATCCGAGATAACAAGGTGTAGAGCTGGATGAACACAGCAGGCCAAGTAGCATCATAGGAGCAGGAAGGCTGATGTTTCGGGCCTAGACCCTTCTTCAGAAAATTTTTCTGGTGATATCCACAAGGGAAGGGATCCTTTCAAAATTAACCATGTTATGACAAACTGAAGGAGTGGGTGAATAATCAAGAGCAGCCAGTTTACTCCCTTATGGTTTGAGGTATCCTGTTGTGATTGTAACAAATTGGGTCACCCAGGAACTGTTGTGTATCCATCTTGACACTACACGGACATGAACCCAGTGGTGAAATTCACCACCGATTGTGGGACATGCCTGATCTTCATCTCAGTAATATTAAGTACAAGGAACTGATGGTCCACTTTAGTAGATTACCCCTCAAGTAGTCAATATAGGACACTTGTCTCCATCTTAATGCCACAATAAAATTGCTAATACCCTTAATGGCAGAAGTAGTACATGAAATCACCAAAAGGTTCTTGCATCAATTAGCTTTGCTTTGGTGATAGGATAAGTTCTTCCAATAAGGTTCCGACCTACAGTTCATTATTTCCATGATATTGAGAAGCCTTTTACATCTTCATTTTAATTTCATCAACAAATAACACTCGCTTCTTTATCAGGTGTCTGCAATCAGCACAAATGTCACCACCGCCCATAACAGTACAAAGGTCTCATCCAGCCCCCAAAGAATACCATAGTAATGTAAACACAGCTGCTCCCTTGAAATGCAAAACTGGCCAAAAGAACAATTACGTTATTGTGTTAAGTCAAAATTGTTGTGATGCTAACTATTGTACACACTTGAAAAATTCTTTGTAGTGGACTCTTTTAGACACAGTTGAATTGACTGCTTATCACCAGTACACAGACTATTAGCTGCTATTCGAAATCACACTTCACCCTTACATTGCACATTTTGAAAAACCAATCAGTGACTTTGAAGATTCAGACTACCATTCATGTTTGTATTCTCAAGGCCCAGACAAATCAGGAGTTTAATAACTCCCCCATAGCTAATTAAATCAATAAAACTATGGTAGTTAAATAAAACCTCTCAGAGGCATGTAATAACACCTCTGAATGGGAAAGAACAAAAATTAAATCAATAGAATTTATATCATGTTCCTGGTCCCACCCCACAAGGTAGTTTTGGAAATATGGACAAATGAAATTACAAACTTACAGCTACAATATTGTCACCACTATTATTCAATTGGACAGATTTTCTGAAATCTAGGGCAGAAACAAGGAGTTTCACCTGCCAACTGGTGAACCGGCAGGAGACCAGTACTGATTCCTTTACAGAAAGCCCATCAAACCACAAATGCATTAGGCAGTCAAGAGGCCACCAATAGGTCTTCCCACAAATCTTGTACTACTGACAAGATGCACTGCAGAAATTCGTCAAAGATCCTCAGACAACACCTTCCGAACTCATGAACACTCCCTTTTAGAAGGACACGGGCAGCAGATACTTAGGAATACCACCATCTGCAAGTTTCCCTCCAAGCCACTCACCATCCTGGGTTGGAAATATAATGCCATTTCTTCAGTGTAGCTGGATCAAAACCCTTGAATTTCCTCCTTTAGGCCATCATGGACTGCAGTGGTTCAAGGATGCAGCTCACCATCATCTTCTCAAGGGCAACTAGGGATGAGCAATTAATGCTGGCCAGTCAGTGACACCCACATCTGCTAAGTGAATAAAGTGAATCAGGAGTCTGCGACCACTGCCCACCAGGAGCTGTTGGCCAATCAGAAACCATTGTGCCCACAGCAGTGTCACCACAGAGAGACAGTACTGGCTTCTATCAAAAGGACAGCCACCAGACGTACAGGATCAAAGAGTGACCCAGGCCATAGGTAGGTGACAGTGGGAATGGTTCCATGGAGTGAGGTTCACATGGTAGGTGATTGGCAGCAAGGACAGAGTGCTGAGTCTCAGTAGATCTCCTCTTCCCAATGTCGCATTCTTTGATAGGAACTGAAGATATTAGAACGATCAATACCACCACTCCTGGGAGACAACACAGAGCCCATACGCATGTCACATGGTGACAGGCCTGCTCTCAGCTGAATCAATACCAGCAGTCGTCTGGGTGGGAAAACTGACCACAAACTTTCCTGACCCAGACTTAAAAGATGCGGAAGTTGAAAGATGGTAGACTACTCACTCACAATCTCCCGCTCAATTAAATGTGTTTTCAACCTTCAAACACATCAATAAAAAGGACACTTCAACCCCTGACCTTATCTATCATAAGTTGTTGCTACCTAATGTCACCCCTTTACATTTACCACCACAAACAAGGGCATCTTTTACCTGATATGCATACGTGAATCTGTAACAACATAACTCAATTTGATCAAACATGAAGTTGGCAAACTAGCATAACATTACAGTTCATAATATTAAACACTGCAGGACCATCAACAGCTGCACACACGAGCAGTGGTTAGATTCTGTCTTGTTGGAGATGTTCAAATCCTGGCACTCTTGTGGTGCAAATGTTACTTGTCGTTTGTCAGACCAAATCTGGATATTGTCAAGGTCTTGTTCCATTTGGACACAGACTGCTTCACTTTCTGAAGAGTTGTGAATGGTGCTGAACATTGTCCAAATGTCAGTGAACATTCCTATTCTGACCTTATCATAGAAGAAATTAGCTTTCCCTGGAAGTGGAAAAGTACAAAGAATAGATGACAGAACAAAATCAATCTCAGTTATGGTGTTCTTCTACCTTTAAATAGTCCGTGACATTCACTGTGAAGACACATCCATTAATTAGATCACTTGTCTAAAGGCTGAATGGGAACAAGCGTCCCTACAACTAGACCTAACAAGGATTTAATGTTTAAGAAGACCAGGGAGGGAAGTGGCAGAGGGAATAAAAAATAATTTTAAGAGGAAACCTTAAAAATGGGAAAGGATAAAAATTGATTTAACATGACCCATAATATAGATACGACTGGCAGATAAGCAATATTCATTGGCAGGTGTGTGAACAGTAGTATGGTGTCAAACTGGCTATTTACAGTTAGAACCCTTTAAAAACCACATACTGTTATTTCCTTGATATCCTGTTATGTTCCATAAATGTCATTCATGTCTGTGGTTTTAGCTGTGGTAACAATGTATAGCAAAGAATACAATCATTTTCCTCCGCCTTCAACATGCCTTCCAGCAGAGTTGAAAATAAAACATTAATGCTGCAAGGCAAAAACTCCCATGTAGCTGTATATTGATTGACTAAAATAACTTAAGCTCCTAAAATCCTGTTTGGATATTGTGTTAATTAAAATATTTAAAATTCCTAACACGGGGGGTTCACGAACTTAGTCAGCTTCTTCAAGTAAATGCATTGTACTGATCTTTGTGTTTCAGTAGTTTTTTGTTATCTTAGCAATTAAAATTATTGCATTAAAGTTACAATTTGAATACAACTTGGTCCTTGGTGTGAAATACAGAGGATATTATAACGGATCAGCCTCAGAGGCTGACTGGCTATCTGGAGATTGTCAGAGCCATTGCCTTTCTGATTCCCCTTAGTCATGACCAGGCAGTAAAGACTCAAATGGCCTCATCTTTTGGAAGCTCTTTGAGGCCTTTCAATGACCACTAAAATTCCTGATTCTCGTTGCCACTGGTATTCATAGGGCTGCACCAGATACATATCAGTGGGCCAGAATATAATTCACCGCTGAATGGGTATCTCAGGATAAGCTTTGCTATGAGCCATATAGGCCAAGAAGGTGGTCTTCTTGACGGGTGAAGGAAACCCTCCTATCAGACCCTAAGCATGTAGAAATGAAACGGGAGCCACAGCAGTGATCTCCTGAGCTCCAAGGTGACACTATCCTCTCACTGCACCCTCACATTCATAGATCTATCTTGGTCCAATTCTACCCCAGTGCAGCCATGCCAAATGAGTATTCCCATCTCACCAACACATACATGAGGTGCAATGGAGGGCTCACACCTACCTTGCGCTGCCAGAGACAGCCCAGGCTGGCAGAGGGCTTCCTGATCTCCACTTCCTCAGCACCTTTGAAGATGACAACAGGTAAGGACCAACATCAGTTCCATGCCAATGGAAAGAATGTATGGCAGAAGCCAGTGAGGAACATTGTTGTCTGCTCTTTGTGGAAACGCAGTCATTCTCCCATGTTCCTCTACATAGGAGTTTGTGTTTCTTCACCAACTCATGGTCTCTCTTCTCTATGAGCATTCTGCAGACAGTAGAACACAAGAGGCCCAAAGGCTTTTAGCACTAGCCCCTTTGAGGATGAAACCCATGAACCTTTAGAGGATGCATACTTAGGTATTCACCTGCACCCTGGTCACCCTGCTGAGAGAAATAGGGGAACATCAGGCAGTGTAGCTGCAGACCTTCAATAGACTGGAGTAAAGGATGGAGAGGTCTATCCATCTTCTCTCTGCTGTGGTGGTTTTCACATACAGCAACTCAGCTCACTTCATGGAAGTGCATGTCTAGTTGGCAGTTCAGTGCCTTCTGGAGGTACACACAGACCTGCACTCAGAGATAGCAAGAACTTCAGATGCTGGAGTCAGAGATAACACAGTTTGGAGCTGGAGGAACACAACAGGCCAGGCAGCATCAGAGGAGCAGGAAAGCTGATGTTTCACATCTAGGCCCTTCATCAGGCCTCATGACGTCCTGATGAAGGGTCTAGGCCTGAAACGCCGACTCTCCTGCTCCTCTTATGCTGCCTGACCTGCTGTGTTCCCCCAGCTCCACTCTGTATTTACACAGACCTGCACCCCAACTTTCCAGACATGAGCATTCATCATCACGGTCAAGGTGAGGATACCTGCCAATGTCTTCATAGCCAGGGCTGCCAGAACATGCAATGCCTGTCTTGCAGGGCAGCATCGACAATGGTTAGGCCTCCCTTAATGCATTCCTGAGAGTTCATGAGGTGGAAATCAGACATAATTGTACTTTGGATCCATCACTTCAAGAGATCTTGCTGGAAACTTATGACTTGAGCACCATCAGTATATATTTTAAACAGCCTGTTCATGAAAAATTATGACACAACTCTAGGCAGCTAGGACTTGAACCCAGATCTTCTGGTCCAAAGGAGGGGACACTACACCTGCATCACAAACTCCCCAGTGAGTCCTGACTGATAAGCTGGCAATGTAAACATTGATGGCAGCTGATTTTAAATGTGTATCCATTGGGCACCTGTTCAATGGGGTCGGGTTGGGGGGGTAGTTGGTGGGGGGGGTGGTGGTGGAGGTTGTGGGGAGCGAGTTCACTAAAACATGTCAATGGAAGTCCACCAGTTGGCCACAGCCACTTCTGTTTCAAAAGAATGTTGCACAGTTAGTTTGATACCTTTTCAGTTGAGATTCATTGGGCTGTTTGAGTGACAATTACCACCCCAAACCTGTTCTGTCCTATCCTCACCAATTTGCCACCCCTGTTGCCCTTGTGATCTTTCATCCACCATTCCTTACAATTGTTGTCACTGTTGAGGTTCCTCCTTAACTTTCCCTCAGAATCCTTCAGTACTGAGGGCACACACTGAGCTTTATTACCCGATCCCCGATTAAAGCCACCTGCACCCTGGCATATCTTGAACTCCCGCCCCCAACAAGACTTAATATCCCCCGACCTGATCTTCCAAATTCCCACCTACAACATTCAACTTTTCCCCCCACTATTCCTGAGACCCTTCCTTCTGTTTCACCAGCCTTCCACACTAAGGTCCAGACGTGAGTTCGTCTCAGGATGGACAACACCTTTGAAAGACATTCAGCAACTGGACTGACTGCAGGTCAGCAACACCCAGGTACACCAGAGGCCTTCCCCCGACCACCCACAGCACAGACCTGGGAGGGGTCACCGGACCCGAAACGTTAACCCTATTTTTCCCTTCACAGATGCTGCCAGACGGGCTGAGCTTTTCCGGCAACTTTGTTTTTGTCCCTGATTCACGGCATTCGCAGTTCTTTTGGTTTTTACGCAGCACATTCTTCCCCAACTTATCATTGTCCCCCAGTTGCTTCTGTGGCTCCGTGCAGTTCAGCCATAAGCAGCTATTGCAGTGTGTGCTAAAGCCTGACAGTCAACCACAAGCTTCCCCTGTAGCCCTTGTATTTTAATGCTGGCCCTTGAGCCATAAGCCACCCCTTTTAGTCCTGTGCCAGTTGGATTTGGAAATGGCCCATGCGGACAGGCTGCCTGTGTTCATTGAACGTGGCAACTGTACTTGGAAACATGACAGTGCATATGACAATCAGCATCATCTAAAGCTGCATCACTTTAAGGAGGAAGAAACAAGTAGTTCCCGCAAGGCAGATGAAGTAGCTCACCAGATACACTCCTGCATTTTGGTGTTGGGTTTCTAAAAGGGAGAGTTTCTCAGTTGGGTAGAAATTAATTGGGAAAGCACAAATAATTCCGGCAAGCTGTGGCATTAATGAGATAGAATTCCCACCTTCTGCTGGCGACATAACTTAATGCGGCATCTGAATGTGGAGGCGTTAATTGCTGAAGTGTATCTTGACAACAAAAATCTAACTGCTTGCCTCTTGTCTGATTACATTCACGTGCCACCGCTCTCCTCACAATAACAGGGCCTGGAAAATCTCACCTATTCTCACCTGTTTCACACTATCGTAATTTCTCCACGGTCACTTCAAGCCGGAATCACAAGAACAATTAGGAGTTAAGACTCCTAGTCGGTTTGTTTCTGCCTTCCCTCTATAACCCAGACAGTAGTTGTGTCAACTCCCACCTAATGTCTGACATCATTGCACATGAGATCTTTATAGCTCCGAATGACATCAGGAGCTAAAGTTAGTTACTGTGCCATTTAGGTGCCCACAATAACAATGTTAGGGTATTGTTAGGAGTACACAGCCCGTGGAATCACATGGGGCCCTGAGTTAGTCACAGATTAAACAGATTTAGAGATAATACTTATTTTCGTTGTCTAGTGAAGTGACCAAACTAAACTTTTGCTCAGGACAGTACCTGTAATCATAGCATATTATAATAGAGGGAGCATTTAAGAGCAATGTTTACAAAATTAAAATATGTTGTGGCCCAATATGTAATGTTAAAAAAATTGGCTGCATGATTAGCTGCTGAAGCGTTCTACTATATTAATAACCCTATTGGTTTGTAATGCTTTCTCAGAGCAGTTCAGCTTTTAAATAATGAATATTGGTCCATGAATAACTGAAACGTGAGGTAATGATTCCAACTTAAAGCTAGCTCTCCACTTTATAGAAAATAACTCATTGCACACTGAAGCCACAGTGAAAATGCAGATGGTGCTGAATGAGATGTGAATATGCAATTTCTTGATAACATTATGTAGGAAATTTCTGACAAGTTAAAACCCTAAAGTTACTGTCAAAATGCTTTTACTACTCCAATCTCTAAAACCTTCCAACAGAAGTATACCATTCACTTGCCAATGACATAGTTCACATTGAAGGATATTTGAATAAGAATTTTATCATCCTATTTTTTTATGAGCATGTTTGTTTTTTTGTCTGCTCACATAGGTTACCTTGAAAGGGATTTACAATGATGCTTGCTATCGTGGCCACAGATCAATGTATGACAAAATGTACGTGGAAAATGCATTTCCCAGATTGAAGCATTTAAAGTTTTGCTGAGTCATCTTTTTGTCATAACCAGTGACCTCTCACCTCATAATAAAGCTTCAGAAATTTAAATCTAACACTTAACCTTGGGTATCACAATGAAGCAGCTTAACACAAAACAGCAAACGTTGGTGCATTCGTTAATTTATAGCTCGCTGGGTGTCATTGGATCTCCTTGGTTGCAAGATAAAGAATATCACAGTCCAGATGTCAAAGAATCTGTAGCAGGAGAGGAACAAGCCAAAGTTGTGGTCTATGTTGGAACCAACAATTAAGGAAGGAAAAATTCCCACATCAGCATTTCAGGAGCTAGGGAGGAAGTTAAAGACCAGGACCTCAAAGGTAGTAATCTCTAGATTACTAGACTGTGCCATGTGCTGGCAAGTATTGATCAATAAGATAATGTAGATTAATGTGTGGCTGTGGAAATGGGATGGGAGTGAGAGTTTCAGATTCCTCAGGCACTGAGTCAGCTCTGAGGCAGAAGGAACCAATTCAAAAGGTGCAGACCCAGTTCTGATCCCTTGCCACACTCCACTCTTACAGCCCAATGCCTTAGGTCCCTGGCGGACTTAAAATGAAACAGAAAAAGGAGGTTTGTGATCATAATTCAGGAGAAAAGACCAAGCTGAATCCAAAACAAGGAAGCAGTAAAAGAAAGAAATGGGTGGAATGGAGAATGTAAGAGGATAGATTAGCAGTCCACATAAATTCCATTTAACAAATATATGAATAATTAACTTGATGTCGATGTAAGTGAGGAGCTGGTTATAGACCAGAAAGGTCTCCTTGTTGCAGGAAGAGGTGCGCTAAATTAGTACTTTGCGTCTGACTTACTATAGAAGAGATTGCTTTTGGCAGAGTAAGTGGGAGATAGCACACTACAGAAATTAAATTGGGAAATAAAGATTGAAGAGAGCTTGTGGGACGAATCGACAGGGCTGAAGTTAGAAACGCACCTTGGATCAGAACACGTGCTCCATTTCTGAAGAAAACAGGAATGCGTGTTGCACAGACCATGGCCTCAGGCTTCCAATCCTCTTCATATTGGAGTGATGCCAGCACGTAAGAGCATTACAAAAATTGGAACCCTGTTTAAAAAAGGGGACAGTTCTAAACTAAGCATTACAGGCCATTGTAGACATCAGTTAGGGATCTCCAGGATTTTGACCCAGCAAGGAATGAGCAAGAACAGATATCCTAATCAGAATGATGTTTCCATTTTATTTCAGCTCGCATCCTTCAAATTAATAAATTAAGGATCCTTGTACACTGTGCTGCTATACTATACTGAATCAACAATTACTCGTGAGCTACAGTAATTACCACGTTTACACTTACAGCAAAACAAGATTCCATAAGCAGAAATAATACAAACGAACTTTTAACGTATTTGTGATCAAGGTAAGCTCAAAATTCTGCTTTTCTCCCTGTCATGCTAAGTGACCCTTACCAGGGCTTCAGTTTAAAATTTAATTCGTAAGGGAACATCTCTAACAATGCAGCACTCTGACGGTGCTGCGCTGAAATATGAACCTCAATGATGCACTCGAGTTCAATAGCTCCTTCTCTGCTGACTGCAAGGCCCATCTACAAAATGAGTTTGGTCGGAGTATAATTATAGTGAGTTCACAGTTCGTATTACACCTAGATTCCTGCTAAGTTGGATTACTGGTGCAGGACCCAGAAAAAGAGTCTCACCGGGCAGGAAGCTCACACATTTTCTCATTTGTTTACATGGGTACGAGGTAAATTCCTTCAAAAGGAAATTTCATGTTTATGTAAAAATGTGCTACTTTTGAAATCTTGCTTTCATTAAAATGATGTAATCAACTGACAACCATGGGACTGGGAGAAATTTTTTTTCAGTAGAATCAGGGAGACAGAAAGGAAACTGGGGTCCTCTCCCCCCTGCCCCCAGCCACTTTGCCTTCGTTCAGCAAATCAAGCATTGGGTCGCAAATTAGCTGCTGGGAAAGCAAGGAACCAGTAGTGCCAAAGCAGGGCTTGCACCCAATCAGGAGCTCAGGCCAAGAAATCACGTGACAGAGGGGTTAGGCCATTGGGCACAGCTATAAACCTAAAGGCCCCTTGATCTCTCAATCTCTTTTTCTTACGACAGGCTTGAAAAGCTAAAAAAAATGAAGTCCAAGGCACTATCACCTTTGGTGACAAAATCTACTGCTCTGTGTGGCCATGGTCCCAAAAGCAGGCCTTTTCCTCCATTCTTGTGCCAACTCATGACAGCAACCATTAAGCACTCCCAAAAGCTTTCCCATCTCCCCTGCGAACAAATGCAGCATGAAATGGAAAGTTCTGTATGATTGGCTCTTTAACAATATGAATCACTGGGCAACTGCTCATTTCAAAATGGCAGGTGAGCCCTGATTTACATGGCCACCCACTTGCTGACATCAAGTTGCCACTCAAACATAGAAACATAGAAGATAGGAGCAGGAGGAGGCCATTCGGCCCTTCGAATCCCTTGCTCCGCCATTCTTCACGCTCATGACTGATCATCGAACTCAATAGCCTAATCCTGCTTTCTCCCCATAACCTTTGATCCAATTTGCCCCAAGTGATATATCTAGTTGCCTCTTGAATACATTCAATGTTTTGGCATCAACTACTTCCTGGGGTAATGAATTCCACACGCTGACCACTCTTTGGGTGCAGAAATGTCTCCTTGTCTCTGTCCTAAACAGTCTACCTCGAATCCCCATACTGTGACCCCTGGTTCTGGACACACCCACCATCGGGAACATCCACCCTGCATCTACCCTATCTAGACCTGCCATACATTTAAATTCACACAGGGATGTAGTCCACCTGATTTCCAACCCCATGACTCTCACATAAATGTAGCCCATAATCCTACCATTCACAGCTTTGATATTCACAAGCCATGCTGTCAGGAAAGATTTTAGGATTCAGCAGCTATCAGTGTGACACCCTCATTTGTGAATTTAAGGGATTGTTGCCATCTGAGGATTAAACATTAGAATCTCTAATACCAACCATTTCTGATCTCTTCAAAGTATTAATACCGAATGGATATTGATATATTACTCGGTATGCTTATTCGATTACTTAGGGAACTGATGACACTTTCACCTTTGCATGTGAAAACCTGTTTATGATTGTACAGTTAACTGAGGGAGCTTTCGCTTCAAAAAGTATCCGATTGAGGACAAGTGAAAGGCTGAAGTTTTAGTGATGAGAATCATGATGGAAATTTGCCTTCACAGTACCTTCTGCAGTTTTAACAGACGTGGGAAGATGGCTGGATAGCAAACTGCCCCAAGGTGTTTGTTGACACTGTAAATATTGTAATAGAATTGCAAACCTCATCGCTACTCGACATTTTAAAGTTCATTATTGATGGTTTGGGGGATTTGGCAGCTAAACACAGGCAAGGACATTCGGATCCAGGAGATGAAATACCTAAAGGCGTCACTGCTGAGTCCACCGTACCTACTTGGGTAACTACACCCACCCCATATGTGCAAGGGTGCTCAAGAGTGGCTGTTCCCAAAGCTATGGCCCACCCAACACTCTAGTCCACACACCCTATGACATTCAGCTAATAATGCGCACAGACTAGTATCGCAGTCAGTTTTTTTAACCTTTCTTTTAGTGCATTCCTGAAGGTTAAAACAAAACATGTCTGCAAGAATTGGCTTTCTGCTGTAGGGGTGGATAGTCAGCCCCTTCATTATCTCTTCTTAAGTTTCTTCCTGACTTTTTACAGGTGTGACATTCTATTGGCTTCACACAGGACTTTGTCAATCAGTCGCTGAATTATGAATCACAGCTGTACTTTTTCTCTAGCAGTTGTTTTAACAAATGCAAGTTAAAAAAAATCTATTCATACGTTAAGGGTATACACCAGAGTTAAGACTTCCTGCACCTTATCGTTGCCCACCTCATCTCTTGCTGGGGGAAGTAAGCTAAACTCCAGCCAACTGGATGTCTCACTTGGGACATTGCTTTGCCCCCCTTCACACCAATGTTATTAGACTTGCCTGTAACCCAGAACAGCTGCTGCAACTATTTGCCTGAAGTAGTTCAATGTATTACAAAGGTAAATGCCAGAGGTGCATTTTAACAGTGAACTCCAGCAGCTTCCCTGAAAAGGCTGTTAATCTTTGTTGCTGATTTATCAGGTCTTAAAGTCACCTGTTTGCCATCATATTTGTGAGTTGATAACAGGTTTATTAGTGCTATAACATGCAGGTGGAAGTATAAAGGTCTCATTTCTGAGAACATAAATTCTTCCATTATGGTTTTTTTTCTGTGGGAAAGCAGTGCATGGTTGGATTTTTACAACAAGACAGAGGCCTCATAATGTTAACCCTTTCTCTATTAAAAAAGGTGAAGTGCACTCATTTCTCATTATTTACTGAGTTCGGATTTTAATGTTAAAGTTTAAACAAAATGCCAGTCACAGTGGCTAACTGGGACAGTCTGAAATGGAGACTTACATCCACACAAATTGAAAATCGCCTATGTTATATTTCATGATGCCCTTTTCCCTTTTCCTCTGTTGAAGCTTTAATGGCTGTTCTGTTTCAGTGAGACCATGCTCTTCACAAAATCCAGAATTCATGGTGTAACATTGCAAGTCTTTACGGATACAGAGAGGTGTAGAGGATGCTATCCAGGTGGTAAGTAGCAACATTGACTTTGAAGAAGGAATTTATGACAGAGTAAACTGGATGTAAATGAATGTCAATTTTAAAAAAAACATCATATGTCAAACATGAGAAACTGGTAATTTTTACATTTTAAGTCTCTGTTGCCAGTTAGTTGAATTGACGCGACAAAACATCAGATCTCCTGGGCTAGATACCACCAGCATTCAGCATCACAGCGCGACTTTGAAACAGCTACCTTGTGCCATGAATAGTGTCAACTGCAAGCTGTGTATTCCCTTTAGATGTTTTCAACTCATCTTGAAGAGACTCTCATCCATGCAACACGTGAGTAGTTTTTGCTTTCAGCTGTGCTATTTGATATATTACCTGCTTCAGGTCTTCAGAGACTGGAAGGTTGCACACAGCTGAGGTAGAATTGACCAGAGTGGACTCTCGTGGCCCTTCTTTCTTCTGAAATATTTCTATGATGCCTTCACACATGATGTCCCAGCAGAGCTATACATTTGTGGTCAGGCCATCTTGAACCTTTATGCATCACTTATAACATTAAATGGAATGGTTTGATGTTTCCACCTTGAGAAAGCTGTGCACCTGCTGCATCGTCAACATTTTAACATTAAAAATAAACTCAAGCAGCGGGCTACACACTGCCAAGGACAAGAAACACCTGGCAGCTCCTTGTACTTATCTCCAACATCCAAATGACCTACTCAGGTTCAGAGACTATCAAGCAAATGGTGGCTCAGTGGTTAGTACAGCTGCATCATCGCACCAGGGACGCGGGTTCAATCCCACCCTCGGGCGACTCTCTGGGTGGCATTGGCATATTCTCCCTGTGACTGTGTGAGTTTCCGCTGGGTGCTCCGGTTTCCCCCCACAATCCAAAGATGTGCAGGTTAGGTGGGTTGGCCATGCTAAATTGCCTGTAGTATCCAGGGATGTGCAGGCTAGGTGGATTAGCCATGGGGAAATGCAGAACTGGGGGTACAGGTGGGTCTGAGTGTGATGACCTTCAGAGGCTTGGTATGGATTGGATGAGCTGGATGGCCTGTTTCCACACTGTAGAGATTCTAAGCAAGTCTCCCATATGTAAGGACGTGCTGCACACCACCCCTTAAAGCAGAGGAAGAAGAAACAATACAAAGCCAGTAATATTTGGAAACGAATGCTCTGTCCATAGTGGACCTCCATTTTGAAGTATAATAAACAAGTGAGATCAGTATGTCTCATTCACCTGTTTTACTGGCTATTCCTTCTGGGATGAGCTGTGCAAATAAGAAGCATTGTCAGAGCTGCATTTTCAATATTTGCAAAATGATTAATAGCGCGCGGTTTGACACGACATAACTGAGGCAATAGTGATGAACATATAATCAAAATGTCTTTAGGAATTGAAATTTCCCAGAATTTGGATTCTCTAACTCCAGTGCCAAAATTCAAACATAAAAATAACTGGTCTGTGTTTAATTTTCAATAATTCTTTTCCTAGCTAATTTTATGATAGGTTTAACGAGCATGTACAGTTATATTTATGTAATAAATACCGGTGTGTTTATCTTAAGTAGAAAGTCTGACCTAAAAATTCACCTGAATGTACAATCTAATAATTTTGCGTGGTTTTTATGCAAACAGCTTTCTCTCAGTAAAAAACTATTGCTGGGAAGTAAGGCAAAATGCTGAACTACTGGAGGGGTAATAACTGAGTTCTCTTTTTTACACTATCATTTTCAAGACCTCTGCCTTAAATCCCTCTGCAGTCTTGGTTTACTCTACCTGGGAAAGATTCTTCAATTCTATCCTCTAGTGTATGTCTTCCCTTCATCTGATTTATCACTACCTATTCTCTGTTCTTGTGGCCCTGTCATGGGAGACTGGCCTTTCATTCCTTGTATCCCATTTTGTTGTCACAATGACAGCATATTTCCGAAAGTACTTACAAACATAATAAACTTCTAATTACAACATGTGTTAAAAGAACACGCGGCCAAAAAATGGCCACTAATGTAAATTTAGTGGCTGCCTGGGGAAAGAGACCCTAGAATATCACACCTGATCCAGTGTAAAGGAATCTTCAAGGGGGTGGATTTAAGAGGGGGGAAATGAACCCCAAACTGAGCTGCAATCTCCTCAGAATTATCTCAGTCTGTGAACACAAGGAGAAAAAAGACAGGAATCTAAGTGGAAGATATTTTCTCATCTGTGCCTTATGAAAACAAGGGTCATAAACCAATTCAAACTTGTTTTGTGTGTTAGTGGAAGAAAGTGTACGAGTGAGCTGAGATGTTTGTGATTGCCAATGGGCTGAGCGGCTTCTGTACACCATGCTGGGTTTGATCACCAGTACGCCATGAAGTTTCACCGTCGGAGAACCCCAACTCATCAGCCGTCCATTTCAGGTCAAAGATTCTGCCACTTTTTGTTTTCCGAGTGCGAGAAGCTAGTTGGTCAGCAAGCCAATCCACAGAAAAATGGACAAAATAAGAGTTCTCCTATTCTGAGTGCTGTCAGCCAACCATGTTAAATTAACTGGGAAATGCCAAGAATCCCAAAATCAACTGTTTATCTGTCACTTTTCTAATCCTCCAAAATTACCCATCAAGTTGATGCATATTTATTTTAACTTCTATTATGTTTTTTCCTAAACTCACTTCTTATTCTTAATCTTTGTGTCTATGTATTGCATTATTATATGTTCTCACATTTAGTGAACTTATCTTTTGTTAACTCAAGAGAGCCTGGTTAATTTGGTTCCTTTTAAAAGAAATTCATGTGTTCTGGGAGAAAGATATACACAAGTGAGGGGATTCTTTGTCAAATTTCCTTGTTGTGACCAAACAAGGCAGCAAGTGATTAAAAAAAAGATGGAGCCAATTCATCCATCCTTGTCCAGAAACTTGACAATTTGACACATTCTACCAGAAACCAGAATAATTTGGAGAACTTCACCTGGTTTCTGGTCATTACATCCAGCCTTCTGAAGGCTCATAATGGCTCTTGAATTCTGCCTTTGGCCGACGCCCTGAGAGTTTTCTACCTCTGCTTCGTAAAATACGCCCTGACATTAGATTGGATGGAACATGCTGTTGTGCTATTGATCGAAGTGTTCTGTATGAAACTTATTTAAAATATAGCCCAAAGATCCTATCGCTAAAATGCAGCAATTAGAATATTCTATCTGGTTTTGGGCAGTCTACTTTAAGGGATAATTGGAAACACAATTGGAGACGTTGCAGAAGCAATCCATTCAGATCATATTCAAAATGCAGGTCCGAAGGAAAGACTAAAGAAAGTGGGACTCTGCATTAACACTCAGATCTGAGAGGATGTCCAAAGTGATGAGAATCCTGGATAAGGGAAATAGTGAAAAACAATTTTAACTGGTCAATGAATCAGTCAGGAGGACATTCAGGTGAAACCTGCAGCAAAAGGTTGGAAACCATTTTCAATGCATTAAATTGTTATGTTCCTGGATGCACTAGCTTAAATTGATAGCAATATAAGTGCATGACACATCTATTACAGCCCATAATGACCCAATATAATTTTCAAAAACTTTGAAAGGAAAAGAGGAGTGCGAAAAATTGATACCTCTTTCAGAGAGCTGACTTTTAATTCATGGTCTCTACTTGCACCATAAAATCCTACATTCTACTACCTAAAATCTGCTGGAATCCAATATTTCTGATCAATAGCAGACTTTACAAAAAATAATGAACTTAATAGAATGCAGCATAGTCTAGGTAATCCAATCTGGCAAACATGCTTGTTCATTTATTGAAATTGACTGAAGTTAATAATTAGCAATCTGAATAGGAAGTTTCTTTTCATGACAAAGCAGATTTAATGAGGTAAGAAATGCTTCAGTTGCCTGGGTCAACTGTAAAAATAAACTATCATTGATATTGAAAAGCTTAATCTGTGGAAAATAAGACATACTTTCCAGGTGTGTTGGAAGAGTGTTGAACTGCAGCATCACTGTGCAACAGTGCATCATATGAATATCATCAGTACTATGTTCTTAAAGATGGGCTGACTTCACAATTTTGGACATGTGGCAGAAATTCTTCAAACAATTATATTATACAAACATAATATGATATTCAACATAATAATTTTATTTCACAGCACTAGATCACCTTGGGTTTTCTGATTCATTCACTTTACTGGCTATATAGAGCAGTGCTTCTGGTTTGTACACACAGATACAGAGAGATACAAGCTGTCAGAACAGAAATCAAGATCTGGTAATTTCTAATGATAGCCTCCTTAAAATATCTGGCTGTTTTCTGTTATTGAAACAAGCATCTGCAGTGAGGAGTGGCACCGTGAATTTATGGAGTATTGTCATGACAATGGATCAGAACAACAAAATACTGTGAACAGTGTTAATTTTGAATTCTGGAATGTGTTTTTGTTTAAAGAAGATTACTACAGACAAAAAAAGACTGCAGATGTAAATTCAAAGTTCTCTGGCAAAGTCCTGGATGGGACTCTCATTATACCTGTAAAGTACCAAGGAAAGTTTAAACAGGGAAATGTAACAGAAATAGCTAACAAGGGGGTGACTACTCCCTGTCTCTCTGCAGAAAATAACTTCTTGCAGACATTTTTTGAGCTTTGTCCTTCCTGGATGTGCAATAAAGGCATTCCTAGACCGGTCAGTACATTAATGGGGGGAGGTGCTCTAATATAAAGTTTTAGTCACACTTTTCATAATTTTTTTGCCAATAATACATTCCTCCTATGTCCGTATTTATAAGATGATCTCTCCTGTACTACCTGGAGTAAGGCTGTCCACCTGAACTTTGCATCTCGCTGTTACTCTGCCTACGTCACAGAGAAATTTTATGCTGTTTCCCAAGTTGACAGCACTTCAAGTAACAATAAAAATATTTAAAATACATGTGATATATTTAAAAGATTAGAACAGAATATTTAATTTTAAAATGTGAACTGTGGTTATGTCATGTCCTGTCCAAATGCCCCACTAACTAATTTCGTTTATTATAGCCTTTACTTCCTATTTGCAATTTAAGAAAATCAACTAACATGAAAAATAAATTTCTTGGCATCACCAAACTAGCACCAGATTCACTAGCCTATCTTTTATGTCATGAATCTGTCTGGGGATTGGATGGTCCATTGTGAACTGATCCTTTATTCATCCATCTCCCATGGGACCCTTTCTGTTTCAATGCCAGCTGCTGTGTGTGCACTGACAGTAGAACATTTAGGTAAGGAAGCTGCTTTATAGTTGTATAATATGGTATGTGACACAACTGAAGAAGAAAATTGGGCTTAAGTAATCCCCAAGTTTAACTGACCTGGTACTGCCAGAGGTGAAATCTTGTATAAATGAACTCTGTAGACACAGCACATGGAACCTGCTGAGGTTAAAATGAATTAAATTTGCTCTCTCTCATATCATTAAACAATTGATCGATTAAGGCACTAAAGACAGTGTTATTCTGTACTTACAGTATTTTTAATTGTATAATGGAAGAGTTTGTTCCTTTATCTTTACCTAAAGTAAACTATGAAACTGTCACTATAACATAAAGGCAAATCAAGTGATCAGACTGCTTTGGGGAACTATCAGGCACAAAAAACATGCTACAATTTTACAGAAGGATTTTGTTGGTTTGGTTTAGCTGTGCACCACTCAGAGAAAAACAAAATATTAAAAAGAAATAAAAACAGCACTGGAAGGGAAATGCGGCTGCCCGGTTAAAATGTGCGAAGAAGGGAACCAGCAGGTCAACGGTTCAAGTGTCATTCATCAGAAATGAAAACTGAAAAGATAAGGAAGCCCCTAAATACCAATAAACATAAAAAGATAAAAGCAGGGACTTGGAATCACAAAGGGGCTGAATTACATTGTAAGTAAACTGAATCATAGAATCCCTACAGTGTGGAAACAGGCCATTCAACTCATCATCAACTCTGCAAACAACATTCTACTCAGACCCCTTATTCCTGAAACCCTGCATTTTCCATGGCTAACCCATCTATCTGCACATCTCTGGACACTTTGTGCAATTTAGCATGTCCAATCCACCTAAACTGCTCATCTTTGGATTGTGGGAGGAAACCCAAGCAGACAAAGAGAGAATGTGTAAACTCTACACAGACAGTCACCCAAGGATAGACTCAAACCAGGGTGCCTGGTGCTGTGAGGCAGCAGGCCTAACCACTGAGCCACCGTGCCGGTGGCTATGTATTGGAAAAGCAGGAGACTGCTTGGTGGTATATAAGAGTATTCACACCAGGTAACAGAGGGCAACAGAAACCAGGGGGTTCACTACACAACCATCTGGTGACCCCTGAGCACTGCTAGACAGACTGCTTTACATTGATTGTCAAAAAAGAATACTGTTCTAATACCATTCCAAGTGCACTTGTGGTTTAACTTGTGCCGTCATCATAATTCAACATGTCGTTAAAATCATATTTATTTTGCAAATGTCACTTATTGTTTCAAATCATGCAAATCAAAACCTGAAGCAGTTTTCAAGGCATAGGAGAAACCTTTATTAGGACCAAAAGTTTATAAAAAAAAGTCCAGAAGACCTGAAATTAAAACAGTAGGTAATTGGGAAACCACACCATGCTCAAAAAGACAAATGGGCCAAGACCCCAGACCCAGAGTGACCTTCACATTCACCTTCAGAAAAACAACATTCCAATGATGTTTCTGAACCCAGATATTACGTGACCTCCATGGCTATGTTCCTGATGTTCTATTCCAAACCTCTACATTCATCCCAACAGCTCCTCAGCAGTCACCCAGAAAGAACCAAAACAGTGAGAGTTGGCAGGTGCAAGCATCACGGTTAAAGTTGCTTCAGGCCTCAGCAACATGTAGGCTGTTTGTGGGCAGGATGTCAATGAATATTTATGAGGAGTGGAAACCCTGACTGCTTTTCCCTTCCTTAGCCCAGGAACACTAACTGTACTGTCCTTATCACTGCTGCACCAGTCAAAATAGGAAACTTCCAGGGATGTATCTGACTAAACGCACAATGAAGTCCAATCGCAATGGAGCCGACAGGAAAGTCTCTGCTTTTACTTTGCACACTCTGATAATGATTGTGGTATGGGAAATTACAATTATGTTCCACTTTCACCCCTTTATCTGGGTAGAACTTAAAATCTGAAGCTCAAGGACATAAACACTAACAACATTGTAGTTAAATGTAGATTCAAGTTTTGCAGTATTTAAAGTACTTCTCATCAGGTAACGTAGCCAAGGGACAGCAATCTTGCACAAACACACTACATGTGGAAAAGTCACTGTTGAACATACAGGATCTGAACAAAGGTTAATGCTTCAGGTGGGAGCTGCTACCAATACATCAATAAATATCTTGTATTTTTTTTCTGTCAAACACATTTTGCCTTCACAGGTGCCTCTTTTGAGGCCAATATTGGTCCTGTGACACCAGCCAGCAGCGACATTGTGTACACTCTGTGGAAAATGAAAAGACGATTTTTATCAACACCTGCAGAAAATCCATGGTGGTTTCTCTGTATTAGCACTGTAGATTTTAACACCTTGTTGCTCTAGCCAGCTTGAACAAGAATGTGTATCAATTTTATAATTATCAATTAAAATGTTATCAATGCAAACTGAAAATGTTCAGATGTAGTCTAAAGCTTCTATCACAGCTGTGTTGATTTTAAAGCTGCTCAATTTACGTGCTGCCTACCCTTCATCGCCACCTGCAATATTTCTTGTCACAACTGCAAGGCAAAAAAAATTATTAAAGTGACAAAAATCCCATTAATTTCATGTTAAATGATCACTACCAGCATCTAAATATCCTTTGTGTTGGAAATACATTTGGTTCCAGTCTTTGCCTATAGCTAAATTACACCAAGCATTCTCTAATTACCGATATGGGTCTTCAGTAGTGGTCAGGTTATCTCACGACGTTTCCCATGAAAGCATCTAAAAATTGAAGGAATGCGGCTCTTTAAATTGTGTAAGCTGTATAGAACACCCAATTCACAAGGGCCCAAATGCGGCTCAACAAAGATTCCCACTGGCCTTAGCCTCACAGCCAAACTCGGACAGCCTGATCATGTATGTTAATTTGAGGCAAACGGATCTACAACACAAGTCCACCTGTTCACACCATTAATGCTCATAATCGATATAAAGTAGGTGCTGATGGATCCTGTTTCCCTGGCCTTTAGTAGTTTCCTCCAATGACCGTGTTCAGATGTTGAATATTAGATTGGAAGGGTTTTCTTCTTGCCTTTTAGATATATTTTCTGGTATTTCCTTGACATCACTTCTCACCGTTTTATTTGTACTGCTATATTTGTTTCTGCCTAATCTTTTCCACATCTGAGTACTCTTGTTGAAGCATGAGCTTTGTTACATTTGTAGTCTGCTTCTGTCTGCGGTTGGCATATGGCAGTCATCTGCTGCCATGGCCTGTTCAGCCAGATGGTCTTCATTACTATTAAAATGAAGGCATCCTGTGAGGCTCTGGGGAAACAGGCTTGATTTTGCACTGGTGCAATGGAAGCGATAGGCCACAGTGCTGTGAGCCTTTCACATGGATTGGGAAGACCAACTCTATCTTTGGTGTCCACAGCTCACCATATAAGGATGACAGACTAGAAATAGTTCACCTCATTACTCTGTAAAGAGTCACACACTGAATGAATGCATCTACTCAAAAGATGGTTGTCTGTACAAGGGGACAAAATGAGTTTACATAATGGAAAGAGATAGTAGGAACTGCAGATGCTGGACAATCTGAGATAACCAGGTGTAGAGCTGGATGAACACAGCAGGCCAAGCAGCATCAGCAGAGCAGGAAGGCTG
>JAHRHZ010000111.1:28400016-28430091 GCA_024137785.1 Ginglymostoma cirratum | reverse complement strand
GCTGCTTGGCTTGCTGTGTTCATCCAGCTGTACACCTTGTTATCTTACATAATGGAAAGCTTGGTTTTATATTGCACCTCTCATGACCAAACTCTTAAAGTGTTTTACAGCCAATGAAGTACTTTTGAAGTGTTGTCATTCTTGCAATGTAAGAAACACAGCAGTTGATTGGTGCACATTAACCTCCTGTAACAGTAATATTATAACAATCAGAAAGTCTACTTATTTGTAATGGTGACTGAGGGATAAGCATCGGCCAACACAATGGGGATAATTCCTCTGTTTTGATTTGAAATTGTGCCACGACTTTTCACATCCACCTGACAGGATAGATAGGTCCTCAGTTTAATGTATCATCCAGATGACTACACCTCAGGCAACATGACACATCCTCAGTACAGCACTAGAATGTCAACTTTGATTTTTATGCTTAAGTCCTGGAGAGGCACCTAAGCCCAAATTCTTATCGAGACAGTGCCACCAATGGGAACCTTTTTTTTCTCAAAATTCTTTCTAAAGGTACAAAACTCAGTTGAACCAGTAATGGATGGAGGTAGGAAGAAGCATTGAGTTACACAGTAATCAAACATTGTTTGATAAACAAAGGAATGATCTGGAGAAAGGACACTGACTTGAAATTTTAACTCTTTCTCTCTCTACTGAGTATTTTCAGCATTTGTTTTCTTGTCATACTGCTACACATATTAGGTTTTAAAAGTGATCCTGGTATTGTAGCATATGTCTAGAGGTTTCATATCCAGGAATTAAACTGTCTATTGCTAATTGTTCCAGAACAGAAACAGCCCATTGTCTCTGAGCTAGCTGATTAGACTAGCTGCCCATTCTAATCCCATTTGCAGGCATTGCCTCTGTAATATTGCAGGTTACAGCACTTCAGGTGCAGATGCAGTGTCCTTTTCAATAAATTGAGGGTTTCTGCCTCAACCAACAAATTGGGCAATGAATTCCAGACCCTCACCACTCACTAACTCTTTTACAAATCACCTTGTGATTATGCTCGTGCCCGGGTAACCTTGGAGAGGGAGCACATGGTGCCCATCAATGCTCTCAATGCCTTTAGAGAGAGATGGGCACCACGGGGGATATAGAGCTATTTTCCCCCCCTCCAACTCCATTTTGATTTAGTTCATTCCCTCTCTCACTACCTCCCCCTCACTTTTGATAGTTTGTGTTGACCATAATGGGCCTTGCTTCTAGATATTTAATTGGCTACATGGATGATTACTGATGGTAGTGGTTAAAAGGAAAAAACAGGAAAGATGGTCACATTCATTTTGGTGGTGGGAAAGTCACTCAGTTGTGTGTGATAGCACTTCCGGGTCCGGGGGAAGAAAAAGCAGGCCTATTATAAATTCCTAATTGGCTGTAACGATGATTACTGGTGATGGTAAATAGTTAAAAACAAAAGTCACAGTGATTTGGCGGTGGGGAAGTCATTCAGTTGTGTCTGACAACACTTCCAGATTCAAGAAAAGAGGATAAAGCAGACCCACCACACCTATTTAAGTTATCTGTAAAATCTTTGTTGTGTTTTTGGCTGCGCTTCAGCACCACACTCCTGACCGTCAGGCAGCTGGTGCGGAGGGGTGAAGGCAGATTGGAGGACCTCCTCGTGGATCTGCTCCTGGGCCTGGCCAGGCTGGCTATAAACTGAACCAGGCAGCGAGCTGTGGAAGGGAGATAACAAGGTGTGGAGCTGGATGAACACAGGAGGCCAAGCAGCATCATAGGAGCAGGAAAGCTTGACTTTTCGGGCCTAGACCCTTCATCAGAAATGGGGGAGGGAAAGAGTGTTCTGAAATAAATAGGGAGAGAGGGGGAGGCGGATAGAAGATGGATAGAGGAGAGGATAGGTGGAGAGGAGGCAGACAAGTCGAAGTGGCGGGGATGGAGCCAGTAAAGGTGAGTGTAGGTGGGGAGGTAGGGAGGAGATAGGTCAGTCCAGGGAGGATGGACAGGTCAAGGGGGCGGGATGAGGTTAGTAGATAGGAGATGGGGGTGGGGCTTGAGGTGCGAGGAGGGGATAGGTGAGAGGAAGAACAGGTGCCAACTGTCTGCCTGGTTGTCATTGGAGAGGGGTCACTTGGTGCCCATCAATGCTGTTGATACCTTTAGAGAGAAGTGGGCATCCCAGGGGATTATCTGCCCCTCTAACTCCATTTTGATTTAGTCCCTTCCCTCTCACCCTAGCCTCCCCCTTACTTTCTGAAGGAGGGTGACTGCAGCCGAAACATTAATTCTGATTTCTCTCCATAGATGCTGCCAGACTTGCTGAGATTTTCCCATGATTTCTGTTTTTGCCCCCACCTCATTTTGAAGACTTGCATTGCCCATAACAGGTTTTACATGTAAATGTCCAATCGGCCACATGGGTGATTTACTGTTGGCAATTAATATTAAAAAGAACGTCATGGTGATTTGGTGGTGGAAGAAATTTGGTTGTGTGTGATAGCACTGCCAGATATATAAAAGAAAAGAAACAAAAATAAAGCAGACCCAGGTAAGGGATTGGTTGGTTCAGTTGTCTGGACAGTTGGTTCCCAATGTAGGGTGATACTAAGACCTGACAGTCTGCAGAACTGTCTGCCCCAAGCTAAGACGGGCCTATGTAGGCCACGAGTAGTCACTCTATTTTGGTGTTCAACAATAAATGATGTTCCTTTCCAGTCAGGCTTCCTGATTAACCTCGCTTAACCATACACCTCAATTAAGTTGGTATCTTCCTACAGTCAGCTGTCTACAGGTTTCCCAATCAGTCCAGGTCCAAATCATTAACCAATTCTCTAAATAGCAAGTGGCTCAAACTGAGCCCCGCAGACAACCACTCAAACCATTTTCCATTTGTACAAAGCATCCATCGAGTATTAACCTTTGTTTTCCTGTCATTGTGTAATTTTGGATCCAACTCTTCACATTCCTCTATATCCTATTGGCTTTAATTTTTTTCTGAACAATCTGCCATGTGGGACATTGTCAATTGCATTACTAAATCCATATTGACAACATCCACTGCATTACCCTTGTCAGTCCTTGTTAATTGCTGAAAGAGTCTATTTAAGTTGTGGAAAACAACCCTCCCTTAAAACCCTGCTAATTATTCCTGATTAATTGTGACTGGGTAGCTAGCAATCCTATTCTTTGCACCTTTTTAAAGAATAGGACAATGCTCCTTTCCTTCCAGTCCTTTGGTGACCCATTTATTTCCTGTGAGGGTTGGGAAATGATCTTCACTGCATCGATCATTACCCAGCTTCCTTCAATAGCATAGGATTCTGTTTGTCCTGTTCTTTGGATTTATCCATCTCTAAGGAGGTAAGTCCTTCCTGTACTTCCCTACTCATTATAGTTACTTTCTCTACCATTTCAGACACCTCTTCTTCAACTAGAATGTCTGCATTGAAGCTTTTCACCTTGCGCTCATCATGAAAAATGGCTATTTACAACCATCAGAACAATTTATACAACAGGAGAAAAGGAGTACTGACAAATTGGAAAGTTGACTTCATTTGGCCATGGTATTGCCTAAAGAAAGAATTAAAGCGTATTAAACTCTCCAATCTTCTGAGTAATTCAAAAAAGGTGCATTCCTTGAATAAATTCCTTTTGGTCACAGAGCATAGTTTCCTGCAAATGAATGTATTTTGCTCCTAACAAGTGTAAATGAGCCACAGTACAAGTTTAAGAGGATATCTTATGTTTTAGTTTTAGTGTCACAATGAACTCACTTAGGATTATTCAGCAAATGCTGCTCAACCGTAGAATCAGCAATCTTGCTACTATTGCAAAGGGACCAACTTTACACTTTAGTGCTCAATTTTAGAACATTAATGTGCCATCCCCCTTTGCAATACCTCATTAGAGTAACAACGAATTGAAACGTAGTGCCATGATTCATGGAGTACTAACACATAGTTCTACCTTAACTTGCATCATTCTGGTTGTCACCCTACTTCCAAAAAGCTATTGTTTTGCTCTACCATGTGATCAAAGTTAGCAGCTTCCTTGATTAGCAGAAGCCCAGTTAAACCTGTTACAAGTCTTTCAGATGGATTTGAATCCATTGGTCTGCATAAAATACCACTGCCAACATCATTGTTAACCCTGACATTTTCTTTTAAACTTTAATGAGTAAACTCATTGTAAGGATTTGCAGTGTGGCATCTGAAAGAAGCAAAGACATACTCCAGTGGTCAATATGGCAGAATTTCAACTTTGCTTCCAAAGCAGATTAGTTTTGGCTGCTCTAAGAACTTAGTCTGGGCTATATCCCAAAATGGTGACTTTGGGATTTAAGGGCTCTGAATTTCAGAGTATTCTGGCATGCAACCCAAACACAATATGTATTCAAAGGAGTCTGGCTACAATAACATTATTAAATGTTACCATTGCTGTATTATGCAAGCATCCAAAAGCTGATGTTAACAGAGTTAGATGTCCCATGTCACCAGATTATAGTCCAACAGGTTTATTTAAATCACAACCTTTCGAAGCACTGCTCCTTTGTCTGGTGAAGTGACAAAGGAGCAGTGCCCTGAAAGCTTGTGATTTCAAACTAAACCTGTTGGACTATAACCTGGTGTCATGTGACTTCTGACTTCATTCACCATAGTCCAACACCAGCACTTCCACATCATGAAGTTAACAAAGGGTGAGGTAAAGGGAGATGAAAGGCACTTAAATGCAACTTCTTTCATTTCTTGATCCCTGGCTGTTTGGGGATATACAATAAAACTCCTCAGCAGTCCACCACTGGTAGTTGAACCTTTATCCTGCTATAGAAACAAGAAATCCCTACTGTTAAGATATGCAAACCTACAAAATCGATTTAGACTGATTAACGGTTTCAAAAAGAGGTTGATGTATCCTCCAAGAAATGAACTGACCAAAATGAAAATCCTAAAGACAGGTCTTTTAACACACGAAGGTGCAACACACTGAAAGTGCAGCAGAACATTGGCTTGTTGTGAAATAAGAATCATAGAATCCCTACAGAGTGGCAACAGGCCCTTCAGCCCAACAAGTCCACACTGACTCTCAGAGTATCCCACCCAGACCCATCCTCAACACTGTAGGCAATTTTTCATAGCCAATCCATCTGTCCTGCACAGCTTTGGACTGTGGGAGGAAACTGGAGCAAATCCATACAGACACAAGGAGAATGTGCAGACTCCACACAGACAGTTGCCAAAGGGTGGAATTGAACCTGGGTCCCTAGTGCTGTGAAGTAACAGTGCTAACCACTGAGCCACCGTGCTGCCCCAATAAGCTGCAATGATATTAACATTTAATCTGTTGTGTTGTAGAAGTAATATAGAACTTTAGTTACAAAAAGGTTGCTGGCAGTAGTGAAGGATTTATAGCTGAGTGGAAGGAGATGTTCATTCTGACCACATGATATTATGTACCTACTGATCCCAGTGTTATTCCCGGGAAATGTTGACTGTGATCACGTTTTTGTTGCAGCTTCTCATATTTTTGTGCCTACTATAATTGTGCACTGAAGAGCAATTTCTGTACCCCAGAGTAAATGCAGTGGTTTTCCACATAGTCATAATAACAATGTCCATTATTCTAACAGAACTTGTACTCAATTGTTCTTATGCAATAAATGCATCTTGTTGAAGATAAAACACTCTTCTCATTAGACTATTCAGTGGGTTTCTGCCACCACATTAGCAGATGCTGGTGTGCTTTAGTTGCTGGGTCCACCTACTTGTTGGCCTGTGACCCAGAGCATCTGCCCCACAGTCTCCTTAAACTGTGGCACATGTTTTAAATAGGATAAGGAAAACATAGTTTTTGTGATGAATTCAACACAAATTTGCAGGGTCCATTAAATCTGCTCCCAGATACAGCATCCTCATTTGCAATCTGGAATCTTTCGCAACACGCACATATAGTTATCCCACGCAAATTTACATTGACGTGTGGAAAACAAAATCACCCACTCATCCAGCTGTTGCTGGCCCTAACCACATGTCAAGATTGAAACAGGCCTCATATTCAATGTTTGCAGGTCTGTTGTCTTGATCTGTATACAAAAGCAACATTTAATTTAAAGTGCTTCCAGGAAAGATAGAGTTGAGTTGATATTACTGAAACAGACCCGTTGAATCAGGTTCTGATGCAGATTCGCATCAAAACGTTAAGAGTTTTGACGCAAATCAGCAACCAGAGGTCAAACAGTTTTCTGCAATGTGAGGCTAGAAATTGCAAGTTGATGATGGACGAACAGTCTTGAGGGAATCAAATAGCCCTTTCCTGTTTCTCATTCATATGTTCTATGTTCATACAGGAACAGTGGATGGATGTTTGGGCAGTAGCTGGCGTTGTTTTAATAAATGAATTTAAAAGTGGAAGATCTTATGGATACATTATTATTCATCTGCTTCGTCATTGGCTGTCGGTCAAAATTGCCCCTTCAGGGGTCATCGGTAGCTTTACATACTCTGGACATTCCCAAAAATAAAGGAACATGGAACTGAATGTTTACCAACTGGAACTGTCTCTACAGCTGAGATTTGTTACCTGAAGAACTCTCTCTGATTATGAGTTTCACAACCAACATTTCCTGACGTACATTGAGCCCTCTGCTGCAGGAGGTACAATATCTGCACCTGGTTAAAGGTACATGCTTTATAAATATGTTGCCAAACTGAAACAATTTGTTGGGGCAACTGAGAGGTCCAAGGATCAATGGAAAGAAAAGCATTCTCATCCTCAGCCTCTGGCCTTGATTGTGTTTCCACAGGCAGCTTAGTTAAGCAAAGACATCAATGGTATCATGGTGGCAGTGGACATCATAAAAGCCCAAGAATTGGGGATGGGTGGATAGTCCTGGAACAGGCCACACAGGGGCTGGTGGGCTTGGAATTCATCGAACGCAGTAAAAGTCTCATCCCATCAAGCTTTATCATATCACCGCTTTTTCTCTTTCCCCCTTCTTCTTTTGTTCTCTCTGCCCTTAGTTTCTGGTCCTTACAGTGTTCTTCACTCCTGTTCTGTTTCTTTCTCTGTATTTCTGTTATACCCTGCCTTTCTCATCCCCTTTGTTTTCAGTTGTTCTCTGTTCCATGTTTCTCTCTTTTTATTTATTACATGGGCCCGGTTGACACGTTAGCCAGTGGTCAGTTTGGACCAGACGGCAAAACACTTGAGGAGATAGCTCATTGGTGCAGGATCCAGTGAGGATTCCAGGTGGTTCCAGTCCATGGCTGTGGGACAGCAGACGGATGTTAGTGTTGGGTCAACGTTGATAAGGGGACAGGTGGAAATCTGGCCACAATCATATGCTAGTTTCTACGTCAAAGCTGCGGAGAAATGACACATATAGCTCACAGTCCAGGGTTGTGGAGACAGAGTGAGAGTGCCAGGGTGGAGTTACTGAGAACTGCAACCCTGTACCATATAGTCTCAGGAGGACAAAAGGCCAAGTATAACGGGAAGCTGGGATAACAAGGTGTAGAGCTGGATGAACACAGCAGGACAAGCAGCATCATAGGAGCAGGAAAGCTTGACTTTTCGGGCCTAGACCCTTCATCAGAAATGGGGGAGGGGAAGAGGGTTCTGAAATAAATAGGGAGAGAGGGGGAGGCAGATAGAAGATGGATAGAGGAGAAGATAGGTGGAGAGAAGACAGACAAGTCAAAGAGGCGGGGATGGAGCCAGTAAAGGTGAGTGAAGGTGGGGAGGTAGGGAGGAGATAGGTCAGTCCAGGGAGGACAGACAGGTCAAGGGGGCGGGATGAGATTAGTAGGTAGGAAATGGGGGTGCGGCTTGAGGTGCAAGGAGGGGATAGGTGAGAGGAAAAACAGGTTAGGGAGGTGGGGACGAGCTGGGCTGGTTTTGGGATGCGGTTGGGGGAGGGGAGATTTTGAAGCTTGTGAAAGGCTGAAAAGGCTGAAAGCCCGAAAGCTGCAGGAACAGCAACTTATATTCAGCTTGGGAACCCTGCAGTCCAATGGTATCAATGTGGATTTCACAAGCTTCAAAATCTCTCCTCCCCCTACCGCATCCCAAAACCAGCCCAGCTCATCCCCGCCTCCCTAACCTGTTCTTCCTTTCACCTATCCCCGCCTCCATCCTCAAGCCGCACCCCCATTTCCTACCTACTAACCTCATCCCGCCCCTTGACCTGTCCATCCTCCCTGGACTGACCTATCTCCTCCCTAACTCCCCACCTACACTCACCTTTACTTGTTCCATCCCCACCTCTTTGACTTATCTGTCTACTCTCCACCTATCTTCTCCTCTATCCATCTTCTATCCGCCTCCCCCTCTCTCCCTATTTATTTCAGAACCCTCTTCCCCTCCCCCATTTCTGATGAAGGGTCTTGGCCCAAAACGTCAAGCTTTCCTGCTCCTATGATGCTGCTTGGCCTGTTGTGTTCACCCAGCTCTACACCTTGTTATCTCGGATTCTCCAGCATCTGCAGTTCCTATTATCTCTATAACGGGAAGGTGGCTTTTATTGGCTCTAATTTAGACCGAGGCATGAAGGACCTAGTGCAACAGGAAACAGACTGAGCCACAAATTGTGAGTGTAGCAAATACAAAGTCTCAAATTGCTTAATGTGTCACATGATTGAATGTGTCAGTGTGCTATGGCCAGTTAAGTGGAGCGAGTATTCGGCATTCAAAGTGACTCTTATGTTGCCGTAAAAACGAGTTCCCTTCACTTCTCATTTGGGAGAACAGAGAAATGTTATCATGCTGTGTCCTGAACTAATGGTGAATGAAGCTGTGGCTCACACTTGACTCATTAAACGTTCAGTTAACTATTTACTGTGGGTCAACAATGGGAAACGGAAGCAATTTGACAAGAGAGTCAGAAGAAACAAGCTTTCTTTTTTAATAAACAATCCCCACTCCCCCCACTCTTCCAAATCCTTCCCTCATTGTTCCCATTTTTGTAAACCTATTCATCAGCCTTTTTCAGCGAAAAGGATGTACAATTGAGCCAAACTTTCATTTTTGATCTGAAACCTCAAGTACAGCACGATCTATAAAGACCTAGAAAAGTAACTGCACTGGTGGTTGTAACCACAACCATGCAAGTGAGGTCACTGGAATTTTTTTCTTGATTCATCCACCACACAAATACTTTCAGAAAAATTACCACCTGCTTCTTTGTGAAGTGCTACCCACGCTCAGTGACAGCTGGGCTTGGTGATCTGACAAAGCACAACATGTTCAGACAAGCGTGGATCTATCGATACCTGTGTTCAGGCCAAAGAGGAAGTCAAACAGAAAGCCAATTACTGAAGAGTTGCTAAACAGACACCTGCACAAGTGACTCATCAGGTTGAGACCATTTAAGCAATTTGACTCCCTTCACACAGAGAGCAATTAGTTCACGTGGGGTGGGAAGGTTTGTTGCTGTTAAACAAATATTTTGTTGACGTATTGTAACTATCGAGCCTTGTTGTTATCAAAACTGGAATTAAGTGGTGTTGCTGACACGCATCTTATCCTTTCCAGAAGCTTCTATCAGCGAGATTGATTCTCAGCTGCATTCTAAGCATCATTCTGTGAGTTTAGCTGGCTGACAGTAAGGTTTCATCACCAGCCAAGCATGACAGAATTTCAGAGCATTTATTACAGACCAATTCATTGATTGGAAAACTGAGGACAATGGACAAGTAATTCTTGCTGCCAGCTTTCAGGAACCACCCTGATGGCAGCACCAGAAGAGTATCCCTAATGTCTCAACAAACCATTCAACTTTTAGGTGTGTTCATTTCCCCTTTCATTTGGAAGATTTCTTGATCCATGTTCATTTGGTGGAGTAGATGTTCCATTGTACACCATAAGCTGTTTCAATGATGACAGTGTTCATAAACAAAATCAACATACTGTGGTGGCATTTGGCACCCTCCCTGAACCAGCAGTTTGTGAAGAAACAAACCTGGTAAAAGAAGAGACAAATTACCGGAAAAGTTCAGCGGGTCTGGCAGCATCTGTGGAGAGAAATCAGAGTTAGCGTTTCAGGTTAACTGACCCTTTCTCAAAATGGGTTGTTTGCAAGCTTTCTAAAGGCCTCACAGTGAGCATGTAAAAATGTCTTTGCAGTTTCTAGCACAGATACTTCCTTGTAACTACACTTGAATCAGTACAAATTCATACGTTTATTGGAACCCCCATGTAAATAAACTTTTCAATGCACCTCTAGCAAGATTATAGCAGAAGACCGGGAGTATGACTGAGGGAAACCCACCGTTCATATCAGTAATCTCTGCAAATCAGTCCCGTGCCAACTTCCCCAATTTCTTTCACCTCGCACATTTCCACTAGTATGACTCGCACATATAAAACCGACAATGTTGGGATTAGTTGCTGTGCTCTGAGGGAGAAGCAAGAGTTAATTTATCTCCTTAGAGATACGTTTGGCAGTTCACTATTTTATCAGTTCTTGTTTCTCTGCTTTTATTTGTCTGCATTTTCAGTCATGCATTACCTCCTGCTTTTGTCAAGGATCTTTTGCTTAACTTATACCAGAGTGTTTTCTTCCAGTAATCTTTATCCCACAATACTTTCAGAGAAATCTGCAATTTCATTTGCAGCGGGATAACTGCTCAACATTCTGGGATTTGGAGAATGGGAAGGCTTTTGGGCAACAATGGTGGTATCCCTACCTTTGAACTGGAAGGTCCAGGTTCAAGTTTCACCTGCTCCAAAGGTGTGTCATTACATGTCTGAACCAGTTGATTAAATATACTGAAGGCATTTGGAAGAAAGCAGGTGCAATTCAAGTTGAAACATTTGGCTCCTGGTCACCCAATCTACTTGCTTTGACCTCGTCACACCTATCTGGATAAACTTAAGATTTTTGTCTTCATTATCTTCGATCCATGAATGAAGTTGGTATTCCAGATGACTTCCACAACAGAAACTGTTCTGCTTTCTGCTATGAATGACACGACCATGCTATTATTTGTTTGCAAGGCAACAGTAGATCACCCCTGTTTGCGGTACACCAAGACCTTGAATGAGATACAAAATCTAGTTTGTCAGGGGGAAACGCTTTCATTGCTTTCCCCACAAAAAGAGGCAACACCAGGAGGGGGCAATGCATTTTCACCAAGTGACAGCAGGATTCCCATGTATGCAGCTCATTATTGATGACAACCTTGTTCAAACAAGCTTTGAACCACAAAACACCAAGAAGGGTCCCGATCCAAAACATCAATTTTCCTGCTCCTCTGATGCTGCCTGGCCTGCTGTGTTCCTTCAGCTCCACACTGTGTTGTCTCTGACTCCAGCATCTGCAGTTCTTACTATCTCTACTTTCTTACATCATATTTACCACATTTGAAAATCACTATAAATCTCAATGCTTTTACAAGCAGTAACAGTTTCTCCCTAACTACACTATTCAGTCCCATATGCTTTTAAAAACTTCAAACAAGATCTCCTCTTAACCTTCTTCTCTCCAAGGAGACTTGTCCCAGGCTCTCCAATCTATCCTTATTATTGACATTTCTCCTCCCCGGAAACATTCTTGTAAACCTCTTCTGCACTGTCTCCAATGCTTCCAATAATGTTCTGGCCAGAACTATACACAACACTCAAGCTGCGGTCTAACCGTATCTGGTGTTCATTCAATCTTCTTGCTCTTGTGTTCTATGTCTCTATTAATAAAGCCCAAAATACTGTTTGCTTTGCTAACTATTCTCTGCATCTCTCCTGCCACATTCAGTGATCAATGCACACATACACCCAGGACCTCTGCTGCTGTACCTCCTTAAGTATAATACCTCCTATTTTATATTGGCTGACAGTGTTCTTCCTACTAAAATGCACAACCTCACATAATTCTTTGTATTGAAATTCATCTACTACCTACCTGCATACCCCACCAACTTGACCATATCTTTTTGGAATTTTACACTGTGCTCTTCACAATTCATAATGCTTTCAAATTTTATGTCATACACAAATTTGAAATTGTCTCCTACATACCAAGATCGAGATCATTAATACATAAGCAGGGAAAGCAAAGGTCCAAGACTGACCCCTGGAAAGTCCACTGCAAACCTTCCTCCAGTTCATAAAATATCCATTGGCCACTACTCAGTTAATTTTTTGCCATGTTCCTTCTGTCCCTTTTATTCCATGAGATGTAACTTTTCTCACAAGTCTGTTGTGTGGCACTGTATCAAATGCCATTTGAAAATCCATGCACACCACATCAACAGTATTACCCTCATTGAGCCTTCTGTTGTCTGTGCAAAAGACTCCAGATCCATGCTGGCTTTTTTTTCTCTTTGACCTACCTTTTTCCATGTGACTACTAACTCCAAACCAAATAATTGTTTCTAGACGATCCCCACAACTGAAGTTAAACTGACTGGTCTGTAATTGTTGGTATTATCCTTATAACTTTTCCTGAATAAGTCCCAACTATTTGCAATCCTTCTGCACTCCCTGAGTGTCAGGAAGACTGAAAGGTTATGACCAACGCCACTGCCATTTCTATTCTCACTTTCTTCAAAAGCCTTGGATGCATCTCATCAGGTCCCAGGGCTTTGTCCACTTTAAGTACCATCAGTGTACCCCAGGCTTCCTCCTCATTCATTTTCACCATTTCTAGTGACAAAGATTCCTTCTCTGCTGCCATGGTCTGGGTATGAGAAAGGCACATCAGAGAATTCATCTAAAAGCCGCAACCATGCCTCTTGCCTCCATTTGTCTATCCCCTTCCTGACTCTTCCTTTTACTACTCACTTGCTATTGATGTGCCAATAGAGCGCTGTAAGATTCTTCAATATTGGCCATTAGGTTCCTCTTATAATCCTCCTTTACCTCTCTAGTATGTTTTTTCTCCTCCCCTCTGAACCTTGTGTCTTCCTTTTGGTTCTGAATTGTATTTTCTACTCAATACCTGTCATAAGCACACTTACTTTTCTTCGTTTTAACTTTTTCATCCAGGCAGTTCTAGATTCATTTACCCACCTTTTCTCCTTTGAAGAAATATACCTTGACTGTACCCAAACTATCTTCCCTTTGAAGCTGGCCTGTTGTTCAGCTATGTTTTTCCTCTCAGCCAGTCTATCCAACCCAATTTAATTCTTGCTCCAAGGAAGATCAGGCAGTCTCCACTGATTACTACTGGAGGACTATGGAGGTGTGTTGCAGCCTTGACTTCCTGGAAAATCCCATGATAAAATACAGAATGCAGCAAATGCACACGTTTCCACCTATGTTATGTGGACCATTTGGCTAGTTCATGCAGAGATTGTGCTAGTCAAGTAACATTGTTCACTCATCCTCACAAAGTCTTCAACAACATCTGCTGCACAGTGCAAACTACTCTTCAACTAGAGGCAAGGAAGAGAAAAGACAAGAAATACACAAAGATAAACTGATTCATTGGCAGCAGTTCCACCTGAAACCTGCAGCTTAAACCCTACATGATTGCCGTTCGTAAAGTAAAACAGAGTGACCCAATGAACAATAAATGGTCCATTACAATGACTTGTACCTTAATTACTATATACACTTATCACGTACTCCTTAATAATTCCCTTACTTTCTCCCTTGTCTCCATAGTAGGGATACAAATACTAGATGTAGTTTCATTAGAAACTATATTTTGGTTTTCTTTCATTCAGTCATTCACATTGTTGATTGGTGTGATGTGTGATGGATTTTCCACAAGTGGGATCTGCTTTTAATATGATTATATACCTTTTAAATATGCAACACCGACACTCCAAAGAGCATCCCACCCAGACCCACTGCCCCCAGTACCACATCCCTGTGATCATGCATTTCCCATAGCTAACCCATCTAGCCTGCATATCCCCGGACACTATGTGTAATTTAGCATGGCCAATCCACCTAGCCTGCACATCTTTGGACTGTGGGAGGAAACCAAAGCAGCTGGAGGAAACCCACACAGACATGGGGAGAATATACAAACGCCACACAGACAGGTGCTCAAGGCTGGAATCAAACCCAGTCCCTGGTGCTGTGAGGCGGCAGTGTTAACCACTGAGCCACCGCGCTACTCGATTCATTTCAATTTGCTGGTGGAGTCGAAGAGAAATTTTCCAGAACATTTCCCTTCATGACCCTGTTTTCTTTTATTTCTTCGCTTCTCCCAGGCAATTATTTGTGGGTGGAGATAAAGACCTGCATCATGGCTTTCTGCCAACATGAGGTTGGGTCACCTTCACCCATCTATCAATTTTGACTGTCCATAGCATTGTGTAATGAAAAATATTCGGGTGAAACAGCTTTATTTAAAAAGGTAGTGAGAAACAACTTGAAACAAGTAGAAAGGGACCAGAAAGGAGAACAAAATACAAAAAAAATTAAATATAATTAGTCCTTTCACTTGATACAATAAAAATGAACATAATACTTGAATTTTTGTTGTCCCAATTAGTTTTCCTTCAAAAGTGCACAATTTCTTCACTGATAATGATTAACACAAAGTTTGAGGACTCTAGACAAACAAAACAATCAAACTTCGACAGGCAGATCAAAAACATAAGTTATATTAGAATGAATCATCAGGATATTTTGATCCAAGTGGGCCCTAATACAATCTGTCCTGGTAAAATGTTTATTTGCTAACGTGAAAAATATTGCTCTGCTCTGTTTTCTATGCAAAGGTTCAATCACTGCGGATCTTAAAAATAATAATTGCAGCAGATCGCTTGATTCTGGCTTTTGCTATAAACTAGCAGGGTTTGCCAATAAATCTCCTGTCTAAAGCATGAAAATTTACCGGAACTATTTCTTAGTTTATTAAGGATGGATTGACAATACATTAAAAAGAAATTTCAAGTCGATTTGATCATCTGATTGCAATTACAGTTTGCATTTATCTTAGCACATTATTTTACCTGCTGATTTAATTAACTTTGTGAAGTTTGAAGGACATTTTCACACTATCACTGTTTACTGCAACAGCTGAGCATTCAGCAGCTCGGGTGGATAGGGGACAGGAAACAGGGTGTTTCACCTGGTTTGCACAGGCTCGCACTAGCCTGGCTCCTCTCAGCATGCACCAAGGTTACAGGCACAAAACTCATTAGAGCATTCACTTGAGGACGTTATTAAAGGCTGTGTCCTTACTAAGCTGGGAATTCTGATGAATAGCAGCCTTGGAGTAAGACAAGCTCTGTGTGCCTTCAAAGCTTTGAGCAATCCCCCTTTCTGCAGCTCTGACAGGCAGTTTTAAATCAATGTAACTAAACCTTGTGGTGCTAATCGGCAGAGCGGCTTTGAGGTCATTTTTCTTTCTTTAGAATTGCATTTCCTCGGCTCTTTGTGACTTTTTTGTCCTCTTTGACTGGATTTTTATGCAGTTGTCTTTTATTTTTCCATTTGAATCTAAGGTAGAATTGCCAACCCTCCATGATTGCCCTGGCATCTCCAAGCTTTAAAGATTAATCTCCAGGACACAGCTGCGAGCAAGTCCAGAAGACAAATTATTGGGTCATTAAACCAAGTCGTGTTTCTTCGAATGTGTTCTTTTTTTTGTCATAAGCTTAATGGAGATTGGGGGAGGAAAGGTAAAAACAAGGTAGTTTCACTAAGAATAAAGAATAATCCAACTGGGAAATAAAGTGTTCATTTTCTAATAGACATGGGAAGGGAGTTTGGGTCACATTTGGGGCATCATGTGATGAACACTCCAGGAATACCCCCAGCTAGATTGGCATCTCTAATCTGAAGGCAGCACATTTCTTGATACTGCTCCAAGTCACCAGCATTACTTTGGCAGGGCAGACACTGTGGACATCACATTTGTGCCAGGAGCTCGCTGGTCGGCCTTGGCAAGTCCACCCCACTTAGAGGAAGGGCATCGTGCCTCAAAACGGTGGAAGCCATGGGCTTCAGGCCACACGCAAGATGGAGCTGCGGCATTGAAAATCAGTGAAGACATATTCCCCCCTTCACCTCCCCTCCTCTCACTATCTTCCCCCCTCCCCTCCCAATCACGCACCCCACCACCCCTACCCCCAACCACCTGACGGCCCTGCTGGGGTGGGGCCCCTGCCTCTGGGTTAAATTCCAGCCCCAGTACACCAGTTTGATTCACTTTTTACTTCTTAGGAAGTCTTTCAAACGTGCTACTGAAGAGGATTAACAGCACTCCCCCCTGCCCCCATCCCTTCACCCCCTCCCCACCCCCACCCCCACCCCCACCTCCCCCAGGACCAAGCTGCATGTTCTTCTAATCTTACTTTGAATAGCTCAGTCACTGACCACATGCCTCGATCACTTCGTCAGTCACTGTCTTACTGAAGGCGAGGGAACCTTATGGTAGAAGGGGCAACCTGTATAACAGGGAGGTCTTGCATTCCACCGGGTGGGCTTACCCTGTACACACTGGAGTGCCACTCCATCAACTGCAATGAAGAAAGCTGTGCAGGTAAACACCAATCTCCAGCCCAGGTTAGAAAACTTGCCTTCCCCCTTCACTCACCTCCCACCCCTCCCCCGGCAAATTATCCAGGTACTGCTGGTGCTATACTCAGGCTACTGTCGTCTGTTTCAGGTGAATTGTTTTCGGTGCCGGGAGAATGGGGCTTAAGCCAGAACATTCTCCAGATCTGCTCCGGTTCCACCAGAGTTTCCTCGCTCGAAACCCCAAACTCTCTGACACACAAACAAGTGGGTTCCTCCTGTGTGATAACAAACTGGTGCTGGAACTGTTTCCAGTTCCTGAACCTGGCCTGGGTGGGTGCAGTCACTTGTCGGTGTTTAACAGGAGCACTCTCCTTTAATTGGCAAATGCGCAGATTTTCTGTCCATTTAATGACGGCAGGTGGGCTCTTGAAGCTAAAAAGCCAATCCACAGCCTTCCAGCTTCAGAGAAGTAGCTGACTGTGCCCCATTGCCTCCTCAAACTGTGGCACATGTTTTAAATAGGATAAGGAAAATGTGGTTTTTGTGATGAATTCAACACAAATTTGCAGGGTTCATTAAATCTGCTCCCAGATGCAGCATCTTCATTTGCAATCTGGAATCTTTCACAACACGCACATATAGAATGTGAACATGGAAGTGTTGTCTCACTGGCTTTTTAAACAAGTCAACTGTAAAATAGAGAAACAAATCTGTTTGTATTACAGCTAAGCAGCTTTTAGAATATATGAGCAGAACCTGCTTACTTCGTGCACCTGAACAGGATGTTGAAGTCCTTCCTCATCCTACTTCTTGCAAACTCTGCATTGACTTGCCCAGTCCTTCCCTGATTGCAACTTACTTAACGCAAAGCCCTGCTCTTGCACTCAAGACATTGTGCCCTCTCATCTACCTTTTGTGTGATGACCTGCAGGATTCTCTAGCAAATGGAGCTTTCCTATAACATTCCTCATGCCCACCGTGAACTAGCAGCCTCCTGGCTCCTTTCAGCAACGTTTAGACAAACCCAAAAGCAGAATTGAACAATTTGCAGCCAAGCGAAGTGCAGGTGGTATTTTAAGGAACTGTACCTGTACAGTTATGTCATCCTCTGGCCTCAGCCTCTCAGAGCTTAATGCAAATGGCAATGGAAGTGTGCAACCAATTATTTAAATGAGGGAACAGGGAGAGAAAAATCTAAACTTTTCTTGGTGTCAGTAACATGAAACGCACAACAAAAACAATCATTGAAACCAAAGTGTCCATTGCAAAGTTTCAGGCTATTGATTACTCCATGATAAAGAAGCTAAGTAGATTAACAGACAGTAAATGTATGGTCCATGTAAACTCCTGGGCAGTTTGCGGTCACCTGAAGGGTTTGAGAGGTATTTTCCAGGGTGGCTTTCTCTTCCTAGCTCTGGGTTTTATTCTGCTTTTTTTTATAACTGTCCCAAGAGATTACATAATTTTGGGGAAATGGCGATATCAATGCAAGATATTCCGGCCTTGCTTGGGATAAACGACGTGGATTATTTGATCGTTCCCTGTTGATCATTTTAGTACTTTTAGCGTCTTACACATGAGCAAGAAGCTGGAGTAGGCTATTCAGCCCTTCAAACCCTGTTCCGCCATTCAATAAGATTGTGGCTGACCTGATTGTGACCTCAAATCCACATTCCCACCTACGCCAATAACCTTTCATCACCTTCTTTAACAAGAATCGATCCACCTCTGCATTAAAAATGTTCAAGGACTCTGCTTCCACCATCTTTTAAGGAAGAGAATGTCAAAGTGTTTGAACGACTCTTAATGCTCGGATAAAAACATTTCACTGCATCTATTTTGAAAGGATGAACTCCAATTTTTAAACAGCAGCTCCTAGTTCAAGCTTCCTCATCAGAAGAAATGTCCTCTTCACACCAGCTTCTCAAGACCCCACGGGGTCATCTATGTCTCAATCAAGTCACCTTTAATTTGAGTAATTTGCAACAAATAAAATCCTAGCCTATCCAACCTTTCCTCAGAAGAAACACTACTCCTTCCAGAATTACATCTGCTGAACCTTCTGTGAACTGCTTTCATTGCATTTACGTCCTGCTTTAAATAAGGTGATCAATTCTGCACAAAAATGTCATCTCACCAGTGTCCTGTATAACTGAAGTATAACCTCCTTAGTTGAGTATTCTGTGCCCCTCAGAATAAATGATATTATTCTATTAACTTTCCTGATTACTTTCTGTATTTGCATAATAATCTTTAGTGATTCATGCCCTAGCACACCCAGATTCTTCTGATTTGTCTAAAATTCAGCTATCCAAATAAACAAACAGCGAAAATCATTTTAGTGCAGGAGTGCCGGGCTTTATTGTGGTTTTCCAAAGGAGAGTGCAATACATCAAATTAATCACCATGAGTTCCTGCATTGATTAGACCAATGAAAATTTGATTATCACAATTCCTGACTAAGAATTTTCTTTGCATAAATTTCTTAGCGCTGCGTTAACTATTACTGAACTGCACTTGGAACAGTTCCAAGAGACGGAATGGATTAAGAGAGCAAAAATCAAACAATTTCAAAATTATTGAAGTGCAAAAAGCTGGGAAAGGAATGCATTAGTTGCTTCTCATAACTGAATCAATTCTCAATCATTTGGAAAGTGGAGCACGTTTAAAGTATTTTTCCAGATGGCCATGGAGAAAGACTAAGGAAGTGGACGAATGTCTGAGGCAACAAGTTGATTGTCCTCCTGACAACCAGCTGATCAATGGTGTTAATGGCTCTCATTCAATATAAAAGTCAACACCACAACTTTGGTCCAATGGGCCAACTAGTGATCATAAAAGGAGGTCAACGCCAGCCCTTGGTTACTGAGCTTGGGAGATGGAAGAGAAGGATGGAGACCAGTCATCTCTTTTTTTTAATCAGCTTATTCAGAGATATTATTACACCACCTCTGAAACAGGTGGGACTTGAACCCATGTCTCCACAGCTCAGAGGTAGGGACACTACCACTGTGCCACAAAGGGCCCTATGGTATCTTCAGATCCAGGCTTTAAACACCAACTAACTGTGGGTGACTGTGTGCTTCAGTCTAATTGAAGGCCTGTTCATTCTGGAGGACATTTTGTGTCATACTCAAACCATGGAGGGGTTTGAACATGGTAATTTGAGAGGGTTCCAGTTAGCCTTGCACAGGGGGTTTGTGCTATGGGTTGTGTGTAAAATTCCAGACAAGTCTTGGAAGGATTTGTATCAGGGAGGGATTTTGAAAGTTCAATAAACAAACAAGTTTGAAGCTAAGCTAAATTCTCTGTTGTGTATGTTTTGTTCTTTCATTTGTGGAGTTCAAAAACTGTTGTAAGGGGTAGGGGGGAGAGTGCGAGCAGAAACCCTCCACATGTATATGCCTGACACCAGACTCTATTCCCAAAGCTACCATCGTCAATCGTGGCAAATGACTCCCGGGAGGTCAACTGAAACACTTTGGGGATGCCCTCAAAACATCCTGAAGAAATCAAACGTCCCCAGTGATTCAAGGAATCAAGACATGTGACCAACCAAAGGAGAGAAGATTTGTTTGGGAAGATACTAAACACATCAGAGCACATCTTTGGGAATACGTCGAGGTGAAGTCACAGAGATAGAGAGAGACACAAACCTCTCACCACTGCATTGACCTGACCCTCTTAGCATCAACTCTCTTGCTTCACTTCCCGACCTGGTGTGATAGCTCAACCCTCATTCAGACCCTTCTTCCTCCTGTCCTGTCTGCTACACTACATTGTACAAAGCACAGGACAATGCTTTCATTCTCATTACCCAAGAGTTTAGATGAAGACATGATAAATATTGAGGGGAATAGGAAATGGGTAGGGAGGGAAGGAATTTCACTGGAGAAATTAGATCTAATGGAGTTCCAACACAGGCAGGAGATACCTGAACAGACTTAGCTATAGTTATTTTGATATTCAAAGTCCCTGTTCTGCCTATCAAGCCAGTGACCAGTTTACTCTCTCCATTGCTATTTATAAAGTTAAAATGATACTGAAGAATCAAGTACAATCAGAATGCATACATTTAATGCGAAGAGGTGACTGCCATTCATTAGCTTGAAGTGATTCAGTGACCATAACTTCAACTGTTGGTGATTGATCATGTAAGATAGCCAGTTTAAGTCAACAACTCCAATGTATCAGAAAAAGTACAAAATGTGTTTCGAAAGAAGTACTGATGATGAAGACTCAGCATAAAAGTAGGCTACCGTGAATTTTTTATGTGAATAATTTATACATCAAACTATTCTGGGACATGAGCTATTCAAATATGTGGAACAGATGCAGATGTTTTTGTTATTTTGTGCTTAAATTCTGAGGCTTACACCCTTTGAAACTGGAAGAAAACTGACAATAAGGATACATGAATACCAACTAGTCACCAAGAGACACGACCAATTCTCACTGGTCTCAGTTCACACAGACAAAGAAGGACACAAATTCCACTGGGACACACATCCATAATTTCATAAGCCATACGGAAACATGCCAGGGAATTCCTGGAGGCCTGGCATTCCAACCGGAACTCCATCAACAAACACATTGAACTGGACCCGATATACAAACCATTGAAAAACAGAACTGGAAGTGATGCCAGCTCACCCCAGCAAACCAAGGCGTATTATTAACAAGCAGGACAGAACTCTCTCCCACTGCAACTCTCTCGTAATCTCTTCGGCCCTGAAACTGCTCGACCACGTCCTGAAGCAAACCAAGTACTACAGCCACATTACCTTTCTTAGTGCATGCCTATGGAACCAGATCATCCCCAATGGACTACAGTCCACATTTAGGCCTTCCCAATTTGGCCCCAACTGTGTCAATGTCTACATTCAGAACATTGAGATAAAGCAGGAAGTGCTACACCATGCCCCTAAAACTCCCCCCTCACCCCTATCCCAGGCCCGAAGAAGACTTTCCACATCAAGCAGATGTTCACCTGCACATCTGCCAATGTATCCGCTGTTCCCAATGTGGCCTTCTCTACATCGGGGAAACCAAGCAGAGGCTTGGGGACCGCTTTGCGGAACATCTACGCTCGGTTCGCACTAAACAACTGCACCTCCCAGTCGTAAACCATTTCAACTCCCCCTCCCATTCCTCAGGCAACATGTCCATCCTGGGCCTCCTGCAGTTCCACAATGATGCCACTTGAAGGTTGCAGGAACTGCACCTCATATTCCGCTTGGGAACCCCGCAGCCCAATGATATCAATGTGGACTTCACAAGCTTCAAAATCTCCCCTCCCCCTACCGCCTCCCAAAACCAGCCCAGCTTGTCCCAGCCTCCCTAACCTGTCCTTCCTCCCACCTATCCCCTCCTCCCACCTCAAGCCCCACCCCCATCTCCTACCTACTAGCCTCATCCCTCCCCCTTGACCTGTCCTTCCTCCCTGGACTGACCTATCCCCTCCCTATCTCCCCACCTACACCCACCTCTACTGGCTCCATCCCCGCCTCTTTGACTTGTCTGTGTCCTCTCCACCTATCTTCTCCTCTATCCATCTTCTATCCGCCTCCCCCTCTCTCCCTATTTATTTCAGAACCCCCTTCCCCTCCTCCATTTCTGAAGAAGGATCTAGGACCGAAACGTCAGCCTTCCTGCTCCTCTGATGCTGCTTGGCCTGCTGTGTTCATCCAGATCTACACCTTGTTAGGACAGAACACCAATGCTTCACCGGAAGTGCACTGACGATGTTACCTAGCAGGGTGACAAAATGTCTGCAATCAAATACATCGGCTTGGTGAGCAAGACTACAACCTCATCCACAACCCAAGCTACAAATCTTCTCAAAAGCTTACAGCATTTGTTGGCAACTGGGGAGAAGGATGGTAATGGAAGGCCAGGGGCTGATCGCTGTACCTAGGCAAGAGAGAAGCTGATCACTTTGTCTGGGTGGGAGAGAAGCTGATGACTGTATGAAGAAATGAGAGGACCTGATTATCATCTAGGAAGGAAAGTAAAGAGGGGCTGATACTGTATGCATGTATAGTGTGGGGAAAAGTGTCGATTACATTATGTGTTTGGACAAGTATCTTCCCTGTGTTGAATCTTCTGTCACTGGGGAATATGGAAAGTTTGGCTGAAACCCACAGAAAATTATAGCACTTTTGCACAGAGGTAGCAAGAACTGCAGATGCTGGAGTCAGACATAACAAAGTGTGGAGCTGGAGGAAAACAGCTGGCCAGGCAGGATCAGAGGAACAGGAAAACTGATGTTTTGGGTGGGAACCCTTCTTCAGAAAATCAGGTCCTGACCCGAAATGTCAGCTTTCCTGTTCCTCTGATGCTGCCTGGCCTGCTATTTTCCTCCAGCTCCACACCGCGTTAACACTCTCGCACAGTTCTTTGAAAACACATTTTTATGTTTAGGTGACACATTACAGAACTAAACTGAAGAAGGGTCACTGGACCCAAAACATATTAACTCTGCTTTCTCTACACAGAAGTTGCCAGACCTGTTGTGTTTTTCTAGCAATTTATGTATTTTTTGTTTCCATTATAAGCACACGCTGTTCAAAATAATACAAGCCGAGGTTAGAATCCAGCATTCTTGAAATTAAACATTGAGGCCGGAGGCAGTGCCCAATGGAAAAGCAGGCTGTTGGTCCTTGAGATTTGGGTGATGGCCTTATTGCGTCACTCAAAGGTATTTTGTGACACTTCTGTGAGATGTGATTAGATGCTGTATAAAAATAAGTCTCAGTTTTCCCTTCTCTTATGCAAAAAGATCAAATTTGGTAAATATTTTGCTACTTTTTTCATATTTTCCTGCACACAGTTGATTCTGCACCTAATGATGGCTACATAAGGGACATAAACAGCCACCTTACCATCTGGTGCTAGATTCCTCTCCAGTTTCATCAATTCCAATTCCAATTCCAAGTTTGTGCTGATAAACCTGTTTGAAGCATGCATCAGGTGCGTGCAAAATACAAAATATTGTTGGCAAACGAGCCCATGGAGGAAACTTAGTAGTTTTATTTCTGCAGTTGCATGCTGAGACTAGATGGTGAAAGGTTGCTGACAAAGGAATAACTTCTTTGAGAATGTATACTCTCTATTGATGGCTTGTCAAAACTAATGATGCAAATGGTAACATTATATATTGCTGATTCATTTCTTTGCTTCTAGCCAATTTCAAACACCACTTGCTAATAATTGTAGGTTTCAGTCACATTTTTGTTTTAAATTTGTTCTCAAGATGTCAGTATCACTGGCAATTGTGTTTCTTGTCCATCCTTAACTGCATATAACAACATTAAGAGTCAACCAAATCACGCAAAATTGGAAGCAGGCATTGGCCGAATCAGATTTTGGTGATGGTTCCCGTGGTGGATATTTGTCAAATAGATAAATCCTTAGACAATCCAGTTAGAAATATATCTGAACTTCAGATCAGTTCAAGATTTGTCCCCATTATGAAGCTCATACGGAAAAATTGGTCCGAGTGGGAACCTTAATGAGAAAGGAGTTAGTGAGATATTACACACCTCTGGAGCAGGTGGAACATGAATAGGGGCCTCCTCATTCAGAGGCAGAGGCACTACCAATGTGCCACAAGACCCCATCTGGTGCACGGTAGTGCCCAACAATCTTTAGCTGCTTCAATAACAACCTTCACTCCATCATAAGGTCAGAAATGGGGTTGTTTGCTGATGATAGCACCATGTTCAGCACCATTCACAACTCCTCAGATCCTGAAGCAGTCCAGGTTCAAATGCTCCAAGATCTGGGCAATATCCAAGCTTGAGCTGAAAAGTGACAAGGAACATTCATGTCACACAAATGTTTGAAATTGAATATCGCCAAAAAGAGATAATCTAACCACTTCCTCTTGACATTCAATGGGATCACTATTGCTGAATTCCCAACTGTCAATATCCTGGGGTTACCATCGACTAGAAACTGAATTGGGATCACCATATAAATACAATGGATACAAGATCAGGTCAGAGGCAAGGAATACTGCAGTGATAACTCAGCTCCTGGCTCACTAAAGCCTGTCCACCATCTATAAGGCACAAGTCAGGAGCGTAATGGAATATGCCCACTTGTCCGGATGGGTGCAGCTTCAATAACACTAAAGAAGCTTGACTTCTTCCAGAACAAAGCAGCCTACTTGATTAGCACCACATCCACAAGCATCCACTCCCTCCACCACCAAAGCTCAGTGGCAGCAGTGTGTACTGTCTACAAGATTCACTGCCGAAATTCACCAAAGATCCTCAGATAGCATCTTCCAAACCCATGACTGCAGCTCGCCGAGGCAATTAAGGGTGAGCAGTGGATGCCAGTAAAGCCCACACCCCACAGTTTTAATTTAAAGGGCAGAAGGGAGAAAGTTGGTGCTTTCACTTGCCACACATTGCTACCAAATTGTGCCCCTCAACCTTCTCACTGCAGCTCCTACTCCAGCAGCAGCCGACTCTGCTGCATAAGCAGGATCACCGTGAAAGGCCTACCCAAAATATTTAAGTCACAGCGACCCCAGGAAATGTCCTAGTGCCTATTCTAAGTTTATTGGGTAATGGGCTGATGTCCTGGTCTGTTGTAATTCTCATACTGTTTCTTCCAGAAAAGACTGTGTTATGTACTTTTCCAGCAATACTGCATTTCAAAGGGCAGGTAGTGGATGGTTATTTGCATTTACATAGTATGCAAAAATATAGGGATTAAAAACTGGAGGTAGGCACTAGGTAATGAAGTTTGTTTGAACAGCCAGCACAAGCACAATGGGCCAAATGGCTTCCTTCTTTACCAATGCAATTCTGAGGTTCTGAATTGATTAAATTATATAATTGGTTTTCTTCAACTTTACATTCATCGGCTAATTTAGACAATTCTTGTGAATGTACATTTTGTTGTGTATAATGTCAGTCTTTCAATATTTGAAAGTCATTTAAAAACATTTGGAAATATTGCAAATTTTGTTGCTTTTTCTTGGACAACCTCACATTTCAAAGTCTTGTTTACATGGCAAATTATTTCCTGCTATTGCTTGCATCTCTCTGGTTCTCTTTCTGTCTCTTTCTCAATGTTTCCCCAATACTCTCATCTTATTCTTCTACAGTAAATCTATAAAACATTCTTTTGATATTTCAATGACCTCCTTTCACTTCCATGTTAGAATGTTCACTTCCTCTTTAGCCATTCTGATACTGAAAGAATGTCTCACCTCTTTATCTACACTCATCTTGAAAATTCCCTTTATGCTTAATGTCTTTTTTTTAAGCTTATTCAAGCACTTTCCAGTGTCCTTGTGCTGCTTTGGCTGTTCAGTTTGATACAGTTTCATTTGCTTTTTTTTTAATTGCCAGCTTAATGGATTAATTCATTCATTTCGGTGACGTTTTTGATATACATCAATGATCTGGATATAGAAACTAATGTCTGTTGAAAGCAAAATACATAGATATCGAACATCTGAAATACGAAAAGAGAAAGTGCCGGAAAGACTCAGCTGGTCTGGCAGCATCTGTGGAGAAAGTAACAGAGTTAACATTTTGAGTCAAATATGACTCTTATAAAGTCATAGAGATGTACAGCATGGAAACAAACCCTTCAGTCCATGTATTACAAACCAACAGATATCCTAAACTGATCAAGTCCCATTTGCCAGCATTTGGCCCATATCCCTCTCTCATTCAGAAGCCTTTTAAATGCTGTAATTGTACCAACCTTCACCACTTCTTCTGGTAGCTCATTCCATATACGCACCATCTTCTGCGTGAAAAAGTTGCCCCTTATGTCACTTTTAAATCCTTCCCCTCTCACCTTAAACACATCTCCTCTAGTTTTGGACTCCCCTAGCCTGAGAAAAAGACCTTGGATATTCACTCTGTCAACGCCCCTCATGATTTATAAATCTGTATAAAGGTCACCCGTCAGCCTCCGATGCTCAAAGGGAAAATAATCCCAGCCTATTCAGTCTCTCGCTAACGCTCATGCCCTCCATCCCGGTAGCCTTGTAAATCTTTTCTGAACCCTATCAAGTTTGACAATACCTTTCCTGCAGCAGGGAGACCAGAACTGAATGCAGACTCTTCCTCAGAATTGTTCTGAATTCTGATTGGATGCAGGTGAAGTAATGGCAGAATTCAGGAAATGCTGTTGAGGCAAAAGTAAATAATTTTGGTCATGGATAGAAAACAGAATGTAAGGTCCAGCCTACAACTGGTAGAGCAACGCAGTGTTCTGTGTGAACAAGCAGCTCTTAAGAGGGCATTGGTATCACATTGAAGTTTCTGGGATCTCACTATGCCAAGATTGGTTGCTGTACGGTGGTGATCACATCTCAAAAGTAGTTCAGTGACTGTAAAATACTTTGGGAGATCTGGAGGTTGTGAAAAGTGCAATGTAAATCACATTAATAGTGAGATCCCAGAAACATCAATGTGATAGTGATGAGGTAATCTTTTGTTGCTGTTATGGATTAAGGGATACATTTTCAGCAGGAGCCTGGACATAACTCCCCTAATTTTCTTTCAAATATTCCCAATGGCAAGAGATATTTAAATAAGGAGAGTTGATGGTAGTCCACTGGATCAGAAACCAAGGTTGTGTTCTAGAAATGTGGGTGCAAATTCCACATCAAGCACCGAGTGGAATCTAAATATAGTTGATTAAAAAAAAAAGGCTGGAATTGCATGCCAGTCTCAGGAAAATACTCTCAAACATACCAAAGTTGCAAGGAAACAATGTCTCAATCTGCAGACCTGCATTCAGACCTTGCAACTTTGGTATGTGAGGAAAGCGGGTTTTGACACAAACTTTTAGCAATAGTGATCATGAATCTATCATTGTTGTCATGAAAACTAACCTGGTTCATAAATAAGGAAGGAAATCTTCCATCCTTACTGAGTCTCAGCTACATGTGACTCAAAACCCTCAGTAATATGCCTGACTCTTAATTGTCCCCTGGACAGGGCTGGTAGGTCACTCAGCTCTAAAACAGTTAGGAATAGGAAGCAATGATCCCAGTGATATCCATATGGCTTGAAGGATTTTTTTAAAAAAAACGATTGCGTTCAGTTTAATGTCTAATCTGAATTATAACACCTCCAGATAATGAAGAGCCAATAGTGGATAATCTTATGTTTTCTAAGAAGCAGTGATTCTCTGTCACATTTTGCTGCCTGTTTTAGTTCCTGTTCCTGGGCAGGACATAGTTTCTGGATTAGAACTTTTCTATCTTACAGGATCTAGCCCCAGTTTCAATGGTTGCTATCGCAAATGACATTGAGGCATGAAAAATGTTGGGAATTCCTTCAGAGAGCCTCTGTTGGTTTCAAGAGGGTTCCAAAACAGGGTGGCTTTTTGCGAGCTCTCTACAGCAGATCTTATTATCACATTTCTTGCAGTTGTTCTGCACTTTTAAACCTCAACTTTTAAGTCTATTACAATTACTCACCTTCTTTCGGTGGTAGCTTTGTATTCTCGCTCTGTTCAATCACACTATGGTCTTTGTGTGGTATGATCTGCCTGTACTGCACACCACCTAAACTTCTGAAGAACTGTCCCAACCTGAAACATCAGCTTTCCTGCTCCTCTGAAGCTGCCTGGCTTGCTGTGTTCATCCAGCTCCGCACCGTGTTATCACTGTACCTATGTACACGTGACAATAATAAATCAAATCAAATCTTTTATTATGCCCAGGTTTAAATAACAGACGTGAATTCGCCAGATGACACTGAATGCAGGTCTGCAGATGACTGAGACATTGTTTCCACCCTTGTTAGGAACCTAGGATTGTTAGTTGTAAGAGTCTATCCTTGCAACTTTGGTACGTCTGAAAAGATGTCTTCACTACTCAATTTGATGCCAGTCCACATGGTGGAGAGGAAAAGTATCGTTGCAAATCTTGGTAGGTGATAATACCTTATCTGTTTTAGTGACACATGAATGCAGTGGGGCGAAGGATGATGCTGAGGCTAGCTTACGACATGTGCCTTCTCTTGACAGATAGAGAGATCCGGTGTCACAAGGTCTTAAGATCCTCCATTAAGTCAGTCCCCACCCAAATACCTGTTTAGATTATTTATTCCTAAGGGTTCAGAAATGTTAAGGCATTCACACTTTTTACCTTTCAAAGTGTTTTCTAATTTGATGGTGATTGATCTTGTTAACAAACATTAGAGGCAAGTCAGAATGACAGAACATCAATGTAAGATAATCACAAACAAAAAAAACCGCAAAGTTGTTAACAATGGTCTGGATTTGGTCTGATAGCAGAAGATGAGAATTGTCCCGGCTGGTTGCACTTGCCTTCAGAGAATTCCCACTGGGTGATGGAATTTCCACTGTGGTAGTGTGTACAGGAAGGAGCTGGGTCTCCAAACCCTCAATGGAGATCGGACATGGCCGCAGGTTCTGTCAAGTGGCAAGGCAGGCAGTTTAATAGATAGTAAGAACTGCCGATGCTGGAGTCTGAGATAACACAGCGTGGAGCGAGAGGAACAAAGCAGGCCAGGCAGCATCAGAGGAGCAGGTAAGCTGATTTTTCGGGTCGGGACCCTTCTTCAGAAAAGCAGGAAAGCTGACATTTCAGGTCAGGACTCTTCTTCAGGAAATGCAGAAAAGTCAGTTTAATAGGCCAACTTCAGAACTCTGGGTCTATATCCAATTGTTTTATTCAATATTAGGCACCCTAACACTGACATTCAACTCCCCCACACCACCCCATCCATTACCCACGCCACCTTATGCCAACCTATAACCCCTACCTACCCCCAATTGCTCCTCATACCTTCGGTGCTGACTCATACTTCCACCCATTCCTATGCTAAGACGTCCACCATTCCTTTCTTTGGCATTTCTGCAATGAAAATGAGGTCTAATTAAACTCAGCGCGGAGACACACTTGGTGCATTCACTGCAAGAGGTGTTGCTAACTGTGGATTTCACCCATGTTTAAATCATGCCCCACCCCATTCCCCTAGCGACAAAAATGTGCATGTCACAAACAGGCGCTGCCTACCATTTTAAATGTGTGAAGCATGTCCACAGCTCTACGGAAATCAGGGATCACATCTTTTCTCACAAACCTGCCACAACCTGATGTCACAGAGGAGTACATTGAGAAAAGGCTTGGTATCTTCCTCAGTCAGTAAGTTAAAGAAAAAAAACAGGGTGAGTGAGGTCGAAATATTTACATTTACAATATTTAAAGAGACAGTGTACATCCACTTTATTTCTTCTTTTATTCTTAAAAAATGCAGGCAAAATTTCCCAATCTGTAGCCCCTGCACACTGCCCTCACCCCTCCATTATTATCTGTACCACCTTGCACTCTGCCCTCTCACCCCATTATTATCTGTATACCATGCACATTGCCCTTACCCCCTATTATACATCTGTACCTCACTGCACTCTGCCCTCACCCTCCATTATTATCTGTACCCCTCTGCACACTGCCATCACCCCCTACTATAAATCTGTACCCCCTGCGCACTGCCGTAACCCCTCCCTTATTATCTGTACCCCCTGCAGACTGCCCTCACCCCCCCATTATTATATGTGGCCCCTGCACACTGCACTCACCCCCTATAATATATCTGTACTCCCCTGAACACTGCCCTCAACACCCATTATATATCTGTACACCCCTGCACACTGCCCTCACCCCTCCATTAT
>JAHRHZ010000111.1:28360796-28390638 GCA_024137785.1 Ginglymostoma cirratum | reverse complement strand
CTGCTCCTATGATGCTGCTTGACCTGCTGTGTTCATCCAGCCCCATGCTTGTTATCTCGGATTCTCCAGCATCTGCAGTACCTTTTATATCTGCTGATAACTGAACAGTCAGTTTTTGCAGTTTCATTGAAATCCTTTTGTCCTGTTTCTTTTTGACAAAGGATAACTAGTAGCACTCAGAGTGAGAGAGTCCTTCTTTTATTTCTTTTAGACTGATTTGCTGGCTGGTTGGCTTCCAGCATTTATATAAAGGTGTTCTTTTACCTGCATTGCAGGGGTGACATGTGGTTGGGTGAAGAGCTGTGACTTTCACAGTAGATCAGTTCATCAGCAAACTTCCCACGGAAATAAAGTGACTAAGTTTGCAATACATTTTAACTCCTTTTTAATACATTCCTGAGGCACTAAACGCAAATAAAAATGTGCAAGACATGTGTTTCTGTTGAAAAGAGCAAGATAGTCAGCCTGTTTATTTTATCTTCCTGTTGCAACTTTCTTTCTCTCTCTGTCTGAAGTTTCCCTGACACTTTACAGGTGTGACATTCCCATACAGAACTTTGCAAGATATCATGTTTTGTCTTTTTAAAAACCATATTTTGGAATTAAAAATTATAAATGCCCATAGTACTTTGTGATTCTGATCCATCATCATGACACAACTCAGAAGGAATTCACTCAGCATCTTATGTTGGTATTAGTTTTTTGTGACGGTGGTTTGATATGTTCCACCGTTTTCAATTTTTCCTTTAGGTTGCAATTGTCTGCTATTTCCTCATAACACGTGCTCTCTGACAACATGCCCTACTGAAAGAAATTTCTCCTAAAGTCTTTTCTCACTCACAAACTCCTCAGCCAGTAGAAACAAGCTTTCCCTATTCACTCAATTAAAACCCTTCACAATTTAAGCTCTCCTCTTGGCATTCTCTGCACCTGGGGAAAGTCTCTGCTCCAACCTGTAATTTCCAAACATTGTCATCATCTTGGTGAATTAACATTGAATTCCCTGCATGGTTTTAATGTCCTTTCTATAACGAGTAAAGTGATACTGCTCTACTCTAATAAAAGCTGTACTTTCTATGAATTTATACAATTGCCCATTCACAGTTGCATTTTATGCTCCTACTTAGAAACCCAAGAGTACATTCGCCCTTTCATGATTTTAGCTGCACACTCATGCACAATCAAACACTCTCAGAGAATTACTTATTTGAATCCTTAGTTATCTTTATCAACACCCTTCAATTTATTTGTTTTTACTGGGTACTCCATTTCTTGCTTTTCTCCTAAAATATATTATCGCACCCTTGACCATATTAAATTATGGCTTCCACTTATCAGCTGAAGCTGCCATCTTGAATGCCTTACTGAAGTACATTATAATGAGGTCTAATATTCACAGAAGAAAGTATTGAGAGAAAGCAGAACATGTGAAATTAGGGGCAACTTGTCGATATTGATGGAATTAAGTAGGAGAAAGGAGATGAAAGGCAGGAAAAATGGGTACACATTCAAATTGGGAGGACATCATTGGTGGTGTCCACCATGGGGTTTGTACTGGAAATCTCAATTTTTCACTAAGCTTATACATAAAATGGATAAATGAATAAGAGCTGTACAGAATAACCAAGTTTCCCAACATCACCAGGGTAAGTGACACAGTAAATAATGTAGATGGAAGGTGCTAATCAAAAAATGACATTGACAGATTAAGTGTGTGACCAGAACTGTAACAGATGGATTTCGATGTAGGGAAATGTGAGGTCACTTTAGACCTTAAAAAGACAGATCAGTGTATCTTCAAATCAGCAAAATGCCAGGAACTGAAGGGGAGAAGAGCAATTAAGGCATTCAAACAGTAAAAGCTAGTGGACAGGTACAAAAATTTTAAAACTAATGAAATGTTTGACGGGAATACAAAAAGCTGGAAGTTAACTCTACAGTAGTGTAAATGTTCGGTTATACTCTATTTTGAATACTGCATTGAATTCTGGTTATCTCCTCTCAAGAAGGATATACTGACCTTGAAGGCAGTGTAGGTTCACCTGAATTATGTCAGAGCTGATAGGTTTAAATTATGAGGACCAGTTGCACAGACAAAGATTGTATCTACCAGATGAAGTTAAAATACTGATCGACCATGATCTAATTGAATTAGAGAACATGCTGTTATGACTGAGATGGGAGGAGCTCACTGCCTCACTTCAGTTCCAATACTCCACGAATCACAACATAACTTTAATTATTTTTTCCCATTTCCCAAAGTGGCCAAATAGATGCTTTTTTAGAATAAAAACAAAATGATTGCTTTATTGTAAACAAAACTTATTTATAAACCTCTGCAGAATTAGCTAATGCACAGCTCGTAATATGAACATATAAATAATTACAACTCCAAAACCCAAAACACACACAAACACAGACATACACACTAGGTAGCAGTCTCCATAATTTTTATTTTCTTTTGCATGGAGCTCTGAAGTCCATGTGTAGCAGTGAAATTGGAAGTGACATCAAGCGGAAAAGAGAAGCCATTATTCCGAATTATGTGGCTTCCAGCAAAAGCCTTTGTTAAAAATTGTTCCAATATCTTTTCAATGGCTTTTTAAAAATGTACAATCCAGTTATCCATAATCCTTTAGATCAAGTCCATAGAGTATAATAAATATGAAGCCTTCGTAACAAAGCTGATGGATCTAAATAGTCAATTTCTGTTCCTTTTAATCAAATATCCCTCTTCGCACTCTCAGTGAATTTGAGACTGTGTTTCCCAAAGTTGTCTTCATCCAAGGCAGAGCCTCCCAAAATGGGGGTCAGGATCCCAAGTACGGTCACAATCAGATATTTGGGGTCACAAGCTCTGAAGAACCAATTGTGGCCATGAAGCTCAGACCAAGTTATAACAACTGTGCTCCTGATCTAACACGTACCTGCTCTCACACTCTGCTCACCCCCTTCTCTCGTGGAGAACTCACAATAATTTTCAAGCTTCAAAATAAGGCCACAGGAGGAAATGGTTTGGGACACATAGGTCTAAGGAGAGTAAAAATGGTGCCAACATTGCTTCCTAGAGTATAGCACTTCCAACTGTTCTCCAAACTCAGCAACACTCATTTGCCTTTATGATTTTCCTGTGAATCACCCATCGCTCTCTCCATACTGTTCCATTTGGTTCTTGCGACTCAAGCCCGAAGTTTTCCAATTATCCCCTCCTGTTCAAGAATGGAACAGATATGGACTTTGCAATTGCAGAGTGCCTCTGGATGTAATTAAATTTTAAACCTTTTCTTTGAAAGTTAGTGCCCATAATCATTGCTACCCAGAAGGACAAGATCAGTAGATGTATGGGAATACCACCACTTGTCAGTTCCTCTTTGAGCCACTCAATATTTTGACGAAAATATATTACCATTCATTCATTGTCACTGGGTCAAAATCCTGGAATTTCCTCTCTAAGGGCATTGTGGATCTACCTACAGCATGTGGACTGCAGCGGTTCAAGAAAGCAGCTTACCACCAGCTTGTCAAGGGCAACTAAGGACAAGCAAGAAATGCCAGGCTACCCAAGGACGCCCACATCTTTCAACTGAATTTTTTAAAATCTCATGTTTTTGTTACACTGAAGCTTTGACCTTACTTGGCTTTGCCAGAAAGACTTGAAACATTGTGCAAACATTCTGAGTATTCAATTTCCTTTGCAAATCCAACAATTTCTAATTTTGTCACTGAGTATCCTATCAGCATGCTTGCTTGACCTAGAAATCACACACTTGATACATAATAACAGGCAAGAGAAAATGAGGTGATGAAACAAAGTTATGAGATGGATTATGCCCAGCCAGTAATAAAATGCAGTTCTAAATATCTTGACTGGCACAAACAGCAACCCATAAGGGATGTCTATATGCATTCATGATTTTCATTTGTTTTCCCACAGACTATCAAGATGAAGTGGAAACTGAGTTAAATTAGGTAGTCTAATTTATGATAATAAAAACAGAAAATGCAGCATTTTGTTTTCTTTATTCATTGACGAGATGAGGGTGTTGCTGGCCAGGCAGCATTTTTTGTCCATCCCCAATTGCCCAGAGGGCAGGTAAGAGTCAACCACATTGCTGTGGGTCTGGAGTCACATGTAGGCCAGACCAGGTAAGGATGACAGTTTCCTCCCCTAAAGGACATTAGTGAACCAGATGGGTTTTTCCAACAATCAACAATGAATTCAGGGTCATCATTAGATTCTTAATTCCAGATATTTATTGAATTCAAATTCCACCATCAGCCATTGTGGGATTCGAACCCAGGTCCCCAGAACATTATCTGAGTCTCTGGATTAACAGTCCAGCAATAGTACCACTAGGCCCACCGCCTCCCCTAAATACTTAATGGGTCAGGCAGCGTATTGGGAAAGACACAGAGTTAATAGGCTAAAATTTCCCAGTCCCTAAATGCCATGAGCAACGCAGGAAAAATATGATGAAATCAGAAAAATTAGATTCTTGATTTAGAGGAGAGAGTCCGAATTTCCACTCAAGGTTTGAACGGTGAGATGGGAATCTCACTGGTGAGTGGCGAGAGCCCTATTTGTTTCCGTTTCCATCTCATTAGTAGCTAATCTCTCATCGTCTATGTGGCATGCACTGTTCTTCCATGTAGCTGATAGAAACTTATTACATGAGTCTGGGTGGGTACTTAGAGGCTCTAGCTTAGAATTTGATTTTCCAAGAATCCATCTCTGGTCAACAGTCCCCATACGTCTCTGCGTATGCTCTATGTGCAGCAACCACCTTCACCCCCTTGTTCATGGAGATTGACGGTAGACAGTCACTGGCATCACCACATCATCTTGGCACAACACTGACTCACTGAGAATTCAGTTCTCCATTTCCATACTGCACTTAGGAGCACACAGGCACCTTTCATTGTAATGATGCTGCCAGGCTGGGACAGGGTGAATCTCAGGGCTCTTCACTTGCTGTCTTAGCACTCATTAACTTTGCATGTACTTGCATGCCGGCAGCATCTCCACCTTGCCCTGTCTCTTTGAGCTTTGCCACAGCAGTCAGAACTTACATGTCCACAGTAGTTCTGTCTTGCCTTCCCTTTCAGAGCAGACGCAAAGCCAGTTTGACAAGGTTATCAGCAGTGATCAGTGAAGGGAGTGGACATGTGGCTATGCGGCACCATGCTACAAAGATATTCCACTAACACCATTTGTCAGCAAATTACACAGCAAACACGTGCTCCATCCAAATGGAAATGCCTCAATTTCTGTAGAGAGTCATCTCCAGTCAAGTCCAGGAGATGGTTTTCATTTGGGGGACATTGGCACATTGAAGAACAGTGTCTGATATCAGTCCAAGGGCTTGGACACAACCAGTTTGCTGCTTTGGAGGGGAGAGGTCTCAGGGTCAGGAGGTCTGTAACATTACAGTTTGGAGAGTGGGCCATTGTCAGTCCTGCAGGTCCACTGCAGTCAGTCTGAGTCCAGTGTCTAGCCACTCATTACCCAGGTCTGCCCTTCCATGGTGTTTAAAGTCAGTTCTGGCATGCTGTCCCGAACATCAAAGGGGGTTACCAGTGACATCGATGTTGATATCAACAGAGGGCTTACAATGCAGGATGCTGAGCTGCAGAGAGGGCAACGACGTTGAAGGGGACAACTCATAAAGGTGAAAGACAGTAATGCAATGGAAAATGCAGGATAATTCATATTGGGACTGTCACAACCAGGCTGACTTTGATAGAAAGGATAGTACATCATGATGGATGAAATGACTACTCTATGGGGTCCAAGCCTCATAATGTAACATGGAGAAGGGAAGATGTAAATGAAAGAGTTGATTGGGAACATCCGGAAGCCCAGAACTCATTGGATTAACAGGGATTACAAGGACAAAAGGTACATGAAGATTTTGGGGAGTGTATGTAATTACCAGGCTGAATCTGAGTCTGAAATAAAACAAAGAACTGGGAATGCTGGAGATCTGAAATTAGAAAAAAAAGCAGCTGCACCTGACGAAGGGCTGTGCTCCAAAAGCTTGTGATTTCAAATAAATCTGTTGGACTATAACCTGGAGCCGTGTGATTTTTGACTTTATCCTCCCCAGTCCAACACCGGCACCCCCACATCATGGCATCCAAATCATAAATTCACTATGGAAATAAAAATGGCTGCCACCATAGCAAAAGTGAGTGGAGTAAATGTTTTATTTCTGTCTGAGCACATGGGCTGCACTTGTGAGGACCATGAGTGATTGTATTAATCAGGGACTTTCGCAGTACGGGTCATCTGTCACCCTAGTACCCTGTCCAACTGTGCGAGATAGAGATCCTGGGATACAAGCAAGGTAGGATCATGTCATTGATCATTCCAAATTGATCATTGAAGCAGAATTAATTACAGATGATCTTGAAAGTTGCACCCAGGGCTACAATTCACAAAAACAATCCAAGGTTTCATAGGCATCATTCTCTGTAAGCTGCTCTGTCCCAAGGTTCCACATGAGTACGTCAATCCCAGCATTGACTTCTGATTGGTGTGGGGGCGACATTGTAAACTTTTCATTGTACTCCACTGTTTCTGTACTTGAGTACTTGTGACAATGAGCCTAATTTTGAAACTCGTTCTAATTTTGATTCCAGAAGTTGCTGCTCGGTGCTGACCTCAGAGAGCAGCACAGCCGGAAGGAAAATTAGAGAGAACACTGTGCTAGGCTGCACAAGGACATGGAGCTGATTTCCTATGACTTTCATCTGCAAATATTCGCCAACGTACTCTAATATTCATTGTTGCCTTTCTTGGGTGATAGAAGTGGGGAAGTCAAGGTTTCAGTAAGCCTTAAGCACTCACAATCTCCTACTAAACCTGCTCAGCATCCCCTGTATTGCATTCATCAGAATAACATCCACAAAGTCAAAGGGATTCCATGTCTTCCTTGTCAGAGTCCAGCATATCCATTGTATGGAGGTCTGTGCTAATCATTTGCGAATGATGTGAATGCTGACTGCTAACATTACTGAGGGCCTGGCCTGTGCCTGATATTCTCCACACAGGCTCGCCATGACCACAGCATCAGTTATCATCGCTATGACCTCAGTTTAATGAAGGATTGGAGGGATTGTTGAGGGACAGATGCCACAGCAAGCCCAGGAAGGGCAGCAATCTGCAGTGGACACAGAGCAGCCTCTACAGGGAGAGTGTCAGCCGATGTTCCCCTCAGGACATGAAGGAGGTCCAATGCCTATTGTCCTTGATACCATTTTCTCCACATGAATACGAGCAGTGCTGCCACAGATAGGTGATGTGCCAGGGCACTGTCACTGAACCCATCTGCTGGACGAGGACCTGTCACCTGAAGGCTGAGTGGCCATCCTGCCCCAGAGGTCTTCAAAGTGACAGCTGCACTAGCTTGGTCTTCAACTGGCTATTTCCAAGGATCCACTGGGGATCTGTATAAGATCTCACAATACTCAACCCACAAGTGCAGCAAGGCTGTTACTGATGCAAATTGTGACAGATCACACACTTCATTTCGTTTCCCTATGACAAGGTCAGTGCTGCAACCTAGGCAGGAGGTTTTTCCAATAAAGCTGCCTTCCCCTAGGTACAGGGAGTTGTAGACTGTACACACTTTACATTGAGAGCAGCATATCCTGTTGACTGCATCAACAGAAAAGGGTTCAATTCCATTAATGTACAAATCATCTGAGATCATCTGTACCATTGAAGTCTGCGCTATGTACTCTGGGAGCTGCCATGATACCTATGTCCTCAAAAACTCTCATATTTCTGAGATAACAAGATGCAGAGCTGGATGAACACAACAGGCCATGCAGCATCATAGGAGCAGGAAAGCTTGACATTTCGGGCCCAGACCCTTCTTCAGAAATGGGAGAGGGGATGGGGTTTCTGAAATAAATAGGGAGAGAGTGGGAGGCAGATAGAAGATGGATAGAGGAGAAGGTAGGTGGAGAGGAGACAGACCGGTCAAAGAGGCGGGGATGGAGCCAGTAAAGGTGAGTGTAGGTGGGGAGGTAGGGAGGAGATAGATCAGTCCAGGGAGGACGGACAGGTCAAGGTGGGCGGGATCAGGCTAGTAGGTAGGAGCTGGGGGTGGGGCTTGAGATCAGAGGAGGGGATAGGTGGGAGGAAGGACAGGTTAGGGAGTCGGGGACAAGCTGGGCTGGTTTTGGGATGCGGTAGAGGGAGGGGAGATTTTGAAGCTTGTGAAATCCACATTGATACCATTGGGCTGCAGGGTTCCCAGGCTGAATATGAGTTGCTGTTCCTGCAACCTTCAGGTAGCATCGTTGTGGCACTGCAGGAGGCCCAGGATGGACATGTTGTCTGAGGAATGGGAGGGGGAATTGAAATAGTTCGCGACAGGGAGGTGCAGTTGTTTAGTGCGAACCGAGCATAGGTGATCTGCAAAGTGGTCCCCAAGCCTCCGCTTGGTTTCCCCGATGTAGAGTAGGCTACAACAGGAGCAGTGGATGCAGTATACCACACTAGCAGATGTGCAGGTGAACATCTGCTTGATGCGGAAAGTCTTCTTGGGGCCTGGGGTGGAGGTGAGGGGGGAGGTGTAGGGGCAGGTGTAGCACTTCCTGCGGTTGCAGGGAAAAGTGCCGGGTGTTGTGGGGCTGGAGGGGAGTGTGGAGCGGACAAGGGAGTCACGGAGAGAGTGGTCCCTCTGGAAGGCAGATAAGTTGGGGGAGGGAAAAATGTCTTTGCTGGTGGGGTCGGAAATCTCCCCTCCCACTACCGCATCCCAAAATCAGCCCAGCTCGTCCCCGCCTCCCTAACCTGACCTTCCTCCCACCTATCCCCTCCTCTGATCTCAAGCCCCACCCCCAGCTCCTACCTACTAACCGCATCCTGCCCCCTTGACCTGTCCGTCCTCCCTGGACTGACCTATCTCCTCCCTACCTCCCCACCTACACTCACCTTTACTGGCTCCATCCCCGCCTCTTTGACCGGTCTGTCTCCTCTCCACCTATCCTCTCCTCTATCCATCTTCTCTCTGCCTCCCCCTCTCTCCCTATTTATTTCAGAACCCCCTTCCCCTCCCCCATTTCTGAAGAAGAGTCTGGGCCCGAACAATCAAGCTTTCCTGCCCCTCTGATGCTGCTTGGCCTGCTGTGTTCTTCCAGCTCCACACCTTGTTATCTCAGATTTCCCAGCATCTGCAGTTCCTACTACCTCTCATATTTCTGCTTTGTTTTAACAGTCAGATGCCTTACAAAGACAGCTACTGGGAGACAAGAGGTACCTCTGCACTATAACCGATCACACGAAGGAGGAAACGGGAAGTTCTGTGATAAACTGGAGGTGGGAGAGACTAACAGACTAAAATTGCATGGTGATAAGTAAAAGTGAAGAAAAAAAGGTGTGAAAGGCCGGATAGCAGCTGTCCAAATGCAAAGTGAATACATAAAGAAATGAGTGAAATCATACCTGCAAAAAAAAAAATACAAATTGGAGTCAGAGCTTCCGATCAAAAATTGTTGAACTCAATGTTGTGTCCAGAAATCTGTAGAGTGCCAAGTTAGTGATGAGATGCACTTTCTCAAGCTCGCATTAAGTGTCACTGGAACATTGTAGAAAGCCAAGGGGAGAGAAGTCAGAGTGGGAGCAAAGTGGAGAGTTAAAATTTCAAACGAAAGGAGTTTACTAATTGAGCTCAATCTCAGTACCTGTCGAAGCTGTACCAGTGCTGCTGTTTTATAAAGAACAAAGAACAATACAGCACAGGAACAGGCCCTTCGACCCTCCAAGTCTGTGCAGACACATTTTGCCCTTCCGTGCTAAACCTGTCTTCCCTTACAGAATCCGTATCCCTCTATTCCCTTCCTGTTCATTATTTGTCCAGGTGCTTCTTGAATGCTGCTATTGTATCTGCTTCCACCACGTCCTCTGTCAGTGCATTCCGGGCACTCATCACCCTTTGTAAGACAACCTTGCCTTGCATATCCCTTTTAAACCTCAGCCCTCACTTTCCCCACATCCTGCGCTCCCCTACCACCTCCCCGCACCTTGAACCTGTGTCCCTTTGGAATTGGACCCTCCACACTGGAGAAAAAGCCTCCTACTTTCCACTCTATCCATGTCATGCACAAGCTTATAAACTTCTATCAGGTCACCCCTCAACCTCCTGCATTCTGTGAGAACAAACTCAGTCTATCCAACCTTTCCCACCTCCATGGTGTGGTGACCAGAACTGTATGCAATATTTTGTTAGTCTGGCACATTTTGTGCCATAGCAATAGATAACACAGTGTGGAACTGGAGGAACGCAGCAGGCCAGGCAGCATCAGAGGAGCAGGAAAGTTGACATTTCAGGTCGGGACCCTTCTGAAGACAGGTCTGATGCTGTCTGGCCTGCTGCGTTCCTCCAGCTCCACACTGTGTTATCGCTGATTCCAGCATCAGCAGTTCTTACTATCTCTTTGTGCCATAGCAAAATGTATTTGCTCTGAATTTCATTATTTAACTGATGCCCTCTGCTTTGTTAGAGGATATTAGCCTTGGCTTAGTGATAGCTCTCTTCACTTTCAAATAGAAAGTTGCGAGTTCCCATCCTATAATTGACTCCTTGTCTATCTCTACCAGTCTAATTCTTTCTGTCTCCCTCACTTTGTTTTTCGTATTGTCTTCCACTCAGTCTGTCTCTCTCTCTCACTCTCTCTCAATCTAGTTTGCAACTAGCCAAGTGCTTCAATAAATTTGGCTGCTCACAAAGGCAGCACTGAATGTAGACTTACAGCAGGTGAAGCTAAGACGTGAGACTGTAAAATAAGGAAGGCCTTATTTTAATCTATGCTGCAGATATTTCTATGTTACAGTACACTATAAGGAATAGTGGTTATTCAGTAGTTACTAAGGTGGGATATTTATTGCCACAAATGGCAAAATTATTTTCTAGGACATTCACTTGCAGAAAATTCAGATTGTCGACACTTCATTTAATGCATTTATTATCACCTTGGAGCCAGCAGTAATTCCAAATGAGAATTATAGTGTAATTTTTTAATTAAGTAAAGCATGTCATTCGTCCAAACTCATTCATTGTTATTTCCAAACAGTGGCCTTTTCTATCATCACAATGATAGAAATTATCACATAAAACCAGTTAGTGCCTTCACATCAGGGTGTGTTTGCCTTCTGTTGTTGAGCAACCAGTACCTTGAAAAAAATAATTTCACATAAGTTAATAGCCAGGCATATTAGAAATGTTTTAAATATGGAAGCTGTACTTCAGCAGTTTATTTATCGTTTATAACTTATTTGAGGACAAACATGAAACAAACAAGCCTGTATTACAGTCAATAGCTCATTGTTTCTTTTTGCCCTTAAGCTTGTCCACAACACATGCTGAGAGAAAGTAACATCTGACTAGTTTTTGTCACATTCTCCAACCTATCTGGTTCTGACTGTCCCAGCTGAATGATTAATAGCATCAGCCTCTAATGCCATTGAAAAAGCCTAATGTATTCTCTTTTAAAACACTGGCAAGGTGACGTAGAGGCATACTGTCAAGTTAAAAAGATGATGAAAGAAAGAACAAAAAAGGTGGTGATTTGTGTGTGTGTGTCTGTGTGTGTGTGTGTGTGTGTCTGTGTGTGTGTGTGCCTGTGTGTCTATGTGTGCATGTGTTTGTGTATTTGCATGCATGTCTGTGTGAGTGTGTGTGTGTGCACGTGCATGTGTGTACATGTGTTTGTGTATTTGCTTACATGTATGTCTGTGTGTGTGTGCGTGTGTGCGCATGTATTTGTGTATTTGCATGCATGTATGTCTGTGTGAGAATGTGCGCGCGCGCGTGCATGTGTGTACATGTGTTTGTGTATTTGCTTACATGTATGTCTGTGTGTGTGCGAGTGTGTGCATGTATTTGTGTTTTGTGTGCATGTATGTCTGTGTGTGTGCGTGTGCACATGTGTGTATGTGTTTGTATATTTGTGTGCATGTATGCCTGTGCACGTGTGTGTTAATGTGTTTGTATATTTGCGTGCATGTATGCCTGTGCATCTGTGTGTGTGTGTCTCTTTTCAACCTCTTGAACAAACTATCAAGCCTCATACCCTCTGATCCAAAACCACAGCTCTTCCAAACTATTCATTATTCCTGACTTGCATTCTTATTGGGCCTGATTATCGTGGCACCAATGAAATACTACAAGAAATTCAAACAGCTTCAAAGCAGGTTGCATAGTCCATCAACCTATTACACTTGTTAGACGGAAATTGGGTCTGACTCAAGATAAAGTGTCTTTGACATGGATCTGGGAGTGATTGCTATCGGAAACAGCATAATGGGAACTAGAAGAAAGCTGGTCACTTGGGCAGAGAGGCATGATGGGCCTAGATGGGTCTTGGAACAAAATGAAAAGATCTAGAGCTCATGAAGCATGCATTTACAGGACTGTGACTGTAGATTCATCAAATAGCAAGTCAAGGCTGCAGGGAGATGGAGTGGTTCAGCAAATAGCTTTCTTCCCTCTGAACTGGAAGAGCCTGGGTTCAGTTCAGGAGGTGTTGGGAGCCTGGGTTTAAGTTCCAGTCCAGAATGTGCTGCCTTTTAAAGAATGTGGTGCTGGTAATCCAGAATATATCAGTGCAGGACCCCAGCCTGAATACATGTGGCAGGTTAACAGCAGGAAAGGCTTGTAGCTTTAAAGCCACCAGCCAAATCCAAAAAAATGTTGGTTGACCAATCAGCATTGTGGTGGTGCTGCGTCACATGGGAAAAGACCAAAGTGGAATATTGGAACTGGTTCCACAGTAAATCCTGATTGAAGTGCTTGGTGTATTTTCTCAAATTGAAAGGATCTTTTGGGGCACTGTTTGTGTCTTTACGTTTGAGAGAGGAGGCTTGTATTCAGGTCCCAACAGCCCCAAAGTTGGGCCATAACATCTTTGATCAGGCTGATTCAAAATATCACTTTTCCCAAATTGAGACTCAACTGGACTCATGGAGTTGTGGCCCAGATCACTCCACTTGAGGAAAGCTCAAATTGTACAGAATCAAACAGGTCTCATCTCAACATAGGAAAGACTACTTTTTGAAATTAAGTATGCATATTAAATATATAATATTTTCATGCCTTTGTTATGCCCCACGGGCATCTATACTCCTTAACTCTAGCCTCATACAATGAGTTGGGCTGGGCCACAGAGTTTACCAACTTGCACAAATGCAGCAACTCCCTGACAGTGAGGGAGTCAAAAGGAAGGTGAAGACGGTTGATGTTTAAGAATTATTTTGCATCACATGTGTAAAAGGGAGCAAGTTGGACCAAGTACAAGATGGTTTAATTATAATCTTTTTATGATCTTATTGATTTTCATGTTCTAATCTGAACATTTTTACTACTTTAAGCGATGATGGTGGGTAGAAATATCATAACTGCAGGCAAGAAAAAATTTTCTTTTGTGTTCTATTATGAGTGGGAGAAAAACGGTGAGAGGGTGGGAGTGTAAAAGGCTTTATCTAATTATGATTGATGAGATAATGAAAGCTCAGATTGAGAAACTAAAAACATAAAAAGATAGAGGCTTCAGTGAGGCGACTATCTAGCATCCCAGGACCTGACACAACAGAGCTAAACTTCCAACGGACACAATAAGAACTGAAAGAACTGCGGATGCTGTAAATCAGGAACAGGGTCACCGGACCCAAATCATTAACTCGGTCTTTTCCTTCACAGATGCTGCCAGACCTGCTGAGCCTTTCCAGCAACTTTGTTTTTGTTCCAACGGACACAGTTCACATGCAAATATACAAATGCTCTTTGACTTCATTCCTGCAAGCACAGTTTTATACAAGCACTAACTCATTTAAAATATCCTCTCAAAATTGGAAATACTACACCGGCATCAAGATATTGTTCAGCATGTTTTCCAAAACTAGCAAGGAGCTATTGGCGCTACAAGCAGAAATTGAGAACTGAGGAATGAGAAGAATGAAAGAACTGGCACGGGATGCACTCTGGACCCACGAATAGTAACTAATTTTGTTATTGTGGGAAGCATGCCAGCCAATTAGCACAGCACTTGCAAACAGCAATGAGATAATGACCAGGTAACCTGATTCAAATGTTGGGGGATAAATGTTGGTCAGGGCACCCAGGCAAAATCACTTGCCCTACTTTTATCCATTGATCTTCATTACACCCAACAAGGCAATTGGTGCCTCAACTTAATTTGTCCAAAAGACAACACAGTGTTTTATCAGTATCTGAAGTGTTAGCCTCGACCACAGATTCAAACTTCCAGACTCGGATAAGTAATCCACAATCTCGGAGCCGAGAGCACGACCTTAGAATTCACCTGGGCCATTGTAGGTTTACCATCTGTTAAAATAAAAGGATGGAGTACTTAACGGAGACTGCAGAATTCAGAAACCAAATTAGTATCCATTTCCAGTCTGCAAAACACTTTCCTAGGACTTAACAAACCATTTGGACTGACATAATTGTTACCAGCGTAAAAGGATTTCAGTAGTTAGTAGCATACCAGTATTTTCTTTAAGAACAAAGAAGCACTTACATTTATGTAGCAGCTTAAGTGATCACAGGACATTTGGTATATATTACATGTTGCTGTGATTTTTCTGCTTCTGCCTAATGACCCATTAGCTTCAGCCCAAGTGATAGGATTTAATGCTGCAATTTTTTTACTGCCAGTCATGTGGATGGGGTGTTACAGTCACTTCTGATGCACATTATGCTAAATGGATAACTTATCCTGCTCATATAACACTTAAAAGTTTCAGCTCATAAGAAAATGCCAGTAGATGAATGAAAACAGCCGTCCTAGTGAGGGCATATGGTTGAAGTGTTCAGAAAAAGCCTGAATTGTAACAGTTCCACCTGGCTGAGACTGTGCACCTCATTAACCACAAGTGTCGTTTTCTCAAGAGGGCTACATGCACTGAAAATTGCTAGTATGGAAACACTTGATTACATCCCCAGAGCACTCTGCCTGTCTGCTTCACATATCCTATAATGTCAAATTTTAAAATCACTTTACCATGTTAATGGGCTATTAAATGGACATCAGAACACACATGTGCACACTCACTCTGCCCCTCTCATTTTCTTTTCACTGCCCTGTAACTGCATTCAGATAAATTCCCTTGTAAATGTAAGACTGCCCATGAATACACAGATAGCAGAGTGAAACACCTCAATGTGCAAACATATCTCACTTTCATAACATTCAGATATTCCAGATAAGTATAAATGCTCAATGCAAGTAATAACACTGTTCTGTTCATTTAGTCTGGTGGTCCTTAACACAGTTGTTTCCTCAACTAAGCTCAAAATTGCAAGCACACAGGCCTGAATTTGAGTCAGTATCTCTTTGGAGCCCTTCAAAAATTGGCAGCTTTGTCCTAATTCTGGAATTCCCAGCCCCATTTGATGGGTGGCCAATTTTCAGTATGCGGGCTGGTTCGGGTTGAGAGCACAAACTGACTTGAGATTGCATGGTTATGGCAAGGATGGGGTGTGGTGAGTGTATGGGGGTTGAAGGGGTAAAAGAGTTGAGAATTGGAGGAGGGGTGCTTATAGTTGCTGGCACTAATTTGCCCAACTTCAAGACAGACCCTTTAAACAGACCAGCTTGGCACTTGGCAGCCCCCGTGGTTGTCCCAAGTTGACTGGACCGGCTTCTGTTCACCCTGCTGTTGGAAGGATATTATTACATTGCAAAGGCTGCAAGAAAAGATTTACAAGGATGTTACTGGGACTGGAGCATTTGAGTTATAAGGAGAGGCTGGATCAGTGGCAACTTTTTCCCCTGGAGCTTAAGAACTTAAGGGTTGACCTTATTGAGCTTTGTAAAATCATGAGGTGTATAGATGAAGTGAATAGCAAAGGTCTTTTTCCCCAGGGTAGTGGAATCCAAAATTAAAAGGCATAATTTTATGGTGGGAAGGGAAAGATTTAAAGGGGACCTAATAGACAACTTTTTCACACAGAGGTTGATTTATGTATGGAATGAACTGCCAGAGGAAGTGGTAGATGCAGGTACAGTTACAACATTTAAATGACATTTGAACAGGTATATGAATAAGAAAGGTTTAGAGGGATATGAGCCAAATGCAGGCAAGTGGGACCAGTTTAGTTTGGCCAACCTGGTCGGAATGGATTAGTTGGGCTGAAGGGTCTGCTTCTGTGCTGTATGACTCTGTGACTCTATGACGACAACAATTCCATCCCTCATAATGAAATTTCCATTCTTTTGGATGATTTCTTCCAAGGCAGACAGGCCAAGACAAAGTTTTCCTGACTCCTGCAAGCCACCTTGAGGTTTAAAATTCTGGCTATACTGTTTGGGAAGATGGATATTTGCAAGGATGTTAGTTTATTGGTGATGCTGGTCAATAATGGTCATAACATACCTATATTCCCCTTTATAATTCTCAAACTAATTAATGAGTGCAATTGTTAAGAAGTTTATAATCAACAATACGGAATGCAAGCATAGAGCTGTAATGAGCAGGTCTCTACAGTCATGACAGATTCAGTGGGCTGGAGTTGCTCTTCAGGGATGGGAATCAGATGTCAGAACTGTTTCTGGATGATAGCTGCCCCTGGGGGGAAACAGTTACTCATTAGTGTTCTCAAAGCTGTTTCCCCCTTTGTTGGATTGAAGGAAAGATCACTATTCATTTAAAGGCAGCGGGCAAATGATCAAAGCTAGTGGGCAAATTAGACCTTCCAGCATGGGAGAAGCAGTAGACAGTAGTAGAAGGTAAATATGAGAGAGGCAGCTTCAAAATGGATTTTGATTTGATTTATTATTGTCACATATACCTAGGTACAGCGAAAAGTTTTGTTTAGTGTGCAGTACAGGTAGATCATACTATACAACGTGCATAAGGGCAATAGAACAGAGCAAGGAATACAATGTCTTGGCAGCAGAGAAGGTGCACGACGTGCGAGGTCGCCATCAGATTTGAAATTTGTGTCCATTCAGAAGTCTGATAGGGAAGAAGCTGTTCTTGGATCTGTTGGTCCATGTGTTTAAGCTTTTGTATCTTCTGCCTGACGGAAGAGGTTGGAAGAGATTATAACCAGGGTGGGAGGGATCTTTGATGATGTTGGCTGCCTTTCCAAGGCAGCGAGATGTGTAGATGGAGTCAATGGATGGAAGGTTGGCTTGCATGACGGAGTGGGCTGTGTTCACAATTCTCTATAGTTTCTTACAGTCTCGGGCAGAGCAGTTGCCATGTTGTGATGTACCAGATAGAATGCTTTCTATGGTGCATCTGTAAAAATTGGTGAGAATCTTTGCAGACATGCTGAATTTCCTTAGGCTAATGAGGAAGTAGAGATGTAGTTGTGCTCTATTGACTGTTGCATCAACATGGGTGGACTAGGACAGATTGTTGGTGATCGTCACTTTCAGAAACTTGAGGCACTCGACCATCTCCACCTCAGCACCATTGATATAGATACAGGCATGCCCTCCTCCTTGCTTGGAGGAGGTAACTTCACTCTAACCTTTTTAAATTGTTTAATTAAAAAAATCAATTCAGAAGTAAGGCCATCACTGTGGAGGTTAGTGTGTCCTCTTTACTGGGTAATTTATTGGTGCTCCTGCACCCAGGCAGGGAGGTCAACCTAGAGCACCAGACATCTAAACCAGCTTTCGACGCCTGTGGGATCTTGGAGGTGGATTGGAAAATTCCAGTTGGCCTTCTGTAATTTAGTCTAACTGGGGTCTCAATGAGCTTCCCACCACATACAGGCAGGTTGACCTCTCAGCCCTCCTCCTGCATCGACAAAAAATCGCCTGTAGCTGGGATAGAACGAGGAAACCCATTTGCCAACTGACAGTACTACGTTAACGTCCAGGTGTCTCCAGCCTTGGTCCAGCTGAAAAATGTGGCCAGTCTCTGGAAAACACCAAACCCCCTCCTCCCGCTCTTTGTCCTTACTCCCACGTCCTTTTTTATTTCCCTTCTCATTTTCACTTTAGCTCTTGTCTTACTATTCTTTGTCCTCCTTCTCCACTTTCTTGTCCTCCTGATTCTCATTTTTGAAGTTGAAAATCTTAACTTACTTCGTTCCTACTGATGGTCATTTTTGAAGACGGCAGGAGTCATCATAATAGCACTAAATACAGACAGTAAGTCCTTTGTCACTTTCTTACAAGTCTAAATGCCTTTACATTTGCATTTCGACTTTGAGAAAATATTGAAGCATACATTTTCACTCTCATTAGTAATTAGTGAGGAACACTGCTTTATACTCATTTCTTCTTTTTCACTAAAAATCATGGTCACAGGAAAACCTGTGCCCCCCCCACCACCCACCCCCTCGCCCCTTGGCTATTAATAAACAAGAAGTGACTTCAGCATGAGTTCCAGTTGCATATCTAATAAATGGTTTGTCTTTACCATTACGTTCTGAAATAACATAAGAAGGAAATAAAGAATTTGCATCTTTGCTTTTCACAATTTCAGAACTTCCCAAAGCATATTACAGTTTTAATGTAGGAATCAGAGCAGCCAGTTTGCTCAAAGCAAGGTCTCACAAACAGCAATTGGATAATTACCAGATTTTTTTTAATGTTTATGTTGGATGAGGAATGTATATTGGCAACAACAACGTGAAGAATTTACACTGCTTTTCTGTGACTAATGAAGTGTGGTCTCTTATGTCCACAAGAGAGTAGTTGGGATCCCGGTTTAATATCTTACCGCGAATGAAACACTTTTGACAGTTTAATATCATCACAGAGATGTAATGGAACATCAGCCTAGACTCTGTTCTCACATCTCTGCAATAGAAGGTGAACTCATGACATTCTGACTCAAAAGCAGCAGGACAGTCCTCATGCCTTCCACCCACCCAGTGTCAGACTGAGTACGCTTGACAGCTCATTGTGCCTATGTGGAACAACTCATGGGAGTTTACAGCTCCAATAAACTTTCCTGGACTTACTGATGCTGGAGGACAAAGATAGATGTTTGGAATCATGAGTTCATAATATATTTAATAATGCCACACACCATGGTATTGTTGAATCTAACATTTTCTAAGGTAAGAGTTTAGGTTTTATTGACATTCTTTGTCAACTTTATTTGCATATTTCACCAGAAGCAAATGACTTGTGGGTTCAATGAAGTAGGATGGCAGATCACAATTGGTGCTTCAATCCCAGATTTCCCACATACCACGTTTCCCAATCTCAATCAGACCATCAGGACCAGACTTCCATTTCAGGATCCATTGCAGCAAAAGCAATCTAGCAACACTATGCAAGCGGCAATGGAGTTTGTAAAGAAACCACACAGAAATGAGACAGAAAACATATCCCCCTTTTACAGCAATAGCCACTCTATCATATTCCAATAAGCAGGCACAGTTTAAAGGTCTCAAAGTCACTTTGACAGCTACCAATAGACGGTAACTGCACAAGTAAAAGAGGTGGCATATTGGCAAGTGGGTGGGGAAGTGTAGGGTAGGAAGTGGGTGAGGGATAGCGTGGTGGTGGTTGACAGGACTGGTTGGTGGGAAGGTTAGGGTAGGATTCCAGATGTGGGATAAAGAGGTAGGTGGGTGGGAGCTATAAATGGTAGATGGGTGACCAGGTGAGATGGTAGATGCCTGAGCGCTTCCAGGTGGGTGGGGAGATAGGATGGCAGGTTTGTGGGGTAATAGGGTGATGGTGTTTGAGAGGAGAGTTTGGAAGGAAGGAGAAGCTTAGGCTGTCAGATGGTAGGGGCTGGCATGACAGGTGGGTGAGGGTGTACAGGCAGCAGGTAAGCGGGTGAGGATGGAGAGTTGGTCTGGGGTTTGGGGTCACCATCTGGTTGAGTTTATGTTGGGCGTCAGTCAATACAGGAGCCGTGGAGGATGAGTGATCAGGTTGGATGGATGAATGTGAGTGATTGGGCATCAGTTAGTACTGGTTTTAATCCCTCTAACGTTTTTAGGTTACTTAATCAAGTTAGTGAGTCAGAACATTCCAAAAACTCTGACTCCAACTCAGAATTGGGGACTTTTTCAGTTATGAAGTCATTGCCCTTTGGAGGTTTAATTTTCCGAGGAAATCAACAACTGAGCTTTTAGGGTCTTGGGGTTTCCAAGAGGTTCCAACATGTATCTTTTAGTGTACATCTGGCCTCCATTGATACGGAGACTGGGAGATCTGAACTAATATTCTTCAGACACGGACAAACCTTCTCAGTGCACAGTTCACAATTTCACCTGTGCATTCAGGGACAAGAATAAGATCAAAGCATCTCCACAGAAAAAAGAAGGAAACATCAGCAAGTCACACTGTTTTCCCTTCCTCTAAGTGAAGCAATTTTTATGTTTGTCAAGTTACTCTTCAATTAAATAAAACAAAGAACTGCAGATGCTGGAGATCTGAGACAAAAACAGAAATTGCCAGAGAAACTCTGCAGGTCTGGAAGCATCTGAGAGAAGAAAGCAGAGTTAGTGTTTCGAGTCTGGTGTCTCTCCATCAGAACTAATTTACTAACTAATCGTCCCGGCCCCCGAATGGCATGTGCAATGGTGAGTCAGCTCACCAAATCAGTAGAAAAGGGATTCTAACTGTCAAGAAAAAAAGGGTCTAATTCTGCAACCAAGTTCTGAAAGGAGACATGAGAATCTCACTCGTGATCTCAACTCACTGATATGCATTTTCCTATTCTAGAAACTAGACAGCAACAATTGCTGACATAAAAGTCAGAAAGGTGACTCAAACTCAGTACCAGTGCACATCTTTATTTGCATCTCCATATAAGTAAGTGAAGGTTTTGCAAAATTAATGTGCTGTACTTTATTCTGGAATATAAGGAGCTTTTGCAAAAATGACCAAAAAGCCAGTGAAATTAATGGCTTAAAATGATACACATTTTTTCTAATAATATATTCAATATTTCTCATGCGTAACAACTGATGTGATATGCCAAGTTGTAAGTTGTCAGTTGTGATTTTTGTAAGCACATTTATACCATAATAATGTGTTGTTGTAGCAAGAAGGTCAGTAATCCATGCAAAATCAGTAGATCAGTAATATTGCAATTCATTAAAAGAGATTCAAGCTCCCAACTTGGTAGACAGCATTTCACTCTGATAGATTTACAGTGACACTGTGAGGACAATTAGCCCTGATGTATGATCTCCAATGCACTTCCACTGCTAGTAATAAAATGGCACTTGGCAGCATTACAAAGAAAGCACTCAAGACAAGCTTGCTATTTTTCCACTTCCCTGCATCAGCAAGGAGAAGCTGTTGCCAGCATTCAGGGTCAGGGATGTGCTAATCAACAAGGGGGCAGGTCAATGACCTGGCAATTTGCCATTTGCACTCTCACAACCAACTGAGTCGTGTAAAGTTAATTAGAAGTTGGAGTTTCATTATTGAAGGAGAAGAACATCAGATTTCAACCTATAGGAGGAATATCTTGGTGATTACATCACTGAAGCAGAACAAAGACATAGACATTCAGTTTAACAGCGAAACAAGTGTTTGCATTTGAACCAATTTTCCCTTATTAAGAGGAAAGGTTCGGCACTATATTAGAACTGACTTTTTTTTCATTCTGAGCCCCCATCAAAAGAAAAACAGCCGCTCACTTCAGACTACAAGCAAATATGCTATTTTCTTTCTCAACAGACAACTGGAAAATCTTCATGCATGGCCTGGCATTCTCTTTAATAGCTTACATTTTTATTCCAAGACAATTTCATAGATTAGTTAGTGTGAGTCTTTCTTGACTCAGTCTCCTGATTAACCCTATGGGCGGATACTGTCCAGCCCCCGAATGACATGTGCATTGAGTCAGCTCACCAAATCAGAAGAAATGAGATTCTAACTGTAGAGAAAAGGAAGAATCCAATTCTGCAACCAAATTTTATAAACAGAGTCGAGAATCTCATGAATGATTTCAACTCTCTGATATGCATTTTCCTATTCTACCAGACACCAGATAGAAACTAGACTGTGACAGTCACTGACGTGAAAGTTGGAAAGGGTACCTGGTGACTCAAGCTCGCTGCTTGCCGTTTCAGCAATCCATCTTCGGCACCAGTTCCCAATATCATAGAGCACACTCCATATGCAGCAACCACCCACAACCCACCATGCATGGAGGTTGGCATTACACATGTAGCGCTCTACATCCTTACGGCACAACTCCAATCCACTTACAATACAGGTCTGCACCTCACTGCTGCATTTTGGAGGGCACCATCGCCTTTTGTTGTAATGCCATTACCTGCACATCCTGCACACCTCATGGATTGGACCAGGATTCATCTCAGGGCTCCTCTCTTACCGCACACTCACCGAGCATCGACTTGCATGATCACAGCTTCTCTGCTTTGCTTTGCCCTACCCCTTTACACTTTGCCTCTTCATTCAGAGCTTACATCCTCACAGTACTTCTCTCTTGCTCTGCCATATAGCGCAAACACAAAACCAGGCAGATCACCAGAGTATCAACACTGACCAGTTGATATGAGCTTGGTGCAGCTGTCACTCATTGACTGTAAATTCCTTGTTGCTTGAAAGACGAGCAACCCTTGTTTATTTCAGGAAGCAAATGCAGCCTGTTTGGTTTGAATTTGTTCTATGCTTTTGCTGTTGTGAATACAGATGTTTGAAGGCATTTTAGTATGTGATGCTACCGCATTGAATAATATGATGATTTTGGGCTACATCAGACATTGGGGAAAGAGTAGCACTCCCTTAGACAGGCTTCTGAGATGGAATCACACAAAGTACTGGCGATCTGTGCAGTTTGGTTCTTTAGCAGCAATTGATTTACAAATCTGCACTTGTATTTGTAATGAAGTGTTAGCAGTGTCACCTGAGAAATAGTTGTTTCTCATCCCTATCCCACCAGTTACACCATGAAAGGTGACTCCTGGTTTGCAGCTCTCAACCTGGTGCATTGCTGGGTTTTTTAATGGTGTTAGCGCCGGGAATCCCATGCAGTACCAGCAGTGCCAAATACTTCCACCATCACTATATGGTGAATAACAAGGATCTTTTCCCTAGGGTGGGGGGAGTTCAAACCTACAGGGCAATTTTTTTAGGTACAAGGAGGAAGATTTAAAAAGGACATGAGGGGCAACTTTTTCACACAGAGAGTGGTTTCACGTGTGGAATGAACTGCCAGAGAAAGTGATAGATGCAGGTACAATTACAACATTTAAAAGGCATTTGGATAAGTTCATGAGGAAGAAACGTTTGAAGGGATATGTGCCAAGCGCAGGCAGGTAAGACTAGTTTAGTTTGGGAACACGGTCGGTGTGGCCTGGTTGGACTGAAGGGTCTGTTTCCATGCTGTATGGCTCTATGACTAGATGGAAGATAACGCAAGTGGGGTGCCACAGAGTCATTGTGCATAGCTAATAAGGTGAGCTGCAAGGAATAGTATGACAAAACTTGATAGGGCTCATGGAGTGAAACCTTCCTTGGAACAGGCTGAAATTAACACTTTGCTGGTTTCTGGGAGAATTTCAGCCCAGTGACCCCTGTGGAGAGTGAGAACTAGGAATGGGTTTTGTTCTGGTTCTTCCCACTGCTGAATGGCCTGCTGTCACTAAAGCTGTCACTTTTGCTCCTGAACAGTGATAAGTCCACCTCAGATTTTCCTTGAAGGGTAATGTATCTCAAAATCTTGAGCAGCAGGTGAATGTACCTGTTTCACACTGCTACTAAGCCAAAGCAACACAGGTGATGTTTGCCACCATCGGGATGTTTGCATCAAGAGAAAAAGACATTCTATCTTTCATCTAAATGATGAAATCACTGAAGAACCACACAGGAGACCAGAGGCTAGCTAACAAGAAAGAACCACACCTTAGCAAGAAGGCAGCACTTTCATATGCAAGGAAGAAACCAAGAAAATAACGGAGATTTTACCAAAATTACCTGCCGCATGTAACATGGTGCACTAATCAGAGGTGATTCTTCACTGCTGGTCATAGAGATCCTCAGGTGAGGAGGAGGAATTATCTCCTCTATTTCTAATACCTTCCTGATCAGTTGCAACAAATATTTTTATTTATTTTTAACATTCAGCTATCACACTTTAATTGAGAAGTTACCCAGAATTTCCTAGCCATTCCTGGGAGTGATAGGTCAGATGTCTGATGGCACAGTGGGAGGGGGAGACTGCAACATTGGGAGCAAAGCCAGCAGCATCATCCCTAGCATCTTCTCAACCCTACTAGTCTGCAGACATGTGGGCAATTGTACCTCATCAGTAGCTAATTAGTGGCTGCTCAGCAGCTACCTCTCAACTTGAATGGGATTTTAACCATGGTGCAAGAGAGACTCACACTTGGTCGCTAGGCCATCAGTTGTAACCTGGAAAGCCTTGGTACCAACTACGAGCATGCAAGAGCTCCTTCAGCAGCACCCCCTGCCTGTTGGAGATGCAAATGCCTCGTCATGTTCCAACCTTCATTCTGTTACTCTCCATCCTGGTCCTTTTTATCCATTTCTTTAGTTCATTGTGCCTCTCTCTTAGTGTCTACCACAAATCTACCTTCATACATCAATACAGGATCCCAACAGCTCCATGTTATAAGATTGGTCCTATCAGCAAACTCATAAATAGACCCTGAGCCATTTGTTCATGTGTAGGCTTCATGCTGAAATAGGGTACATTAAAAAGCCATCCTTCTGGCTATTAACTACCCTGATTAGATCATTTGCTTCTGTATATCTTGGAAACCCATGAACGGGACTAAAGCTGTCACTTTTGCTCCTGAACAGTGATAAGTCCACCTCAGATTTTCCTTGAAGGGTAATGTATCTCAAAATCTTGAGCAGCAGGTGAATGTACCTGTTTCACACTGCTACTAAGCCAAAGCAACACAGGTGATGTTTGCCACCATCGGGATGTTTGCATCAAGAGAAAAAGACATTCTATCTTTCATCTAAATGATTAATGTAGTACATGAATTTCAGTGCTAGTGTGGTACTAAGTATGCCACCTGTATCGAACAACATAACTGTTCAATTCTCGCGAGATACTGGCTTTATGCAACTGGTCAACACTTGTGAGGCTCACAACATGGTGTCCGACATTTGATGTAATTCTGTTTGGACAACATTTACTAAATGATCTTAAGCATCAAAAGAATTATGCTGACAATGAATTAAGAGTTGTCAGTTGGAATCATTGTGTACCCATACTTGCTGGAAACTGTATGTATTAATACACAGGATCCTCTTCTTTGCAGGAAAAAAGAACAAGTATACATATGGTGCCTCATCCATTCAACAAAACAGGTAGCCATCATTCTTAGCTTCATCTCTCAGGACAGTACTGCAACCAGACAAATTCAACTCAACTAGTTTAAAGATGGCCATTAACTGTCAGTCATCACTAACTGGCTCATTCTCCAAGGCAATGCCTCAACCAATAGCAATCCACTTGCCAATGAATCATCACTCTCCTCTCATATAGTTTAAACATAGGTTTCACTTTACTTTAGAATTTCTTGCAAGTTTTCTTGGTTATGCTTCCGTGCTATATGACTCTATGACTTTCTAAGTGAAAGATAAAGATATTTCCTTTTATCAGCAATATTCTTTATATCCCCTCAATCTCTGTGATGAAGGGACCTATGACAGCAGCGATACTGAAATCCACAATGATACCTTGAGTAGAGATGGAAGGTGGAGAGCAATTCCATGTTAATGGGTGGAAAATCCTATATGGCCTAACACTGTTGCTCAATTTACCATTATGCATTCCGAGCGCTTGAAGCTACATTCTGGATCAAAAGTCGCATGACACCAGGCTATCGTCCAACTAGTTTATTTGAAAACATAAGCTTTTGTAGCGTAGCCCCTTCATCGGGGAGCACAATTCATAAAATCTATCCTAATATCTAACCAGTGTGAAATGGCACATAAGACCAGCTTTTTTCAGTGAAAGCATGAGCTTCTTTGGCCATTATTAAGTACCCTGGAAGAGACAAATGTCATTTCCAATTCTCTTTCTCACACAGTCCACTGAGTTAGATTGTGATTCGATATGGTCTGCCTCATGTTACTTCAATAAGGAAATGTCACGTACGGTTAAGTTAATGATTTGAATTTAAATTTAAATTTCCACTAAGTTGAGTGAAAGATCATCAGTTCTCAAACCACCAGTGTGCCTCTATATTCATACCACAAAGGGCTGTTTTAGAAATTAGCCAAAATGGCGTTCGTCAATTCAAACGTCCTTTGACTCTCGAATAATTTTATTTCGGTAGTGATGTTGATGACATTGTTAGGAAAGCTGGTTTGGAAGAACTACTTTGAGAGAAAGATGAAGAGAGATGACTTAACACACACTGCTGAAATTACAAGCTCACTGATGCACCCTGGGGCTAATGATTGTATCTCTACTGATGTTAATTCAGCTTCCGCACACTGCTAGCAGAGTTGGAGCCAGTATCACAGGGATGCTTCAGCTTTAACTGTGCATTTTCATTCATCTTTGTCACTCTGTCTGTCTCAGTAACTCCCTCCGTCAGTTCCCTTGGTGATGTCATTAATACATACTGGTTAATGACAATATTCAAAAGAAATTACAGATATATGAGGAACAAAACAAAAAAAGGCATCAAAGTTAATCCTAATTCTTTGTAACAGGTTGATTTTTCAATAGGTTCCTGCTGTCAAGACTTTTTTTAAAGGAGTGGTTTTGAACAAGGCACTGGAGGGAGGCATGGAATCAGTTCGCTTGGTGCAAAATACTGGAGAACATTTTCTCTAGGCACTTTTTGTACTAGAATTACACCTGAATTTCATCGGCTTCCAGTTTCCCGTCCGTTAAAATGCACAAAAGTATTACAGTCGATAAAATGAATATGTTCCACGTTATCCGTGTAATTTTTTTATTCTCTTGTGGGATGTGGGCGTTTGCTGGCTGGACCAGCATTTATTGTCCATCCCTAATTGCCCTTGAGAAGGTGATGGTGAGCTGCTTTCCTGATCTGCTGCAGTCCATGTGCTATTGGTTGACCCCCAATGCCCTTAGGGAGGGTAAAGCTAGGATATTATTAAGCTGGAGAGGGTTCAGAAGAGATTTACCAGGATGTTGCCAGGTAGGGAAGGTTTGAGTTATAAAGAAAGGCTGGATAGGCTGGGACCTTTCTCAGTGGAGCACAGGATGTTGAGAGATGTCGTTATAGAGGTTTATTAAATCATGAGGGGTATACTTTGGGTTAATGGTAGGTGTCTTTTCCCTAGGATGGGGGATTTTAAGACCGGGGCCATATTTTTTAAGGTGAGGGTAGGGAGACTTTAAAAAGAGATGAAGGGCCCTTTTTTTTAAAATAGGCGGTGGTTCGCATGTGGAATGAATTTCCTGAGGAAATAGTGGACATGAGCACAATTACAACGTTTAAAAGACACTTAGCTATGTACATGAATAGGAAAAAGTTGGAGGGATATGGTCCAGAAGCACGCAGGTGGGACTACTTTAGTTTGAGATAAAAATCAGCATGGAATGGTTTGACCAAAGGGTCTGCTTCATGACTCTATGTCACGGATTTTAAACAAGTTTAGAGGGAAGAACCCCCTTTATTCATTTATGGGATAAGGGTGTTGCTGGCTAGGCAGCATTTATTGCTCATCCCTAATTGCCCAGAGGGCAGTTAAGAGTCAACCACATTACTGTGGGTCTGGAGTCACACATAGACCAGACCAGACAAGGATGGCAGTTTCCTTCCCTAAAGGACATTAGTGAACTAGATGGGTTTTTTCCCCCTGACAATCAACAACAGATTCACAGTCATCATTAGATTCTTAATTCCAGATATTTTACTGAATTCAAATTCCACCACGTGCCATGACAGGATTCGAACCTGGGTTCCTGGAACGTTATCCGAGCCCCTGGATTAACAGTCCAGCGATAATACCACTAGGCCATTGCCTCTTCTCTAAGAAGAGAACAGAACAAAGAAGGCCTGTGATAGGTTGGGAGACAGGAGACATTGAACTATAGAAAGAAATAATGGTACAAAGCAAAAGGACGTAGCAATGGAAGAGGCAAAGGAAAAAAAGATTCCGGAGAAATAGTCATTGAGAAAGCAAAATCATCACCAAATCTACCGACTGAAAGCAAAGACAGGGAGTTATATTTACGACCTGAAATTGTTAAATTAAACGTTGAATGTGGAAGAATGCAAAGTCCCTAATCAAAAGATAAGCCACTGTTCCTTGAGTTGCTGCTGAACTTCATTAGCAAGGTATAGGCAGCCGAGTGCAGAGGGGTCAAAGTGAGGTGGAGAATTAAAATAACAGGCAGCTGGAATCCCAGAGTCACATTTGCAACTTAAATATGTGCTCAGTCTCTTGAATGTAGAAGCGGCCGCATCCTGATCAGCGAATACCATATACTAAATTGAAAGAAGCATAAGTAACTTCTTGTTTCACTTGGGAGGAGTTGTTTGGACCATGGACAGTAGGAAGGGAAGAGGTAACAGAGCAGTCACTGTGAGATTGGAATTGTGCCAGGCTGCAGCTGGTTTTGTTTTGAAAGGGAATATTAAAAACAAAAATCTTTACTTGGATCAAGTTACATTAAACTTGCATCAAACCTGGTTTAAGCCACACTTGGAGCACACTAGTGGTCTCCTTATGATAAGATAGAGAAGGATTGGAGAATGTGCACAAAAGATTCACAAGGATGATACCAGATATTTGTCAGGAAAGTTTGCAGGGCTAGAAAACAAAGCTGAAGAGTAATGTGCTAGAAGTCTTTAGGATAATGACCAATTTTGATGTGGTAGATGTCGCGAAAATGTTTCAATTTGCAGGGGAGGCTAACATTAGATTTCATAAATATAAGATAGTCAATAATTAACTAACAGTAATGTCAGAAAGAGCTCCTCTGGCAAAGAATGGCAAGAATGTTGAATGTAGTTAATGCTAGTTACATTTAACAGGAAGCATGATGAAGAAAGGGATAGAAAGATTTGAAGTGACATGGGTGAATTTCATGTGAAATGTAGACCAGTAGGCTGAATGGCCTTTCTGTGCTGTGCACTCGCTGTAACTTGCTGTAACATTCAGCAACAGATAACTTGGCAGAACAAAATAGCTTCCAGTTAGCTTGAATACAGTGTGGAAGAATTGGCAGGATCTCAACTGCATTTTGTTTAAATCACTACGAGTATTGTTTTTAATTTCCTACCAAGCGATCAAATATTGGTAGGAATTTTGTTAGAATTACTACGTACATATGTATCGTATACCAGATGCAATGGTAAGTGCATATTTTGTGTCTTACTTTAGATTATTTCTGCTGGAATTAAAAAGTTGAGTAAGTAACTCCTAAAGTCTGTGTGGCATTTTGAACGTTGCAATTCTCTCTTTCACCCAGATCTGACTTATAAATGACGTAATTTGCTTCACTACAGATGAATATCCTGACTTGTGGCTTTGCACCTGGTGTCTTGGCATTTCCCTGTTGCAGTTGTAAGGGAATCATGTGCTTGTTTGTTTGATTAAAGCCTGCAGCAACAGCTCATCAAAACTCATGCTGCAGCCTGGGTTGGAAATGAGTGTTTTGTGCTGTTCCTCATCCACCAAGATTTAATATTAGAGATGTCACACACTTCCCTGTAGACAACAGAGTCACAAAACTGTCCTAAGCACTGCCTAGAAATTCTTGACAAGTGTGTCTTCACACTAGGAGTATAAAGTCAGTAAATTATTTTTCCTAAACTATCATTTTTTGTATAACAAGCATGGGGCTGGATGAGCACAGCAGGTCAAGCAGCATCATAGGAGCAGGAAAACTTGACGTTTCGGGCCTAAACCCTTCATCAGAAAATGTTTTTCTGATGAA
>JAHRHZ010000111.1:28343438-28355796 GCA_024137785.1 Ginglymostoma cirratum | reverse complement strand
TGATGAAGGGTCTAGGCCCGAAAAGTCAGCCTTCCTGCTCCTATGATGCTGCTTGGCCTGCGGTGTTCATCCAGCTCTACACCTTGTTATCTCGGATTCTCCAGCATCTGCAGTTCCTATTACCTCTGAGAAATCTTGCTGGGCCTGGCTGTGAGAATCCCTTAACAATCTCAGTGCAACTTGTAGTTAGCCAAAAAAAAAAGATTCAGCCCAATGTTCTTATTATCCCATTATTACATCAGTACATGTAAAGTGCCATCTATTGTTCAATCCAAATATTTTCCAGCATTAATTGCAGCATTATAAATCACATTGTTTTCACTAATACATCAAGATTACAAAATATGTTTCCTTCTTTACTTCAACTGGCCACAGTCAAAGAATTTCTTTATTTCATTGACAAGAATTAAATACAACAGTTGTATTGGAAGACGTCACCCATGTTCAAATTACAGAGGTCAGAAAAGGGTAAGTAAAATAATGAGCAAAACTGAAACGGGAATAGATATGAATTAGTTCAAATTCCTTCAATAATGTGCTTTGGGTTTAGTGGTCTATTTACATATGTTCTCACACTCAACAGAAAAGTTACTTCTCCTTTGACAACTGTCAAAGGCCCTCTGCAAAATGAGTCCTAACGTCATCTCAACTCAGCAGAAAGTAATGCTTTTTCATAAAATCATTATTAATTGGCACTACTTTGCCATATATTTAGAAAGTTACAAGACAGATGTTGCAATGAGCAATGTCATAAAGCCCAGGATTTCACAGAACCATGCCACACACTGCATCAGAAGCAGAACCAGGAAAGTATGAATCACTGTGCTGGTACCTCACTGACATTTAGGTCATAAAGAGTCCATAGAAACATCTGTTAAGCCTTGCACTGACAGTTGGAGAACTCCTGACATCATCTGATGAGATTAACTTTTCGCAAACTACCCAGGAAAATTAAAAAATAAGCCTGGCATTTTAAACCAGTAAAGGTAACTTCCATAATCAGTGAGGTAACATTATCTATAAATATTACAAATGTTTGTTGGCAGATAATTTAGTGTTAAATGCCTTTGTGAGATCTAGAGAAGTGTTCTTTACTTTATTCTTGCATTGCAAAACCCATTGAGATTAGGTAACTCACGAAAAAATGGAATTTCCTAAGTGACCATTGAAATAACTTAGTGGAAAAGATTTAACTTTTTGACCTTTACTACAACAAATAAACTAAAACCAACATAGCTCAAATATTCACTAACAGACAACTAATGTATCAAATGAAAGAAAAAGGTAGGTTTTGCATTCACTAACTGGCACAATTGAAATACATCTTACAGGACATTTTACACATCAATACACTTATGGCCACATGTAGAGCTACAGGACCTGTCCCACAGTCGCTCACATCTTGCAAGCAGAGATTAACTTCTCCCTGTGAAGCCAGGTTCAAACTCCCAGAATCCTTTGACTATCTTTCCACTCAGCCTGAGTTTCCTTGGAGTGCAAGGCACACCGTAACAACTGTCCATCCATTACATCTGTTAAAGGCTCATCTGTACTGTTTCCCCTCTTTTGAACAGAAATCAAATTCCCCCCACATCCTGTTTGGCCATTAACACATAAAACAATTCCCTGTTTCTCCACAGCAATGGCTATTTGCTGCTGTATCTCAAGCAGCAGCTGTCCTCTTTCTGCGAGACACTTTGTAAAGGTTTTAAAACTGCCACGTGACACTTTAATGAGTTTTATTTGAGATTTTTCCCTATGACCATTGCATTACAAAGGCATTTCTCCAAACTGAAGTGTTTAAGTGGATTCCAATTGCACCCACAGCAGAATTATTTCTCACTTGTGATTTAAAGCATCATCTTCAAACATAACCATCTCACAAAATTCAACATTCGTTATGCTTATAGCTGACACGTGAGGAGATAATGTCCACAAAAACTACACTGCTTCATGATACAGAGATAACAAGGTGTAGAGCTGGATGAACACAGCAGGCCAAGCAGCATCAGAGGAGCAGGAAAGCTGATGTTTCGGGCCTCGACCCTTCTTCAGAAAATTTTTCTAACTATAGCTGTTACAGCCTCTTCTGTTGCATTTGTTTTTGTAAAATATGAGGATGCATGAGACATGTGTGTCCTCAGGACACATTGGAGTAGGCAATGGCCTAGTGGTATTATCACTAGACTATTAATCTAGAAACTCAGCTAATGTTGGAATCCTGCCACTGCAGATGGTGGATTTTGAATTTAATAAACAAAAGTCTGGAATTATGAATCTACTGATCACCATTAAATCATTGTCGATTATCAAAAAACTCATCTGGTTCCCTAATGTCCTTCAGGCAAGGAAATCTGCTACCCTCCCCTGGTCTGGCCTACTGGTGACTCCAGACCCACAGCAATGTGGTTGACTCTCAATTGCCCTCTAAAATGGCTTAGCAAGCCATTCAGTTGTACCAATCGCTACAAAGTCTCAAAAAAATGAAACCAGGTGGATCACCTGGCATCGACCTAGGCACCAGAAAAGATAACAACAGAAACACCCCTGTCGACCCTGCAAATTCTTCCTCACTAATATCTGGGGTCTGCTGCTAAAATTGGGAGAGCTGTCTCACAGACTAGTGAAGCAACAGCCTGACACAGTCATACTCACAGAATCATACCTTACAGACAATGTCACAGACACCACCATCATCATCCCTGGATATGTCCTGTCCCACTGGCAGGACAGACCCAGCAGAGGGGGCAGCACAGTGGTATACAGTCAGGAGGATGCTGCTCTGGGAGTCCTCAACATTGACTCTGGATCCCATGAAGTCTCATGGCTTCAGGTTAAACAATGGGCAAGGAAACCTCCTGTTGATTACCACATACAGTCTTCCCTCAGCTAATGAATCAGTACTCCTCCGTGTTGAACAACACTTGGAGGAAGCACTGAGGATGGCAAGGGCACAAAATGTACACTGGGTGGGGGATTTCAATGTCCACCACCAAGAGTGGCTCAGCAGCAATACTACTGGGTGCTAAAGGACATAGCTGCTACACTGGATCTGTGGCAGAAGGTGAGGGAACCGACAAGAGGGAAACACATACTTGACCTCATCCTTACCAATCTGCCAGCTGCAGATGTATCTGTCCATGACAGTATCGGTAAGAATGACCATTGCACAGTCCTTGTGGAGATGAAGTCCCACCTTCTCATTGAGAACAACCTCCATCGTGTTGTGTGGCACTATCACCGAGCGAAATGGGATAGACTTCACACAGATCTAGCAACTCAAGACTGGGCATTCATGAAGCACTGTGGGCTATCAACAGCAGCAGAACAGTACTCCAGCATAATCTGTAACCTCATGGCCCGGCATATCCCCCACTCAACCATTACCATCAAGCCAGGGGATCAATCCTGGTTCAATGGACAGTGCAGGAGGGCATGCCAGGAGCAGCACCAGGCATACCTGAAGATGAGGTATCAACCTGGTGAAGCCACCAAACAGGACTACTTGCACATCAAAACAACAGAAGCAGCAAGTGATAGACAAAACTAAATGATCCCACAACCAACGGATCAAATCTAAGCTCTGCTGTCCTGCCACATCCAGTCATGAATGGTGGTGGACAATTAAACAACTCACTGGAGGGGAAGGCTCCACAAATATCCCCATCCTCAATGATGGAAGAGCCCAGTACATCAGTGCAAAAGATAAGGCTGAAGCATTCGCAGCAATCTTCAGCCAGAAGTGCCAAGTGGATGATCTACCTCCTCCTCCTCCAGTGGTCCCCAGCATTACAGATACCAGTCTTCAGCCAACGGGATTCACTCCATGTGATATCAAGAAACAGTAATAGACACTGAATACTGCAAAAGCTACAGGCCCTGACAACATTCCGGCAATAGTACTGAAGACTTGTGCTCCAGAACTTGCTGCTCCCCTAGCCAAGCTGTTCCAGGACAGTTACAACACTGTTATCTATCTGACAATGTGGAAAATTGCCCAAGTATGTTCTGTACACAAATAGCAGGACAGATCCAATCGGGCCAATTACCGCTCCATCAGTCTCCTTTTTATCATCAGTAAAGTGATGGAAGGTGTCATCAACAGTGCTATCAAGCAGCACCTCCTCAGCAATAACCTACTCAGCGATGCCCAGTTTGGGTTCCACCAGGGCCACTCAGCTCCTGACCTCATTACAGCCTCGGTTCAAACATGAACAAAAGAGCGGAATTCCAGAGGTGAGATGACAGTGACAGCTCTTGAGGGCTGCATTCGACTGAGTGTGGCATCAAGGAGCCCGAGCAAAACTGGAATCAATGGGTATTGGGGCAAACTCTCCGGTGGTTGGAGTCATACCTAACACATAGCAAGATGATCGTGGTTGTGGGAGGTCAATCATCTCAGCTCCAGGACATCTCTGCAGGAGTTCCTCAGGGTAGTGTTCGAGGCCCAACCATCTTCATCTGCTTCGTCAATGACCGTCCCTCCATCATAAGGACAGAAGTGGGAATGTTCACCAATGATTGCACAATGTTCAGCACCATTCGTGACTCCTCAGATACTGCAGTAGTCCATGTTCAAATGCAACAAGATCTGGACAATATCCAGACTTGAGCTGACAAGTGGAAAGTAACATTCGCAGCACACAAATGCCAGGCTATGACCATCAAGTATAAGAAACAATCAAACTACTGCCTCTTGGTATTCAACAGTGTTATCATCACTGAATCCCCCACTATCAACATCCTGGGGTTATCATTGACCAGAAATTCAACTGGACTCACCACATAAACACAGTGGCTACAACAGCAGGTCAGAAGCTAGGAATACTGCAGTGAGCACTCACCTCCTGACTCCTCAAAGCCAGTCCACCATCCACAGGGCACAAGTCAGGAGTATGATGGAATACTCACCACTTGCCTGGATGGGTGCAGCCCCAACAACACCATTGCTTGACACCATTCAGAACAAAACAGCCTGCTTGATTGGCACGACATCCATAAGCACCCACTCACTGCACCACTGATGCTCAGTAGCAGCAGTGTGTACTATCTACAAGGTGCATTACAGAAACTCACCAAAGATCCTCAGACAGCATCTTCCAAACCCACGGCCACTTCCATCCAGAAGCACAAGGGCAGCAGGTATATGGGAAAACCACCATCTCCAAGTTCCCCTCCAAGCCATTCACCATCCTGACTTGGAAATATATTGCTGTTGCATCACTTTCGCTGGGTCAAAATCCCGGATTTCCCTCTCTAATGGCATTGTGGGTCAACCCACAGCAAGAGGACTGCAGCAGTTCAAGAAGGCAGATCACCACCACCTTCACAAGGGCAACTAGGGACGAGCAATAAATGCTGGCCAACCAGCAATGCCCACATTCCACAAATAAATAAAAAGAATTACCTTCCAACAGAGAAGCAGGAGATCATGACAGTGTGTCAGTTAGTGCTTCAGCAGTTTGACTGCAATGCTGGCCTCGCCAGGTGTACTTTTTCTTCATTAAGCAATTGGTAGCTTTTCCCAGCTCAAGTGGTGAGGGTTCTTTGTCTAACTCATCGATGACAGGAAGTTGTATGACAGCATCAAACACAGACTGGGAAAACACTAACTTTTGGGAGTACATCCCACAACAGTGTTCACCAGGACATCTGTTGTCTTTTAGTGGTGGAGATTAACGATCTGCTGATTTCAGTGGGGCAACTTCAGTGATGGTGTGACCAAGTACGTCAGAGCTCTCCATTGTCATAGACAGTTTGGATTTCTTGACATAGTAATTACTTGCTCCTTGGCCTCACCCTTTCTTTTCACAACAACATGCATCTCACAGTGCTGGTTGACAACACCACTTCCAATAGGTTTAGGGTGAAGAGTGAAAACAGAATTGTGGCCAGGCCCACTTTGCTTGGCACATTCCAATCCATGTATTTTGACTTTTGGTTACCCTTACAGATTTGAAAGAAGTTTATCTGCATGCCAGGTTGAAAGTGAACACAAAAATACAGCACATCTCAATCAAAGACTCCCTCTAGGCTGATGATGCTGCAACCAACAATGCTGCATTGGTCAATCACGCAGAAACTGCAAAGAAACTGCAAAGACTCATGTATCATCTTTCCTCTGTCTGCTAGCTGTTCTATAATATAAACATCAGGAAGAAGGGGATTATGGGGCAAAATGTCACATCTCCACCCTTGACCAAACTAAACAATCCCCTGATGGAAGCAGTTAGCAAACTCTCATACCTTGTCGCCAATGTAACAGCTTAATCCTACTCTTGATGAAAAACTTGTTACTCACTTAGATATAGAAGCTACCATATTTGACTCATGAAACACATGGAATCACACCCTTAAGATATGAGTTTATAAAACCTGCTTTCAGCATCTTGTTAGATGGCTGTAAAATACGGTCGACAGGCAACAATCAAGTAAGGAAGCTCAGCAGCTTCCACATTTGCTGTTTGTGGCACATTCTGGGCATCTCATGAAAAGACATTACCACAAACGTGGCAGTCCCCTCAAATGCAAGTCTCCATGCTTTTGACAGTCGTCAGGCAGAGGTGACTTCATTGGCCTGGGCATGTTCACAGAATAGAAGAAAGATATACATCCAAGATTTTTCATATGGCAAGGTAGCCAAACTTGGAAGACTAGCAGAATGCCCAAAGCCCTACTTCAAGGATGCTTGCAATGTAAATATCAATGATCAATGGCAGAGGGAATTGACGACATCACCCATGGACCGGCACACACACCACCATCAGAGCCAATAGCTACATCAGCTTGGCACAAGCGCCAAGTCGAACAATCATAATGGCACCTGAAAACCACTTCATGTGTGGCACTGGTGGCAATACCTGCCTGTTGCAGAATGGCTTCTTCAGCCATCAACAAATGTGCATTAGGTCAAAATACCAGCCCTCACAATGGATCAGACTTGCTGCTTGTCCACATTCTTACATGGAAGAATGAAGATTGATAATCACATTGTTAATTGTTGATACTGAAAAACATAGAGCGCACTAATTATAATGGATGGTAACTACAGTAATGAATGATCAATGCAAGGGGGAATATTTGGCTTAGTGTAATACAGAAAACATGCTAGTTGATCAGCAGCCTGATTAAATCAAGAAAGATGTAGCAGAGGCTGCTAATTCACTATTGCCCACTCTACAATTGGCATAAAGTCAAAATTGCCACAAGGAGTGATAAGTACTGGAGAGAATAAGTGATTTCCTACTGAATTTTTAGCGTGATTTACTGCTTCAAGTCCCATATTTATGACTAAGTCCCCAGAGCTGTGAAAATCTTATTTCTATGTGGCTGTATGTTGTCTTAACTATGTAGATAGTAAATGGCTAAGTATTTTGAGTAACATGTTGCCAGATGGTTCTAAGTTTTTTTTAACAATTTGTTTTGACATTGACCATTTGCAGATATACACAAAACAGTGGTAATGTTCTCAGACAAACAATGAAGTAGACTCTCGCCTGGTATCTGCAAAAATCCTGAAATAACTCTACACAGGCCGGTATCCCATCACAAGGTCACCTTCAATTTACATGTGGAGAGTCCCTGACATTGATCCAGCTTCCTCAGAGTCAGTTCTCAGAGTGAGCCTCTGATACTCCTATTTACGTTTGTCAGCCAGGACTCCCCGATTGGATAAGATTAACAGTCCCAGTCAGGGAATCATATTCTATGAGGTCAACCTGGCTGACCTCGTTACAATCACTGCAGATCCTACACAAGATGCCATGACAAATCATTGCTCTAGGTATGAATGAACTGGTTGCCAAACCAACATATTCAGGCTTGTTGGACATTTGACTATTTTCAAAATATTAATTAAACAGGCAAATAAATAAGTGATCTAGATGGAGATTATCGATCATGAAACTGACCTATTGACCTATTGTTCTAGCTTTTCCCACTAGAGTACTGAATCAAAATTCAATGCTGAGAAAGTTGATAAAATATTTATTACAAGGCTCTCTTTCGAATGTGCTTCACTCCTGAAATTCCAACAGAAATTGCTTGGAGGGAATCTCCCAAAGGCCATCAACCCCCAACTGGTGATGGGGTAAGAAAAATCAACCAGGAATTCTGACAAATGATCTTTATCCCACTTGAAGCAGTCATGTGAGTAGGGCTGAATGCCATTTTGATAGTCTCTGGTATAAGGTAACATGCTCATTCTGGTCACTGGCAAAGGTAAGACTTCACTAATGGCCATTTGAATAAAGGCATTGAGAGCTTGCATTTATATATTGCTTTTAAAGTGATGATCCCAACATGCTTTACAGAGAGCTACCAGATAAATGTTGACATCAAGTCATGCAAGGAAATATCAGGACAATTGACCAAAAGCTTAGTCTACAAGGCAGCTTTTAAGGAGTAACTTAAAGAAGGAGAGAGAAACGGAGAGGCGGAGATTCAAAGAGGAAATTCCAGTGTTTAGCAGCTAAAGGACTGGCTGCCAGTGGTGATTAGTGTTCATGGAAACCTTGTAATACCTCCAAGAGGAGGGAAGGGGAAGAAAATCACCACAAGTTTAATATCGGTAATATATTGGGTCAGGATTCTTTCCCAATCGTGAGGTAACCAGGAACAAAGTTTGTTACCCAATGCATTAAGCTTCTTCACTCTACAAATTATATGCAAGTTGTCTTTTTCACAGACTCTAAACAATCTCCAAGAATATAGATATTCTACACTTGCACCAACCAGCAAATACAACTTTAACCCTGCCCAGTCTCAGTTCACAGAGGACTCTTGCTTGCATTAATGCAGTGCCTTAGCAAATGGAAGTATTTTTAAGGGCTTCACTTTTTTGAAATTAAATCAGTGTTCTAGTGTAAGCATATTCATCAAACCCCCTGTAGAAAATAATTAATCATAATTTATGAAGCATTTCATTATTATGTCTGTCCTTATTCTTACAACTTCAGTCTCCTTCTGAACAAAGTATTTATCTCATTCCATTTTTGAAATGCTGCCAGCCCCAAGAGTTAGACTTTAAGGGAGACCATCATAATACATCAGGGTGCTATTTTCGTTACTTGCTTGCTGCTATTGACCTTTATCTGTATTTTAGGCAGTGATGTTTCTAGAGAGCTTCCTAGCAATAGGATGCATCCAAAAAAGTGCCAGTGGATCAAGGATTTTGAAGGAAGTTACAGAGACTGGAAAGATGTCTGCTTTACATCTTTGCTCCGTGTTCTTCATTAATTTCAACTTGGAGAATGAAGAGGGTATTAACAAATAACCTCAGCATCACTGCAAAATTACCAATGGCTCCCAATCCCAATAACTGCAACATTGCCTTTGTGCAGAAAACAACTCAAAACAAACTGCCAATCTCACTTGTTTGGCTCAAACTTGAAGAATGGTAAGATCAAAAGGCATAAATATTGGTACAGTTCTCAAGTAGAAATTGTAACACAAGAACCCTGATATAAACCGTTATGTCCATTCTCTCCATCATCTGCCTATGGAAACGTGAACCAGCATGATTCAGAAGTGGAGGCAGAAAACTGGTGAGAAAAAACCACAGATGGAAAGATTGCTCCAGCAAGCTGGTGAGAGAGATCATGGAGGTATATCAGATGTTGGATATTTTCAGTCAGATGGTAGGAGACTACACACACACCATGACTGCACACATTCCATCAAATGTTCCTCCTGACTATTGCATTAATGAACATAGTTAAATTCAAACAAACCAAGAACTAAGTGGCCAAAAAGACAACCTGTTCTCACAATGTATTTTTAAGAATCAGAACTTAATTGCCAACAATTTCCTTCTTGATAATGCCACTTCTAAATAATTTTTCAAATATTATCTTATTTGAAAATATTTCGATCCTGTTGTGTTTAGTTATATTTTATTAACATTGCTGTTTCTAAATCTGTCACAACTCTGGGAAGAAAGCAAGAGAGAGATTGCCAGCTGATTCTGAATTTCTTTAAGTGACAGGTAGTTCTGTGTAAAATGTGTGTGGCAGCTTTAATGGCTGAGCTCGTTTGGACTTCTGCAAATTCAACAGACACGGCAATCAGTCACACCTTTATGCACTGAGTTTCCTTCGCAGCTTTCAAGGCATATTGCCTGTCATATGCCATCTGTATACAGACAGCACTGACTGTGCTTGCTGCCAAGTCAAGTCCAGTGTTGTTGTGTTCCACTGGTCTAGAACATTGAACTGAAACACATGCACACCGTGAGATATTTAGCATTTTTACAGAAGTAGCATGCCTTGTTACACTTATCTCACTTGCAAGCAACACAGATAGGTTTTGTAAACACTCAGACCTGCTGAGTATTAATGTCATCTGGCATGCCTGTTAAGCCACCCATATTGACTCAGGGACATTTACTTGTCATAGTGCCATAGGAAATTCTTATTAAATAGACTGCTTATACATAATGCAAAGCTCTCAATGCATGGGGTGAGGATGGACTGTACAACAAGTGTTTACCCTATTAATCCCTTTCGCTACTATCTTTTCTTCTTCAGCTGAGTGACAAGGCAGGTCACAGTCCACAGATTTCCCAGTGTCCGGTATCCAGTATCAATGTTATTTGTGGCTCTGCATAATGGGATGCCACATACTCTGCTTTTCCAGTACTTTATAAAATGCCCTCTAGTGACCGGGACAAAATGTTTAAAATACCTCCCCTGACAAGGCAGGCGATGAGAATACCAACTGGCAATGTACCATACCATGCTCACAGGGAACATATCAGTGTTCTGAGAAACTGTCACTCAATCAGATGGGCCAATGAGGCTAGGAGTGGTAGGTAGAGTTTAATTTAGATAAATATGAGGTGCTGCATCAAACAAGGGCAGGATTTATGCACTTAATGGTAAGGTCCTGGGGAGTGTTGCCGAACAAAGAGACCTTGGAGCACAGGTTCGTAGTTCCTTGAAAGTGGAGTCACAGGTAGATAGGATAGTGAAGAGAGTGTTTGGTATGCTTTCCTTCATTGGACAGTGAATTAAGTACAGGAGTTGGGACGTCAGGCTGCAGCTGGTCAGGGCATTAGTTCGGACACTTTTGGAATACTGTGCGCAATTCTGGTCTCCCTGCTATAGGAAGGATGTTTTGAAACTTGAAAGGGTTCAGAAAAGATTTACGAGGATGTTGCTATGGTTGGAGGGCTTGACCTATAGGGAGAAGCTGAATAGGCTGAGACTATTTTCCCTGGAACGTCAGAGACTGACAGTAAATAGACAATATATTTTCCCTGGTTTGAGGGAGTCCAAACCTAGAGGGCCTAGGTTTAAGGTGAGAGAGGAAAGATTTAAAAAGGGACCTAAGGTTTGCAAATGAAGACTGGTTATTTGAGATAAACCAGAGAGATTGAATACTAACATTAAAACAGAATTGGGTAATCAAAGTCTACAGATCCTGACAACTCCCTGGCATTTGTATTGTTTAATGGAAAGTACCAATTCTGAAGCACAATTGCCAGATATTGATTGTATACAACGAGAGAGTTTAACTGTATTCCCTTGACATTTCAAGGCACTACCATTGCTGGTTGCCCCACTTTCCTGAATTTACCATTAATGGGAAACTGAGCTAAATCGGTCATATAAATACTTCAGCTGGAAGAACAGATCAGAGAATGAGAATTCTGTAGCAAGAAACTCAAACCCCACCTCCTCCAACTCCCCAAATCCCATGCACCATCTACCTACAAGTCATAAGTCAAGATTGAATTGGAATCATCTCCATTTGCCTGGATGAGGGCAGCTCCAATAGCACACAACAAGCTCAACACATTCGAGGACAAAGAAGCCAGTTAGATCAATACCCCATCTATTACTATTAACCATACCTTCCCTTTGTCATCATCCACAATGGCAGCACTGTGTGCCATCTACAGGAAGCACTACAGCAACTCAGCAAGGCTCTTCCGACAGCACCGACTAAACCCAAGTCATCCTTCACCTGAAAAGACAAGGTCAACAGATGCAAGGGAACACAAAAACCTTGGAGGTTCCCTCCAAGCCACACACCCTCCTGACTTGGAACCATATCCTTAGCTGTGACTGGGTCAAAATCCCAGAAACTCTTTTCCCAACAGCATTGTGGATGCATCTACATCACATGGTCTCCAACAGTACAAGAAGGTGGCTCACCCTCATCGTATCAAGGGCATTTAGAAATGGACAATAATTGTCAATGAGATTCAGATCAAATGTAAAAAAGAAATAAACAAATACTAGATGGAAAATCCTACCAGGTTATGATGTAAATGGAGATAAAAGGTACTGCAGATGCTGGAGAATCCGAGATAACAAGCATGGGGCTGGATGAACACAGCAGGTCAAGCAGCATC
>JAHRHZ010000111.1:28289552-28338438 GCA_024137785.1 Ginglymostoma cirratum | reverse complement strand
GATGCTGCTTGACCTGCTGTGTTCATCCAGCCCCATGCTTGTTATCTTTGTTCCCACTCTCTGGCTTCTGCCGGTCAGCCAATCCTTTATCCCAGCCAGTACTTGCTCCTAACACCATGGGCTCTTATCACAGCCAAACATTGCTGCACATGGATCATAATGCATAAGAAAATCAAATCTGCTACATCTAAAGTTATACCTAAAGACTCCAAAGCCTCAGAGGATCATAGAACTGATCTCAGATTAGGGAGAGATGGCTAGTTGTAAGTTTAACGTAAAGGTCAGCACACCTCAGACAAGGAGAGAGGTCAAGAAGACAGAACCTTCATGGTGACCTCAGGTTCAGGACTTAAACCCATACTGTTGGCATCATTCTACATTAAAAACCAGCCATCCCACCAACTGAGTTAAGTTATACCCCTCTCTCGAGCACGATAGCATTCAGATCTAATCATATGGTGTTCTACCATAAAACAGAAGCACATTAGTAAGTACCCTTCCACCTCAGAGACCTAAATTTGAATCCAACCCGGACAGATGGAATCAAATTCTCTGCCTGCTAACTGGAGGATCCTCAAATATAATGAACTCAGGAAATCGAACTTTATCACTTCTTGAGTATGCCGGAAAATGCTCCGCGACTTGGTACTAAATTGGTGATAATCTCATTCAAAGATGCCGTTTACCTAATGGTAGGACATGAAATGTTACATCGCTGCCATCGAGCTGATGTCTTGGCAGTCGTGCCAAGCCATTTGGATTTTGGGAAGAATGGGTGGACACCACACCTGCATGTGAAATTCCTCGGATCATAGAATCATTACAGCACTGGAAGGAGGAAATTTGGCCTATCGTTTCCATTGCAGCTGCCTGTAAGAGAAACCTAGCTAGTCCTTAATCCTGTCCTTTGCCCAGCGGCTTGCAAATGTTTTTTCTTCAGGTACATTGAAAATCACAGTTACCTGTACCATACTTCAAGCAAGTGCATTCTCGATCCTAACCAACTGCTGCCTAAACATGAATTTCCTCATGTTGACTTTGAATCTTTGCCAATCATCTAGGTCTGACATTGGGGACAGTTTCTCACCCTTCAGTCTCCTAAGATTCCTCATGGGTTTTAATATTCCTTTCCAATCTGTTCTCAACTTCCCAAAGGAGATCAATAGCAATTTCTCCAAACTATCCACTTGACAGAAGTTTATTTTCCCCAGAACAATTCTGGCAAATCATCTTTTTGACCTTATCCGAAGCCTCTTTCCTAAATATTTCCCAATCTTTATCTTTCCTAAAGTGTGGCATCCAGAATTGGGCACAATACTCCAGATGTGACTGAAATAATGTTTTTTTTAAAAGGTTCACTGTAACTTCTTTTGTTAATCTTGGTCTGTAACAGTAAAGTTAAAATCGTGAATGCCGATTTAACCATTTTCTCAACTTGGCCTGTTTTCTTCAACAAATTATATCAATTTCCCAAGGTATCTCTATTCTTGCACACACTTTAGAATTGTGCCTTTGTATTGCCGCTCCTCATTTTACCAACCACAATACACCACTTCATTCTTGTTTACAAGCAATTTTACCTACCATAAGCACAGTCAATTCCATGAGCCTGGCTATGAGCTCTTGAAGCCTATCATTGTCTTGTTCACAGTTCACAATATTTCCAAGCTTTGCGTCATTTATTAATTTTGAAGTTGTGTCCTGTTTACCCAACTCTACTTAACTGATTTATATCAAGAAAAGCCAGGGTCCTATTTCCACCTCCTCCATACACTTTCCATCAACCCAAAAAACAAAAACTCAGCACTCTTTTCTTTTTCCCTGTCACTCAGATGGTTTAGTATCCATTCTGACATTGTCCCTTTTATTCCATGGGCTCTAACTTTGTTGAAAAAATGTTAAACACTAATTGAAAGTCCATGTGCACCACATCCACCGAATTACCATCATCCACCCTTCCTACTACTTTGTCAAAAACTCAAAAAAGTTAGTTAAACAGTTTATTTTTAAAACCGGGTTGGTTATACTTAATTAATCCACATTTGTCCTCTTAACTGTTCTTTTTAACTCAGATTATTGCTTTTCAAAGGTTTCCTGCCACTGAAGTTAAACTGACTGACCTGCAGTTGCTAGGGTCTGTCCCAATACCCATTTTTTGAACAAAAATATAACATTTGCAATTTTCCAGTCATCTGTAACCACTCCAAATCTAAGGCAGTATGGAAGATTGTAGGTGTGTTGGATGCCAAAATCCATATCAGTTAAAATGAACTCAAGCTTCAGTCTCACTAATTAGGGAATCTCAACCTAACCATGCAGTTCAGCCTATAATAGATTGAATATTCCCAATGTATATACAAAAGGACACAATTAAATCATTACTACAACATTACATTATATACAACTAAAATTGCGATGGAAGTTTTGCATTGAGCTGCATTTTAAGTTGTTTAAGGGGACATACGCTGTCAGTAATATATTACCTCAGTTAAAAATTCCAGCAGTGTTTGGAGTTTATGGTTATCTGTTTTGATGCACTTTAGAAAGAGGATTTCTAACATTTGTTCACATAGGCAGTAACTCAGAAAAACTTGCAATTTGAACAGATTATTTTCAATAACATTATAAAACAAGAAAGTTGTCTTGTAGATATGAAAGTGACAGAATCTGTTAAACGGATGATCTAGTCCCATTGACTATGCAACCTCTTTATCAGGAGAAAACTGAACCAATCTGCACTTCGTGTCATTGCATTGGCAGTTTGCTTCTGTGGTTTCGAAGGATGTAAAAAGTGTTGTTTTGTGGTTAAAGATTGTCTTTTGTGCATTAACCAATATATGTATTCATAAGAAAAGAATGACATTGTATATGCCAGAGGCTCTTTGTGAGACCACAAGCGCTTGTGCAATTTTTCTTGCATGAATTTTGCTCAGATGTCTTGTGTGTACAATAGAATATTTGATGTGATTTAGGATTTGGCACCTGAACGTTCAGTTGTCCTTCTGTTTAGCGGCATTGTTAAAAGTGGAGATTGACACTACATTAATTTGCCAAAACACGTACTCTTATGCAATACAATAAATTCTTTGTGAAGGTAGACAACAGGAGGCCTCCCTTCCTTCCCCTCCAACCTCTTTATCTGCAGCTCCTCCTACCCCCACATCCAATCCTGAAGAAGGGTAATACCCGAAATGTTGATGCCTCCTTTCCTCCAGACGCTGCCTGACTTGCTGTATTCTTCAAGCCTCCTGTTTGTCTACCTTGGATTCTAGCATTTGCGGGGTTTTTTTGCCTGCAACTATATCCTTCTTGAACATTGAGGCAGAATGAATAAAATTATTGAGAAACAAAGCCCCTTACTGCTTTTCGAGTAAATCTCTTTTGGCTAGTCTGTGTCCATGGACTCAAATCTATCTAAGAGGGCTTTACAGTCAAAATATTACTTTCTGCTGTAAAGTAGGAAATGAGTCAGTCAGTTTAAGCACAGGCAGGTCGAACAAATAACAATGAGTTAATAACCACATAATTTGTTGTTAGTTGCTCTTTAAGATATAAATATTCGCCAGGACAACAGGTAAGAAGTGCCCTTATCTTCTTCATAGAATCATAGAATCCCTACAGCGTGGAAGCAGGCCATTCTGCCCATCAAATCCACACCAACCCTCCAAGAGCACCCCACTCCTGTACCGCTACATTTCCCATGGTTAAATCCACCTCGCCTGCACTATGAGCAATTTAGCATGGCCAATCCATCTTAACCTGCACAGCTATGGACTGTGGGAGGAAACCGGAGCACCCGGAGTAAACCCACGCAGGCACGGGGAGAACGTGCAAACTCCACACAGACAATTACCCCGGGGTGGAATTAAACCTGGGTCCCTGGCGCTGTGAGGCAGTGGTGCTAACCACTGGTCCACCGTGCCGCCCTAAGGCATTGACAAAGTCTTGGATTTCTGGCCAGGGTTATTGATTCTGGCCAGGTCAGATGGGAGTTGTACATGGAGACCTTGTTGAATCCCCAGTGCAGCAGAATCCAAAAGAATTGCCTAAGCAATTGAAGATTCACTTTGGTAGTTTTACTATGCTTAAAACCTCCGAAAGTAACCAGGTAAACCAGAAAATTCAGTAGGTTCCGATGAAGATAAATAAATTATTCCTTAGGAAAAGTTAGACTGTTGAATAGATAGTCTAATTCCTGAGTAACTAATCAATTGACCCTATACTTACCTCACATGCTCCAAACCACACCTCCCCCAGACCTCTTACATACCCCAGCACATGATCTGAAACATGTTCTCTCCCAACGTGACCTTATTCCCCCCTACCCTGCTTCAGACCCAATACTCCCTTTCCCAGTTACTTGCACCACCCCCCCCAATATTTGCATGGTTAGAGGATTAGCTAGAACAAAGAACAAAGATCAAAGAAAATTACAGCACAGAAACAGGCCCTTCGGCCCTCCAAACCTGCGCCGATCCAGATCCTCTATCTAAACCTGTTGCCTATTTTCCAAAGATCTGTATCCCTCTGCTCCCTGCCCATTCACGTATCTGTCTAGATGCATCTTAAATGACACTAACGTGCCCGCCTCTACCACCTCCAGTGGCAATGCGTTGCAGGCACCCACCAACCTCTGCGTAAAGAACTTTCCATGCATATCTCTCTTAAACTTTTCCCCTCTCACCTTGAAATCGTGACCCCTAGTAATTGAGTCCCCCACTCTGGGAAAAAGCTTCTGGCTATCCACCCTGTCTATACCTCTCATGATTTCATAGCTAACTAATAGAAGACAGAAAGTTTGAATAAGGGAGGCATTTTCAGAGTGGCAATCTGTTTTTAGTGAAGTGCCACAGAGATCAGAGCTAAGTACACAATTATTTTCAACATATATTACTGATTTGGACTTGCAAAGTGGGTGTCCTATAGTCATGTTTGCGAATGACACAAAAACAAATGGGAAGGCAAATGTTGAGAATGAAACAAAGAGTCTGAAGAAGGACATAAACAAGTTAAGCAAGTGGGCAAAAACATGACAGATGGGATATAATGTGGGAAAGTGTGAGGTTATGCAGTTTGGCAGGAAGAATAGAGGAACTGAATATCTAAATGGAGAAAGACTGGAGAAAGTTAAAGAACAAAAGGATTTGGGAGTCCATTTCCATGAATTACAAAACAAACTCCACCACCACTGCCATACCCAACCCCAAGACACAAAACCCACTCACCCCCAGTGGATTGGAGCTAAAGCTCCCACTCATTCCTATCTACCTACTGTAAACAATGAATCACATACCTACTCAAAAAGACAACCAGCAAAACTTAGCAATGACAAGTAGTAGCCCAACTTATCTTACATACTTCACAATGGAGCCCCAGCGCAACTAATTTGTCAGGAGAGAATTCTAGCGATAAATTGACATATTTTGTTAATTATTACGTCTGTGGAAACAGTTTATTCTTTTACAGAGCAGGGAGCTGACCTGTACAGACACTCTCTTTCATTTGGGCTTGAGACACACAGGGTGGGATGTACATACCATAATAGAGAGGGAATTACTTAATCTGGAAGTATATAAGAAATAGAAGCAAGACTAACGAATACGGCTCCTTAAACTTTCCTCGTGATTCAATAAGATCATAGTTTAAATTATTCTAATTTAGTTATCTTAGCACTGAATAAATACCAGGTGGAGATTTCTATTCAATAGAACTCAACTGCTCAGAAAGGAACTATTCTCTCATTTCTCATTTAATAATTTGTGAAAGTAAAATATATGACATTACCTAATATTTGTGCATCAAATTATAACATTATTACTTTACAGTTTCCCTTATTAACTAATCCAGATTCTGTACATGCCATGGTGTTACAAAAGATGATACAGCATAGATTTCTAGAATAACTGTGAGGTGAAAAGGGTATGAAGCCATGTTTCATAAACTTGACACGTGTGTGACTTGTATATCAAAGATGAAGTGATTTGACCTCAGTCCAGAAGCAGATTTCAGTGCAGTAGCACAGTTGCACCCTTGCAGAAGGTTTGTAATTTGTGAAGTTTACAAGCTGTGAGGATTTGTCTAGAGGTTTTCAAGCTGTCAGAATTGAAAAGGATTTTATGTCATCCCAAACAGAAAGTAGACTCCAGGCCATCAAACCTGGAAAGTGTCAGTTACGTAACATATGTAAGAGTAAAATAGGAGTGATATTTCACTGAGATTGAGCATTTGTAAAGGATATTGCTGGGAAACAGATTAGACTTTGTTTTGCTGTTTATGTAACTGTCTTTCTAAACTGTCATATATGTATAACATTTTGCATAATAAATTTGTGTTCTTTTATTTAAGAACACATGCAGCCTTGAGTGACTATGTTCAATGATTAACAACTATTAGCTGATTGACAACAGCAAAAATTAAACATGACTTATCAAGCTGGAATTGATTTGTTCAGTAGCTGGGATCATAACAGTGTCAGGTTTTGTTTCATAATATTCCTGTGAAGGGTCTAAGGGCATTTTATTACACATTGTTACTCATCCAATTGAGATGTTTATGTTGAGTAATGGTTTTGATGCGTTATAGAGAAATTGTTTTCTGTGATGTTAGAGTCACACTGAGGAGTAACAGCTCGGCCATTCAGGGGAATTGTCAGAAACATTTCTTCACACAGGCAGCAGTGAAAATCTGGAATCAAACAAAGAACTGCAAATCTGGCAGCATCTGTGAAGGAGAAAACAGAGTTAACGTTTCGGGTCCGGTGACCCTTCCTCAGAACTGAATTCTGAGGAAGGGTCACCGGACCCGAAACGTTAACTCTGTTTTCTCCTTCACAGATGCTGTCAGACCTGCTGAGCTTTTCCAGCAACTTTGTTTTTGTTCTTGATTTACAGTATCTGCAGTTCTTTTGGTTTTTATAAAGAACTGCAAATGATGGGAATCTGAAATAAAAGTGGAAATTGATGGAGAAACTCAGCAAGTCCAGCAGCATCAGTGGAGAGAGAAAACAGAGTTAGCATTTTGAGACCAGCAGTCCTTCTTCAGAAGGGATATCTGGATCTTTCCCGGAAATCTATTGAGGCTGACGTGAAAATTTATATATTGAGATTGATAGATTGCTACAAGTGAAGGAAGGATTCTAGATCCAAAGTGCAGTAAATATGTATAAAGGTAAGTCACTATTGTCCTGCCAGACCATAGGGCTGCTCTCTCATGACAGAGAGATGGTGGTGGTTGAACCTAAGTGTCACCATGTCTCAGACAAGAGGAGAAGTTGAGAAGGAGAGTCCATTATGGTAACCTCAGCCTCAGTGCAGGAATTGAACCCATGCTGTTGGTGGCACTCTCCTTTGCAACCCACCCGTCCAGCTAAACTGACCCCGGTTAAGATGAGGATCAACTATGAGCTAATTGAACAGCAAAACAAGCAGGCATCATGACTTGGATACTCTGTTCCCACGAGTTGAACCTTGTTGCTAATGTACTGATCCCAACTTTCGGATGAATTCCAGGTCTGGAATACAGATATGCAGCTACCAGGAGCCACAGGCTGTCTCCAGGAGATCCATCCACTGAGGGGTGGTGACTGAGTTCCAGCTTTTGGAAGGCCCTTTGCAGTGAGGGTCATCAACAGAAACAGCATTAGCAGTTTGGAGATATTTCCAGAACAAACATTGGTGGACACAATAGTCCGAACAAAGTAGCTGTTAATGACTGCCTACTGCTTAGGGATTCTGTGAATTACTTCCAGAAAATTAAAATAAACCCTCATTTGAGATGTAGCCTCAATTATTGTTATGAAGAAAGCATTTTACCAGACAGTACATCCGAGGGGAATTCTCATGTGGTGTGGAAAATCCCAGATAAGTACTTCATTGCCAGCTTGAATTGGCTTCTCATCATTGTCAACCAGATTTCCATTAAACTCACTCATCTGTCCCTGAGATAGTTGCCTGGAGGCCGGACAGAAGCGGGACAGCAATCCGAACAGGCTTTTCCCAATGCTTTCCTGGACTTTACATCTCAGAACCCACCACCGCAGGTCTGAGAAAATTCAGTCCTATGTTCCATTGAAGGACTGTAGTAAGTCTGTCATCAATTATAATGAATGTTTGTATGTGCTTTAACACTGTAGGATCTCTCAGCAAGATTGTACAACAAGGAACTGAACTTAACTGGTAAGATCATGTTTGTGTCCAGTCTGTGCTGCTAGAAACTGCACCAGGATAATGACAAAGGTGTTACAGTGGATTTCAACACTCTTAGGCTTTGTAGTTGAACATTGGCCAAATGCAAACTCCCAGCAATCCCTTCCCCTCTCAACGCCCAACACTGCAGATTGAACTCAGTTGCAATACATTATAGTAATTGCCCATCTTCACCTGCTGTCACATCTAGGGTTGATGGTTAGTTAGGAAATGATGCAGAAAGGAAGAAAAAGCAAGATGTTTTTCCTTCAATGGTTTCATACCTGACTCAGAATCACAGAATCCCGTCAGTGCGTAAAGAGGCCATTCAACTCATCAATGGAGCATCAGTGGCTGAGGGGTGACCTTATAGAGGTTTACAAAATCATGAGTGACATGAATAGAGTGAATAGAAAAGATCTTTCTCCTAGGGTAGAGGAGTCCAAAACTAGAGGGCATAGGTTTAAGGTGAGAGGAGTAAGATTTAAAAATGACCTGAGGGGTAACATTTTAAGCAGGGGATGGTGCATATATGGAATGAGCTGCCAGGGAAAGAAGCAGAGGCTGGTACAATTACTATCTTTAAAAGGCATGTGAATAAGAAAGATTTAGGGGGATGTGGGCTAAATGCAGGCAAATGGGACTAGATTAGATTGGAATGTCTGGTCAGTGCAGACAAGTTGGTCCAAAGGGTCTATTTCTGTGCTGTATGACTCTGTAAGTCTGCACTCTCTGAAGAACATCCCACCTAGACCCACCCCCTCCAACCCTTGCACTTCCCATGGTTAATCACCTCACTACACATCTCTGGACAGTATGGGCAATTTAACACAACCAATCCACCTAACCTGCACAGAAACCAGAGCACCCAGCAGAAATCAGCACAGAAATGCAAGATTGTACAAGGTCCACACAGACACCCAAGGCTGAAATCGAACTGGGGTCCCTTGCACTATGAGGCTGCAGTGCTAAGCACTGACGACATCATCAAGAGAGGGTCAGAGGTCAAATGACACCAGGTTATAGTCTAACAGGTTTATTTGAAATCACAAGCTTTTGGACCTTTGTCCCTTTGTCAGGTGATAAAGGTCACCTGATGAAGGAGCAGCACTTTGAAAGCTTGTGATTTCAAATAAACCTGTTGGACAATAACCTGGTGTTGTTGACCTCTGACCTTGTCCACTCCAGTCCAACACCAGCACCTCCACATCATCATCAAGAGAGGAGAGGAGAAGTTGACAGAAACAGTCAGGGGAGGAAATATTTCTTTAAAATCAAATAGAATAACATTTTGAGAGGAAGAAGAAAAAATACTTACCTTGAATATTTTGCAGGCAGCTGGGAGGGGAGAGAAGTGAAACAGTAAATATTTGAATCATTTGCTTGGCTGGTTCACCCAACATCTGGAAGAGGGAGGGGATAGGAGTAACTTTATGAATGAAAGCATATTTAAAAGTTTGGAGGAAGTGAAACTGACTTCATGAAAATAGATTTGATGATTAATTCAAATAGCTGGAAGACGCAGAAGCACTAATTTTGGAGAAGCCAATTTAATAATTAGGAGTTTGAAGCAATTGAGTTAAAATGACATTGATTATTGATTATTGTATTGTGTCCATTTTTATTTCTCAAACCCTCCTTTTAACTCTCCCGAAAACAATCATCCTTAGCTCTTGTAGCAAGTCAGTAAAATGTTCTATCTTTATCAATGCAATCAGGACATTTATGTTTGTTTTAAATCGGATGCCCGGAATCAAGTAGGAAATGCAAGATCTTTCTTTTGTCCCCCGGGTTTCTTTCTAATTAAGCACCTATTTGTAAGCAATGAAAAGAGACATTTATAAATGTTAAATAGTTGACTAGTTCCAATGAACTCTCCCTACCATAGACCATTGAAGAGGATTAAGTAATGCATACTGAGTGAGACAAACTCACTCTGAACAATTAGTACCTTAAAAATACTTGCAAAATCCATTTCATATTGACAGAGATCCATTTAAAACAGTGTTGATTCCAAGATCTTTGTTTTTACTTACATTATTGAGATTTAGCTTCTAAATTAAGACAAGCCTGTTTTAATTATCCTTGTTAATAAAGGATGTACATGTTTGCACCACCTCTTTCCCACATCACATCTGTCCATGTGTAGGATTTCAGATCGGCTGCTTAACTTAACCAATTAAAATGTTTGAGTTGGATTAAACATTAATGGGAATTTGCAACAAGAACCATACTTCAGAGTACCGGTGGATACGATAAACAATTATTTATCTGATACCTTGGGGTAAATTTCCATCGTTACCACCTGTCCAGTAATCAATGGAACTAAAAGAGGCTCGGTGCTTCAATACATTGCCAATCTGTCCAATTACTAGCAGATGGCAAAGACAGAAACATTCCCCTTAAGTGTAGCAGAAGGTTCCTGTCAGTGTAGAACTTGCCCTCAGTGGGACGCAGTTAGGACTGGTAATTCAGTATATTCAGTCCGTTCAGATAGGGTCCACATGTCTGATTGTGACCTGAGGCTTAGTTCAGTGGCTTTGGCCCAGCTCCAAATTGGCAACTACCCAAAAAGGTTTGACTACATCTACAAATATGCTGTTCCTCACTGAACAATTCAAGGTGATGTGCATAAAGACTAATGACATCTTCAAATAAAGGACAACACTTCTATAAACTGTCCAGGTCAGCATTAACTGAAGAAATCACATGACCAGAATCCATGTTCATCACAGGCAATTATTTATGTCAATTAAATAGCACTAATCATTTGCCATGATAATCAAGGCATTGCTGATAATGTATTGAGAAAGAGTCAATACCAGGCCAGAATCTGTCTTTCAACAGATTTTGCTGCTTCAAAAACACAGATTTTCATCCCTCATCTATTTCTGATCTTTTCTCAGTTCTTTTTTCACTATTTTCCCTCTAATTATCTTTTATTCATTTGTTACTTTGATTGTCTCCTGCTAAGTTAGATAAAATGGCAGTGCTATAGCGCTGTGCCATAACAATACATGGTAACCTCCTGCCTTACTGCTACTCATTTTACCACTCACCAACTATAGTGGGACAAATATCACTTACATCCAAGTGCAACCAGCATAGATTTATATTTACATATAATAAGATGGATTTCCAAACTAGAGTTGGGAATTCAATGCCCAAATAATTTCCAGAATCTGATTCCACAGTGACATAAATCAGTGACATACCACAACCTTCAAATTTAAATCAACAAATTGGGTTAGGCAGGTATGTGGTACCCAAGCTGTGGCACCCAGAGGTGGGAAGTGACTCCATAGTACAATGTTGAAACATGTGGCAGTGGTATCAGAGTTTTTCTATGTCCTGCTAAATGTGTCTTACAGGAAAGCAGTGGAAAAAGTCTGTTGGAATTGCTGAGTGCTTCTGAGTTAAGAAAAATGGTCAATGCTCACCTGGAAAGTAGGAAAATCAATATGTTTCATTCACTGTATTTTCCCTGCAACTTGAATCATTATCCAGATGAAACAAACTCTGTTCACTGAGTTGTTCCTAACAGCTAATCACTTCCATGCCCCAGATAATTCACAGTTTCGGCTAGATTGAAAATTGTGTTCACCTTTCTGACCCGCTGAAAAGCTCCTCGATTTGCTTCACAGACCATTAGGCGAAGGTGAGAGGGTTCATTTCCTCCCTTCCCCCAGGCACACTTTGAAAATACAGTGCACCCTAGAGGCTTTAGAATCTGGAGATATCTTAGGAAAATATGAGCGGGAGTAGGCCATTAGGCCCTTCAAGACTTCTGGCAGCATAATTTTTAACTCAGGCCTGTACGTATTCCCAAACTTGCTAAGAATCTGGTCCACTGAAGACAAATGTAGATCCAAAGAACACAGAACATAGAATATAGAACAGTACAGCACAGTACAGGCCCTTCGGCCCACGATATTTGCCGACCTAATATCCTACCAAGGTCAAACTACCCTGCATACCCTACATTATACTACCATCCATGTGCCTATCCAAGATTTGCTTAAATGTCAAAATGACAAAATGATAAATGACAAAAACTTGACAGCCACATAAGAAACCAAATAAATAATACAATAAGTGCTAGATGAATTAAGATCGGTCATATTGATGTACTCTCCCCAAATATCTTGTGATCTTGTGGCTGTTTCGCTCTCCCTTCAGTCTCGTCATTTTGCATCATGAAGATAATGTTCAGTTGATATTACAAGTTCAAAACAGGGAAAATGAGAAAAAGGTGTGGAACAACTGCCTGTAAAGGAATCAACTGAAGTCTTTGGGTTGGTTAGATATTGAGGTCACTCTGTGTGTTTGTGCTCTTCTCATCTAATTCTAAAGTGAGGAGTTTGATGTCCATTATCCACTTGCAAGTTTTGCCCTCATAAACTAGTTATGAGCTCATTTTTCCTAAAGTTAAACAAAGAGAAGAATTGAGTATGATGAAAATGAAAGGAAGGTGTTATCTATTAAAGATAACAAGGTGTAGAGCTGGATGAACACAGCAGGACAAGCAGCATCAGAGGAGCAGGATTGGCCTGCTGTGTTCATCCAGCTGTATACCTTGTTGTCTCAGATTCTCCAGCATCTGCAGTTCCTACTATATCCGTTATCTCTTAAAGTGAGCTTTCTTAATTTGTAATGAAAAAATCATTTTACAACTCCCAATTACACTTGTTGCAAATAGATTTTCTGGAACAATCAATCATTGTATTTTACAGGTTCCATTTTATTGGGGGCAATTTCAATATTAAAAAATATTGAAAAAAATCAATTTTACAAACAAAATAGCACATTGAAAATATTAAAGATTAGGAGTAAGTCCATGATAAAAATGTAATACAATAAATTTTATCCAGTTCATACTGCAAATGCTTTTTATTCTGAAGATTACAGATGAAACAGTATTATGAATTTTTTTCTGGAGCCCACTGTTACATTAATGTTTCAGGCTGTTCTTAGATGTCATCAGAATTGTGCCCCCTCCACTTTGAAATGATGCGTGACCTTTGACCTATCTGTAGACAGACATGTCCACGCCTTCCACCCACTACTGATTCTCTAAATAATGTACCCACATTCAAAACAATTTTGGCATTGATGTGAAAAAAATAGTAATAAAATTAAGAAAGGTCAACCCTCCCCATGTTGCCAGTTGTGTTTTTACAGATTGCAGTGTGGCATTATTGCTCAACATTCAAAATAACTAGCAATTATGTATAAACCCTGTTCAGTAAGACAAGTATCCCTATTGTCTGCCTGTGTAGGCTGTATTTACAATCTCAGTGAGCCTGCACTACATTCTTTGTTACTTATCTTAGCCTTTGCATGACGTTCAAGGTATTTTGCTTACATTTCAAAGTACAAAATTGTAACTGGGCCTTAAAAAGTTTTGCAGCTATAATTTCATTAAACCTAATGTGCTCTTTAATTTTTTAAATCTACCTTTTCTCCCTTCAAAGTAACTCCCCACAGTTTCTTCAATCAAGTCTATCTGGTTAGGGTATAAAATTGTTCAGGATTGAGGTAACAGAAAGCAGAGATAATGGGTATATGCTCAAGTTGGCAGGATTGACTGGTCATGTCCTCCAGGGATCTATGCTAAATTTCAACTTTTTCACTCTCATTATAAATGGTTTGGAGGAAGAAAATACAGACCCACATATCTGAGTTTGCTCCTGACACTAAGTGGTACATTAAGTTGTTTAGATAGGAGAAGAAAGTTCCTGTGGAGGTATTGATGGGTTAAATGAGTGGGCAAAACTGTGGCAGATGAAGTTTAGTGTAGGAAAGTGTGAGGTCATCTGCTTAGAGAGAAAATATACATCCGCGTATTTTATAAATGACAAGAAGCTCAGAACTTGGCCTACTTGCCTTCATCCGTAAGAGCTTTGAGTACAGGAGTTGGTACATCATGTTAAAGCTGTACAAGACATGGGTAAGACAATATTTGGAATACTGCATACAGTTCTGTTCACCCTGCTATAGGGAGGACATTACTAAACTGGAAAGGATGCAAAAAAGATTTACCAGGTTGGTGCTGGGCCTGGAGGGTTTGAGTTGTAAGGACAGGCTGGATGGGTTGGGACTTTTTCCCTGGAGCATAGCATGCTGAGGGGTGGCCTTATAGAAGTTTGTAAAATGACGAGAGGCATAGAAAAGATGAACATCCAAGGTTTTTTTTCCCAGGGTAGGGGAGTCCAAAACTGGAAGCATAGATTTAAGGTGAAAGGGGAAAAAATTAAAAGGAACCTGCTGGGCAATTTTTTTCACACAGAGGACGGTGCATGTATGGAACGAGCTACCAGAGGGAATGACGGGGATGGGTCCGGTTACAATATTTAAAAGACATTTGCACAGGTATATGGATAAGAAATGTTTAGGAGGATTATGGGCCAAATTCAGACAAATAGGACTAGTGCAGTATAGAAAATCAGGTTGGCATGGATGAGTTGGGCTGAAGAGCCTGTTTCCATGCCTTAGGACTGTATGATAATACAGAGCAGCAGAGAGATGTAGAGGTCCAATCACAGAAATCACTAAAGGCTAGTGGATCAGTATAAAAATTAACATCAAAGTAAATGGAATGTTGGCCTTCAACTCCAGAGGGGGTGAACTGCAAAGTGGTGAAATCTTTGTTACAGAAGTTCAGAGCTCTGGTTAGACCTAACTGGCATGCTGCATCCAATCCTAATTACTGTACCTAAGGATGAATATATTCACCAGAATGATGCCAGGTTTAAATTAAGAAGGCAGATTATATAAACTAGACTTGAATTCCTTTGAAATTAGAAGATAATGCAGAGATTTAGTTGTACTGTTTGAAGATTGTTAAAGAATTCGATGAGACAGAGAGAAATTATTACCTCTGAGGGAGTTCAGATCAAGGAGGCAGAATGTTAAAATTAGAGTTAGGCCTTACAGGGATCACTTCAGAAAAGCATTTATTCTCACAAAGGGTAGTGGAAATATGGAACTCTTTTCACCAAGAAGGCTAGGCTAGTTCAACATCTCAAATAATAGGCTGACGTTTTTTTCAACAAACACACAGAGAGTACTGGAGAAGCTCAGCAGGTCTGGCATCAACTATGGAGAGAGAAACAGAGTGAATGTTTGAGTCCAGTATGACTCTTCTTCAGAATTGGTTCCTGAGAGGTATTTTTTTGTCCACAGCAGCCCCATCCCAGGTCTTTGCATGTCCAATCAAATATCAGCTGGTTGGAAGGAAGCCAATTTGATTTGATTTGGTGTAATATCACGTGTATTTGTTACAGGATACAGTAATAAGTGTTGTGTAGTGTCACCACTCTCCAACACCAACTTAAAACACAGAAAAATAAATCTAAATATGGAATATAATGGTAGAAAAATGAAGAAATGAAGAAAAAGTGTTCATCTTTACACTCCTTCTTGTTAAGTGCTCCGTCCTAGGCCATGGGCCTGGTGGCCAGCCACGAGATCCCTTCGACATGCCACTGCTGCTGGAATGAAAGTTGCCACTCTTCAGCACTATCTCACCTCCACCGAAACCCTGGCCACCCAATGAATCCTCAGTTTATCATTCAAAGGGATGTATCTGTGCCCAATCATTACGTAGCAGATGGATAATGCCACAAGCAGGAAGTCAGTCATAGCTGGAATTGTAAAGGCCTCCTCCTCTCATCATCAGTGATGAAAATGCAAATGATCTTGTTTAAAAGTCAGAAAGAAGTCACCCAGATACTGTCACGTTCTCCAGCAGAATCTGCTGTATGTTCACCCCAAGGGTCAATGGTAGACATCTTCCTCTGCCTCGTGCTGTCTCATTGTAGCTGACATAAAATAGTCCCGAACCTTTTATCATCTGACAGCTGAAGATTGAGGGGTCATTAGCAAGTTCAAATTTTTATTAATTGACAGTTTCGAAATGGAGGGCAGGCAGTCAATTTCTGTGGCCATTCACCTTAGAAACATAGAAACGTAGAAAAGTAGAAACATAGAAAATAGGAGAACAAGTAGGCCGCTCTGCCCATTAAGCCTGTACCACCATTCAATATCATCATGGCTGATCATGCAATTTCAGTATCCCATTCCTGCTTTTTCTCCATACCATTTGATCCCTTTAGCCACAAGGTTCATTCCGAAGCCATTCCGAAGAAGGGTCTAGGTCTGAAACATCAGCCTTCCTGCTCCTCTGATGCTGCTTGGCCTGCTGTGTTCATCCAGCTCTACACCTTGTTATCTCAGGGTCATGTCCAGTTCCTTCTTGAATATATCTAATGAACTGGCCCCAACAGCTTCCTGTGGGAGAGAATTCCACAGGTTCACAACATTTCAGTCCTGAATGTCTTACCCCTGATTTTTAGACTGTGACCTCCAATTCTGGACACCTCCAACATCAGGAGCATTTTTCCTGCATCTAACCTATCCAGTCCCATCAGGATTTTATGTTCCTATGAGATCCCCCTCTATTCTTCTAAATTCCAGTGAGTACAGCCCAGTATATCCAATCTTTCTTCATATGTCAGTCTTGCCATCCCAGGAATCAGCCTGGTGAACCTTTGCTGGACTCCCTCAATAGCAAGAATGTCCTTCCTCGGACTAGGAGACCAAAACTGCTCAGAATACTCAATGTGTGGCCTCTCCAAGTCCCTGCATAACTGCAGCAAGTCATTCTTATTCTTATGTTCAAATCCTCTCACTATGAAGGAGACCATGCCATTAGCTTTCCTCACCGCCTGCTGCATCTGCATGCCAACCTTCTGCCATTTGGGAGTCTGGCACGATGGCACTGCATTGTCCGCACAACCTCATCATGCCCTATTTTATATTCAGTGTGGAGAGGAGTACTGTGTCCAATTTGCAGCCATAATATCCAACCGGACAGGATAGATGCTGGGATAATATTGGGGAATCTAGAATGTAGAAGCACAGTTTTTGCATGAGGGTCTACTTTTTAAATGGAAGTAAGAAAGAGTTGCTTCTCTCTGATATTAAAGGCTATTATTAAAGATGTTGTGCAAGGGAATTTAGAAAGGTTAAGACAATCAGGCAAAGCCAATGTGCTTTTTTGGAAGGGAAATCAATTATTGGAATTATTTAAGGAAGTAACATGTGCCATGGGTAAATAGGAATTAGTGGATCTACTGGATCTTGGATTTCTGGAAAATATTTGAGAAGGTGCCATATCAAAGGTTATTGCAGAAACTAAAATCAATGGTTTCGGTTAAGGCACTGAAGGTATGGATGCTAAATTAGCTGATGGCACAAAGATAGGTAGGAATGTGAGCTACAAAGAGGATCTAAGGAAGCTCCAACAAGTTAAGTGAGTGGGCAAAGATTTTGCAAATGTTCCATAACGTGGATAATATGGAAAAAATATGCAATTGTTTATTTCAGCAGCAAGAATAAAAAATTTGGTATATTAGTTAAATGAAAAATTCCAGGTGCAGAAGTCACTGAATCCTCATGTCTGGATCACAAAAGGTGAGCTTACACATGCAGCAACTAAATAGGAAAGTTAATATTGTGGTTTACTGTGAGAGAAATTGATACTAAAGTAGAGAGTTTACATTTTTGTCGTACTGGGCTTTGACGACACCACATTTGGAGAACGTGGACAGTACTGATCACCTTATTTAAAGATGTAAATGTGTTGGAAGCAGCTCAGGGAGAGTGTGTAAGGTTACTATCTGGAATGTCTGGGTTGTCTTATGTGGAAAGATTGGACAGGTTAGGCTCGTATCCATTGTAACTTAGAAGAGTAAGAGGCAGATTGATTGAAATATATAAGATCCTGATGAGTCTTAGATGGGGTAAATATGGTGTTATGAACAGGCCCTAGGTGAAGCTCCTCAATTTTTAATGGTTCCAGATCGGATACCTCAAATGGTTAAGCTCCTGGGTGATGAGGGATGAACAGGCTCCTTTTTTAATTCACACACCTCCTTGATCAGTCGCAGCTTAGTCGATTTACAAAGGATACCTTTCTCCCAAAGCCAAATGAATTCATGTTTTAAAAGGAGCCATTTTATGCCTATTTTCTAGAATTAACAAAAAGAGAGAGTTTACCATTACTAAGCATGAGAAGAAATAATAAAACAATATATATACACAAAGATTAAATCTAAGGTGAGTCCAAAAAGATAAAAGTTTAAAAAAAGAGATATGAGTTCAGCCTTGGAATTGTTCACAAAGTGTGGACAATCAAACATTGTGACTGTGGAGGTTATCAATAGTATTGAACAAACACAGAAGTTGCTGGAAAGGCTCAGCAGAGCTGGCAGCATCTGAGAAGAAAAATTAACATTTCAGGGAAAATTAGCACTTCGGGTCCGGCGACCCTTCCTCAGGACTGGTGGTAACTAGGAAAATGTTGGTTTATATGCAAAAGATAGGGAGGGGAGAGGGGTAAAGAGTAAACGATAGGTGGGGATAGAGCCCAAAGAGAGAGAAGAACAATTGGACAGACAAAGGAGTTGATAACAGTCTGGCTGGGAGGGTGAATAGCTGATAATGGAGACTGTTAGTGGCTTATAATAGGTAGTCTGTAATGGTGGACTATGTAAAAATAAGGCCTGGTGTGTGAGGCAGGCGGCTAAGACATGGGAGAGTTCAGACCCTAAAATTATTGAACTAGATAATAAGTCCGGTGGGGCTGCAGATCCCCAAGTGGAAAATGCAATGCTGTTCTTCCAGCTTGCTCTGAGCTTTGCTGGAACACTGCAACAAGCCTGAGACAGAGATGCTGGCCAGGAAACAGGGTGGTGTGTTAAAGTGGCAGGCAACTGGAAGCTCAGGGTCTTTCGCAGAATCTAGATGTCCTGTAATGCGATCACCCAGTTTACGCTTCATTTCCCCAATGTACAGGAGACCACATTGTGAGAAGCAAAGTGCAGGTAAAGTGCTGCTTCACCTAGAGGGTATGTTTGGGCCCTTGGATACTGAGCAAGGAGGAGATAAATGGGCAGGTGTTACACCTTTGGCGGTTGTAGGGGAAGGTGCCGTGCGGCGGTGGGGCATGCTGGGAGCAAAGAGTGGGCTATGGTGTCCCAGAGGGAACAGTCCCTTTGGAAGGCGGACAAGGGAGGGCAGGGGAATATGTGTTTGGTGGTGGAATTTCACTGGATGTGGTGGAAATGGCGCCTGATGATCTTCTGAATGTGGATGCTGGTGGGATGGTAGGTAAGGACAAGGGGAACCCTATCACTGTTGCAGGAGGGAACAGAAAAGGTGAGGGATGAAGTGCAGAAGGGTCACCAGACCCGAAACATTAATTCTGACTTTTCTTCACAGATGCTGCCAGACCTGCTGAGCTTTTTCCAGCAACTTCTGTTTTTGTTCCTGATTTACAGCATCTGCAGTTCTTTCGGTTTTTATCAATAATGTTGACATTGGTAGGTAAACACTCTGTTTCTTGATCTTTAGTTTTGCAGACTGATTGAGATTCTGATGTTCAATGTTCTGTTACCTTTCAACTGTAATTGAATTTCAGCATTTGGGGTGAGCGAGAGTCTTCATTTTGTCCTACTTCCTTCTTTAACTAGAGATAAAAGGTACTGCAGATGCTGGAGAATCCGAGATAACAAGCATGGGGCTGGATGAACACAGCAGGTCAAGCAGCATCAGTTTTCCTGCTCCTATGATGCTGCTTGACCTGCTGTGTTCATCCAGCCCCATGCTTGTTATCTCCTTCTTTAACTAGTTTGCTGCACTTGGAATGAGAGACACCTGCAACACAGAGTGACTAGAGGATAGTTCTGTGATTGTGACCTTCACGGCGCACTAACACTCGAACACAGAAACAGAAATTCTGGAGAAACTCAGCAGGTCTGGCAGCGTCTGTGGAGAGAAAGCAGAATTAACGTTTCAAGCTCAGTGACCCTTCTTCAAAACACTCAAACATATGAAAGCATTCAGTTCCACTGGACCACTCCAGTAAATTTGAAACTGACTTTTAACCCTTAATGTTGTATATTTCTTGAGGGTAAAACACACATGTCTTTAAGAGGTGGCTTTCTGCCTATTGGAGAGGGCCCCCAGGTTAACACCTCTTCTCCAGTCTCTCCCTGTTTGAAGTTGTCCTGATAATTCTTAGGTGCTATATTCCACTGGTATCAAATAGGAATTTGCTTTAGAGTCACTGAATTTAAATCTGCAGGACTCTTAAAAATAAAAGACATTGAATTTAAAAACAAAAATATTTGATAAATACTTTATGGCTCTGATCCACAATCCTAACAGTGGATAGAATAAAAACCGAAAGAACTGTGGATGCTGTAAATCAGGAACAAAAACAAAGTTGCTGGAAAAGCTCAGCAAGTCTGGCAGCCTCTGTGAAGCAAAGAACAGAGTTAATGTTTCAGGTCCGGTGACCCTTCCTCAGTGGATAAAATGTTTCACATTATGGGAGAATTTTCAAAATAAGGTTCAATGTTTAAAAATAAATGATCACCCATTCAAGAAAGAGATGAGAACTTTTTCTTAGAAGAAGTCAAGAGCTTTAGGAAGTCTCGTCTTCAAAATGCAATGGAAGTAGAGCCCTCGTTTAAGGCGGAGGCGAATCCTGATAAATAAGGAGGTGAAAGGTTATCTGAGGTAGGTAAATAAGGATGTTGGTAATCAAATCAACCATCACCTCATTTAATCTTTGAGAGACTAAGTGGATTTCTTCGTCTTCTAACTTATTTGTTTATATTTAAATGGTTGTGAAAGTTTAGAATTCTCTTTTGTCGTGAGTAATGGAAGCTGGGTCACTGAACATGTTTAAGGCTGAGTTAGGCAGATGTTTGATTGACAAGGGAGTCATGGTTTATGGCAGCATGCAGCAAGGTGGAGTTGGGCTACAATCAGATCACCGTGGTCTTACTCAATGGAAAAAGCAGGCCCAAGAATCTGAATGACCTACTCCCTCTGTTTTTCTGTATGCATCGATAAAATGTTCCCTCACCCTTAAAACCATGCCACTAAACATTGCTTTTCTCCCTTTGCTTGCTCTTCACCAGCTTCCATTCCTGCACTAGCTCTCTGCTGCATCACTGGAGAAATTGCAGTGGAAAGGGTTCCCTTTTAGGAGCATGTCCTGGTCAAGCACGACTCAGCAGCAAAAGCTAGCTGACACTCTTTGACTGTCATTCATAAAGTTGAATTCACCCATTGCTCAGCCTTCAGAATCATTCTTTATGTTGCTCATGGTGCCATTAATTGGGGCAAACGGTGAGCTTAACAGTGCTACTGCAATGTATCATCACTCATAATGTTGCTTGGCCCAAGTTATTTTGAAAAAAAAGCTAATGGGAATAAAAAGGGAAAAATACTTACTTCGTATCTCCTAATGTAATGAATAAACATGGCTTGTGCTTCCTTGAGTTTAAAATGCTTGAAGCTCAAGAAATTGAATTAGGAATGCAGAAAAACTTCCTTTCCACGAAATGTATACCTATAAGATGCTTTGTGAATAATTAACATCTTATATTTGAAACAATAATGCAACTATAAGACCATATTAACTTTCAAGAAGTGCTATCAAAAATAGCATATGGAATTTCACCAATCAGGAAGTGATTGAATCAATCATGACTATAACATGTGGCACTCGGTTTATCTAGATTTAAACTGTGAGGGTACTGATTCAGCATATACTAGTCAGAATATCAAGAGTTCTTTTTAAGAGAAAATATTCCTTTAATTTCCAGCCAAGAGAGGAGATAGAACAACCAGGTTTGTTGTTCTTGTCACATGTCACAGCATATTCAGAGTTAAAGAGTTAAATTATGATGACAATTTGCATAAAGTCGACTTCTGCTCCCTTGGGTTTAGCAGGTTAACATAATACAGTACAATATATACAACACAGCACAGGAACAGGCCCCTTGGCCCACCAAACCTGCCAAGGTTCAAGGGAGTAATTAAATTGCAGGTTTAAAATTCGCCAGGAAATCAAATAACGAATTGAGAAGAAACTTCTTTAACTCAAAATTGCTAAGAATGTTTTGAATGAAATTGCTTTCACTCGTGTGGATACCTCAACCAGGGGACATAAGGTGGGAGCCTGAGTGAGTGTATGAGATCTGTGGCAGAACTGGGAGAGACACATGGTGAGGTGTACCTCAAAGTTGGGACAAATCACACCATCTTTTATGCTTTTCACAAGCAGCGCAACAAGGTTCTGCAGTACCTTTTATCTCTGCAACAAGGTTTTCACTAGGCAGCAACGAACAGCCACTTCAAGATGTATTATTGTTCTTAAACGCCTTGTTAATGGTACAACTCACCTCATTGATATTTGGCCTTCTATCTTACCAAACTCACTAAACAAGCCACATGTTGCAACTTGGAAACTAGAGTGGATACCTGCTGGATTCAGCTCACCGCTTCCTCAGAACAGCCTCCATGTTGCTTACGATCAAGCTGCATCTCAGGGCATGATCTATGGGCACCAGCCAAACACGGTACTCATCTATGGACATTGGCATCTGACATTTGCTTACTACCATCGTGGCACCTTTCCAATACACTGGCAGTGCACTCTAGATGCACAGATTTTCATTGCAGGGCACACACTGGAGGGGTGGAGGGGTGGAGGGGTGATGGCCTAGCGGTATTATTGCTGGATTGTTAATCCAGAGACTGAAATAATGTTTCTAGAGACCCAGGTTCAAATCCAACTATGGCAGATTGGGAAATTTGAATTCCATTCAATTTTAAAAGTCTGGAATTAAGACTCTAACAATGAGTCAATTGTCAGGAAAAACTCATCTGGTTCACTAATGTCCTCAAGTGAAGGAAATTCCACATCCTTATCTGGTCTGGCCTACATGTGACTCCAAACTACTGTCTGGGCAATTGGGAATGGACAATAAATGTCAGCTAATGATGTCCTCATCCAGGGAACGAATAATAAAAAATGGCAACTAGTGTTGGAGAGCTACAGCAGGGACACTTTGCTGAACAGACAGGTACCCAGTTCATGGACTGGACCAGGCAGCATCACAGGGTTGCTCATTTGCTCCTTCAGTGCTCCGTCACTTAGTGGTTACCTGCTGTACCTATTAGCAGAGTCACTCAACCTGCCACTTCCCTTGTTAGCCAGCAGGCCTCAGTCAAGGGGGCAGACATCTTGCCCTACGGCAGTGTGCCAGATCAATCTCATATCATGCACTACATGCCAGCAGCTTCAGGGAATGGGTCATAGTCAATCCTGAGCTCTATACCAGCTAAATCGCAATTTAAAGCGATTGAGGAAATATACAACTGTCAATCAGGGGTCTGGGACTCTTCAGTCAGGTCTCTAAAGGGGTGGGCCATGGTCAATCCATCCATAGAAACTAAAGAGAAAAGGGATTGAGTGGGAGGGCAGCTGTTTCCTTTGAACGAGACTCAGTAAAGTTCGGCTTTGGGGTGTTCTGGAGAAGGAAGGATTACAGTTGTGAAATAGAGAACCAGTGTCTACAAGGGAATGAATTTGGTAAAGTCGGGCTGGGAAAGGGCTTATGTGAGAGGACGAGTCACTTGGAGCACGCTGGCTTGAAGGGGAGAAAGTGAATGACCACATGGTTACCTCACATGCCAGTGGGAAAGGTGGGCATGTTGATGGATTGGGTGGGCACCTGTGGAAAGTGAATCCTGTTGGGTTTATGGGCTGGGCCACGAGGGAGGGCATATGGATGTTCAGGGGCTCACCAGTGTATTCCAGTGGAGGCTGTAATGCACTTTCCAAGGAATGCTCACTGACACATTCCACCCAATGGCTGCAGCCGTATTTGGAGTGGGAGGGGTAAGTGACACGACCTGTGAGGGAGGGGCTGCAGTCCCCAATGATCATAGGGCATTTAAGGGGAAAGAACATTGCACACAGACTCATGGGACATACAGGACACAGAGCTGAGGAGTTCATTATTCCCTGGCCATCCTAAAGCATTGCCTATCTCTGTGTGTTACAGACATTGCCAGCAATACTTCAGGGCACAGAGGCTGTGAAAGAATAGTGATGTTGCACGAGGAGGACCAAAGGTGTCAGCATCATCTCAGCACAGACCTCCAACTATGGCACATCGTCCGTGTCATAAAGTGATACTGGATGCTGTAACAAAGCCTTTTGGGGCTATACAGAGAGACCATGCCCGATGTCTAAACCTTCTGTTTGAGCCTTTAACACACTGCCGTCACCTTTTAGAATACATTCCTCCCTCATAACGTGTGATGGCCTTCTCCACTTGTCTCCCATTCCCTTTGTCCTGCTTCAATTCTCCCTTTTTGACGATTGGCCCTTTACTACCTCCTTAGATATTCCTGCCCTTCCCCCGATCCCAATCTCATTCCCTTACTCATTCCCAGGCAGCCCACATTCAGTTCCACTGCTCTTTCTCCCTCTCTGGCACACCAACATACTCCACTGCATTCTCCATCTCGAAATCTAGATGCCAGTTCTTATTATTCCCATTGCCCTTATGACTCCCTTTGTATCCAACCTGTTCACCCAATTCCCCAGGGTCATAGTGTGACTTTCCCCCGTTCTCAAGTAGCTATGGTTCTGGTGGCAATTGTCTTCCCAATTCATTCCCAACTTATGGCTTTTTAGCTTTAAATAAGATCAGAAGTGCTGCAAATCCAAAACCCCATTTGGGGAGGATTTTTAGTATCACCTGGAAAACCACAGTGGCTCAGTTGTTAGCACTCCTGCTTCACAGCACCAGAGACCTGGGTTTGATTCCACCCTCCGGTGAATGTCTGTGTGGAGTTTACATATTTTTCCCTGTGTCTGCGTTGGTTTCCTCTGGGTGCTCCAGTTTCCTCCCACAGTCCAAAGATGTGTGGGTTAGGTGGATTGACCATGCTAAATTGCCCACAGTGTTCAGGGATGTCTGAGTTAGGTGGATTAGCTATGGGAAATGCAGGTTCAAAGGAATAGGGTAGGGGAATGGGTCTGGGTGGGCTGCTATTCGGAGGGTCGGTGGGAATCGATGGCCTGCTTCTACCTCATAGGATTCTATGAAAAAGTGAGTGGGTTTGGGAGAAAGTGGATGGAAAAAAGGGCTGAAATTGGTATAATATCAGAAGCCACAAACTGCCACCCTTAAACTTCAATACAATCTGCTGCACTCAGGAAGCCCTGTTGAGGAGTAGGTTATCATTGATAATGTAACACATTCATTCGGAGCTGTTTTGACTATGAATTTGAACTTTAACTGTGTATACAGTAGATTCCCAGGCTTTGTGGAAATCTCCAGTGAAATCCAGCTGGATTTCAGGGGTTGAAGAAATCACAGGCAAAAAGCCCTTCCAGCCCTGAGACCTCACGTGAAAGCTTTTGCTCAATGGCTTTGTTCTAATCATGTGCTTTCACAACTTTACGTGATTTCCAAAATTTTGGAGGCCATTTCTATGACCTTGGAGTTTAGTGCATCTGATCAATCAAGGACCACTGCTGCATGGGCAGCATTCAGGCTGCTTTCTTTGGATCCAAGATGAGGACCAGGATAAGCATCAGGAACAACAGAACCAGTGTCAGCATCAGCTGCAGCCCTCTCCTCACTGACCTTCCATTGCACTGGAGAGAGGAGCTGAACACAGCAAAATCCCTGACACTGGATTCAAAGGCAGTGTTAAGTGCCATTTCCATAAGAGGTACAGGTATCATGTTGTATGGGCACTGACATTGGCAATCTCCTGGAAGAAGATCTCTCTGTTCCAACTAGACTACAGTAGTCACTTGTAGAATCTCATAATCTGCTACCCACCAATGTATTTCACAGGTCACTGAGCAACAGTTGTCAAGGTCAGAGACTCTGTGCACTTTTCAATTGGTGAGGCAAGTCAAAATTATCGATGCTCAGATTTGCAGTTCTGACTGGTTTCCCACAGGTCTAGGGGATTGTCACTTGCAGACATGTGACAATCAAGCAGTTGCCCAGAACAACCCTGATCATCAGCTACAAAGGCTTCGATTCCATTAATGCGTAAGTTGTGGTTAAAAACACTCCACAGAGGCTGGTATCCCATCACCAAGTCACCCTTTATTTACGCGTGCACAGTACATGGACTCTCATCATCTGGCTCAGAGCCAGTCCCTGGAGTGGGGAGAATCCCTGAGACTCCTGTTTATATCTGTCAGTCAGGACTCTCTGATTGGTCCAGGTTAACAGCCCTAATCAGGGAACTTGTATTCAATGAGATCCACCTGGCCAACCTTGTTCCAATCACTACAGTAGCCAACCATAAAAAGATCATTGTGTACGTCCGTGCAAGATTCTCAGGTTTGTCAGCACACCTGCTGGTACCGATGGATCAGGAAGCCCCGATGTTAAAATCGAATACAGTGGCTGGGCAAATGAGCTACTGTCAAACAAGTTGCACAAGCTTTCAGGTTCTCCTTGTATTACCAAGCCCCCTTGCAGCCAGAGTTAAATCCAACTCCCTCCCACCTCTGACCTATGCGCTCAACTCTCAGATCCATATGCCCGTTACTGCAAGTGCGCCCTCTCAAAATTTAACCTCGCAAATGTTTGATATCTGTATGGAGTAAGTGACAGGATCTGATATGAAAGTATTGGAAGCAGAGAATTCAGTTAACTGTGTCTGTTTATCCTTCAAGCAGTGGGAAACGAGGTCCACTGCACTGCTGTCAGGCCCAATCTCTCAGGACATAGAATTTCACCTTTGCAATATTTAGCTCCAACGGAAACTAAGTCAGACTCATTAGCAAAGGTTAAGTGGTTCATTTCTTGTCGTTAGAGGAGAAGCAAAGCCTAAGGGAGTACTTTCGATATAAATTACTCACTTTGTATACACTGTTTATTCAAAAGAGAATGTTGCTGTGTTTTTCCACAGAACTGGAATATTCTACCCTTGATATACACAATTATAAATTGAAAGTGTGTGCTTATGGTGGAAATAGAACCATAACGTTGGTTAAGGCAAATTAAGTAATTTTATTTCAATTTGTGGAAAAGAATGAGGGAAAATAAACTCCCAATAAATCAATTTAAATCTAAGATCTCCATCCTCACTGGAATGAACAGATTTCCAAAACGAGTCCGTTCCTGCCATGAGTAAAAACTCTCCAGCAGTGTTCTGAGGAAGGGTCACCGGACCCAAAACATTAACTCTGTTTTTTCCTTCACAGATGCTGCCAGAACTGCTGAGCTTTTCCAGCAATTTTGTCTTTGTTCCTGATCTACAGCATCCACAGTTCTTTCAGTTCTTCTTTTCTCTCCAGCAGCATGTTCATCTGATAGTTCTTAGGGGAGAAGTTGTTTTCACAACTCATTTGTCATTTATCAAGCTAACTTTATTACAATGCATTCTTAATACAACACTAAATTACACAGGTGATCGTTGTTGGTGATTCAGAGCTGGTATCAATCTAAGTGAGAAAATATTTAATCATCCAGTACTTCAGTTCACTTGAACCTCTTGATGAGGAGTCACAAAGAGAGCTTTGTGACAAATTGTAAATGTGGCATTTTTATCCTGTAATCTAAGCTGCTTAAAATTCTACCTTTGGCAAATCTGGGTGATCATATTCCACGTGTAACTAACTAAATTTCTGGCAATTGACTGTTTCTGCTTGCTTCTGTCATCTTTGAAATGTCCACAATGTGAAGGATCCTGACGGTAAGCAACAAAAGATAACATTGGTCCCATGAGGAAAACAGACTGAATCCTTCCCAAGTGATGTAAATGAGAATGATTCTGACATGTTGTTCCTCTGTAAGAAATAAATTCCATAAAAGCAACTTGCAACAGTTTATTCAACTTATTCCACAGATATGGCATTTGGATGTCATTAAAGTTATTCTGATTTAGGTCTGATTTTATGTTCAACTCCTGTAAGCATTTAATGCATCTCATGGCATAATGGGAAGCAGTACTCAACAATGTGTTTGGTTGTCATCGTGAAAAGTCTTTGAGGAGTGATTGGACAAGAACATTCAAATAACGTACATGCCACAATTTTTTTTAACTAGCAAATCACTCATATATTGTACAGAGCTGTCTACTTGAATATTGTTCTGGATGTGTTTTAAACGCCTAATGGCAGTAACAAAGACACAACCCTATTTAAATTACCATGAAAGCTTACTAAATGTTGAACTGAAGAGAGAAGCACATGCCTGTTATAAGTCCCTCATATGTAAAGTTAAATGTTAAAATCAAGATTTTTCTGATATTTACCGTGAGTCACACAACTAAAAGTTCAAATGAATGACTAAAATATTCTGTTTTCAGAGCTATATTGGGCAACTGCAAGGGGAAGGTCAGAAACGAGCCATGTAACCCCTCACCTGAATGAATTATGCAAATAAAGGCTTACTAAATAACAAAACTAATTGGAGGTCATACTGTCTGGCCTCCTACAACTCTTTTTTAAAAATCAACATAGATTAGTTGTTGGTCTTTATGTCTACTTCCACACAAAGTTACTTTGCCCATTACCATTGGTGCCTGTTCCCCTCAAGTTCTCAGGTTTTCTATTCGTTTACAATTCATGATACTTAATCAAGTAACAAAGGCAAAAGGCTACAGCAGCCACCGAGCTTATAACCCAGCAACCATGTTTCCACAATTTGATTTGCAATGCTTTAAAAGTGCAGGCGAGAGTAATCAGCGTTGGGTTCTTGGAAAATACAGAGGGTTATTTGGTTGAAAAATGATGAAGTGGAATGCAAAAGAAACCTTTCACTTGCTCTCAGGACTCCTGCATCCACAATTACAGTGTAATCTGGGTAATGCTTACTCTCACTTTTATTGTCTATAATGCCTAGGAAATCATAGCCATTTTGTTGCAATAGAATACAAGCTCAGTTGTCTTTGGCAGTATTTCTGTCATCCAATCAGGGTCCCACTCAGCATCTCCCATGATTGGTGAAATGTCTTTTCCGGACCAATGTGAAAGGAGGTGCATTAGTACTAGCAAATAATCCAGAAGCCTCTGTGACATGGTGGGCAGCAAGATAATTAAAACACTGAGGAGATTGCCGAGTACTTTATTAGCTCAGTCACTTCTATTCAAGTAGAAAGATCTGCAGACGATTCACTACTGCAATTGACAGATGCATCAGCTGCAGACGTTTCCTAAAAGAAATTACTTTGCAAGCCATGACTACTTCTTCCCTTCAATCCTTCAGGCACTGACTCCTGCCATGGTACAGTTCCACTGGCAGGAGTCCCTCCCCCAGTGGCTATCCTTTACTTGTAGCTACACAGCAGTGGCAGGCTATGCAGCCACAAAGGAATTCACAGTCAAATCAAGTTGGCTCTCCACCTCTTTCTCTCTGTCTCTAAAATTCCCTCAATGTTTGTCTGATTACACTCCTGTGAAATGTCTTGGGATATTCCAGTACTTTAAAGGTGTTATATAAATACTGGCTGTCGCTGTTCGCGGGCATACTTTTTTTCCTTCAGAGGACATTGAAGACGAATCAGAGCAAAAATCTGAATCCCCTTCCACAGACCACACTCCAACCCCTCCACACCACTCAGAGTTGCCAAGATTTACAATGACATCTTTGCTTCTGCATTAAATTGGGATCAGCCAATTTAACACAAGTCAATTGAACCCAGTGTCTTGTGATGTGTAATCTGGTACCTAACATGAGATCTATTTAGCCACTAATCTGGCTCAACCATTTCAATCCTGAATTTATATCAATCATTTGCTCCTTACTGCTTTTCCTCTTTATTTTCTAGAATTCTACCTTTATAAGATGGTTCAGCTTTTTTTTTGCTGATATTGAGACATTTTGAATTTATCCAGTAATGTTTCTGTTCTATTTAGCTATGTTGACAGTTTGAGAATTTTGAACTCAGTTCATAAATGCAAATATGTTTGCAAATAACTGGACAGTTAGTTACAACATAGGACTTAATGTGAGCATTGAGTGATCTGGTTATAATGCGTGATTAGTGTGTGCTGTGCTGGAGTACTGAACAACAAACTGCTTACAACACAAGGTACTGTTTCATTTCCAGAATGCAGCACGCACAGTGCAATAGTGTCGGCTCTGTCGGCCAAATAGATTTGCTTAATTGAAAAACCTGCCATCTAATTTGGTCATTGGGAACATTCAGGACTTTTTTTATACCAAAACAGGGGGAACAGATTAAAGCTTGAACCATTTCATCCTCTGTTGAATTATTTGAAACGTCACAGCATAACGAAAAGAAACAGTCATTACAACCACCAGTAACAGCCAGTCTAGAAATGGAGCATTTCATCCATACGGCAGAGACTGGTGAGAGGGTGAAGCTCAGTACTACAAGAAGTGAGTGAAGAGTAAAGATGCAGCAACTGCAGGAAGAAGGAATAAAGGGTTATGTTGAGACTGTTTCCCTGAATAAGAATTGGAGAAGATTCAAGTTGTGTATAAGCTTTGGCATGGATTGGCTGGGCTGAAAGCCTTATTTTTGTGCAGCATACCTTCTTTTTAAAAATGTATTATTTCATGGGAAGAGGGCGACACTGGCCAAGACAACATTTATTGGCTAATCTTATCTGCTCTTGAGAGCCCTAAGTAATCCTAAACAACAGAATAAATTAGTATGTCTTAACCACCAACAATAAAGCATTGCTAGGATAGATTAAAAACTAAAATGCTAATGTTTCCCCTTCAAATGCATGGGGCTAATGAACCCTATCTGACGCAATGTTGGTTAGTGGATATAAACTGTCTCATGCTCACTATTGATTAATAGTCATGAAGTCTTTGGTTGATGCCTTTCCAAAATTATTGGTGCATGGCATATTGTATCAGCATATCTATATCAGAGATTCTCCAGGGAACAGATGAGCCATACGGACCAGGGAAAGTCCCAAGTTGTGGTCTAATCTTTGATGAGCTATCTGTCTTTATCCAGAGGAGCAGAGACATGCCACTGAGTAAGTGAGCAGAAAATCAACCCCATGCTCCTACCCCTGCTCACAGTCTGGAAGTACAAGTAGAAAGTGCCAAGTGAAAACAGAATTTGTCTTGAAGCAACTATATGGCTGACAACACAGTGTCAGAAGAGCAGTATCTTAGCTCACAATTAAAGTCTTCAAGAGGTATCACAAAATTGCTGAAGAAAACCAATCAGATTTTTGATCTCCAACAGGTAACTTTAACAGTTTGAAAATGTAGAACACAATCAGGGCTATTATAACTAAATACTTGTCCCAGACAAATGCTCCACTTCAACTGTTAATTTCTTGGTCAACCAGATCATTGCCTTTCCTTTAGCCTAAGTGTAAATATCTTATGTGTCATGTCTCCTCTGGTTAAAAACACACATGATCTTTATCGTCTAATGATATTCATTACATTAGCAATGTGCTTTGTTAATTGTTTCTTGTTCTTTTGAAGTAGATTATAAATCAATGTTGTTAAGCGGATTTCTCACAACCTTATATTCAGAGCGTCTACACTCGCTTTATTCAACACAATGCATTTCACTTCTTATTAATGTTCTTGAGCATGGAGGTGGCTCCATATGACACATCACATTCAGTCTGGTTGGAGAAAGCTGCTTCGCTTTAAACAGTTACACAAGTTCTATGTGACAATATCTCACCTCATTCTACCAGGGTTGCTGTGTACGCAGGTAAAGCGAGGGAAGTGATAGCATTGTAGTAATGTCATTAAACTGGTAATCCAGGGACTGAGGGTAAAACTCTGGTGACATAGTTTCAAATCACACCAAGACAACTGTTGAAATTTGAATTTGATAAAAACTTGGAATTGAAAGCAACAATGTAACCATTGTTGATTGTCATAAAAAGTCTTCGGTCCACTAATGTCTTTTAGAGAAGAATCGCTGCTATCCAGGGTGGTATGGTGGCTCAGTGGTTAGCACTGCTACCTCACAGCGCCAGGGATATGTGTTCAGCTGAACTGTCAGGTGACTGTCTGCGTGGAGTCTGCACATTTGCCCCTTGTCTGTCGGGGTGCTCCAGTTTCCTCCCACAGTCCAAAGATATGCAGTTCAGGTGGGGTTTGCCATGGGCAATAGGGGGTGGGTATGGGTAGGATGCACTTTGGAGGGTAGGTGTGGGACTAGATGGCCTGCTTCCACACTGTAGGGATTCTATGATTAATTAAATTCAGTAACAGCTGAACTTTTCTAATGAGCATAAACGAGGTTTAATTAATTCTAAGAACTTTGACATTACCAGCATTTATTTCCCATCCCTAAATGCACTTGAAAAGATGGCATTGGAGCATCTTCTTGTGTTGTTATTAGTGCTTTGATAGAACTGAGATAACAGGCATGAACGTCATGCTACTTTACAGGGTAGAGTCAGACCATTTCATGACTCACAGACCACACCCATGAGCATTGTCCGAAACCACATGGTATTTTCATCAATTTAGGCAGGACGAAAGTTCTGGGTGCAGCTTGTGAGTCACGATTGGCTTCCAGCTCTCATTTGAGAGTTAGAAGATGTCGAAGGCAGGGGAAGTCCCCTCCAGCCCACTGCTCACAAAAGAGCAACAAAGAGCACAGCGCCCACAGATCAGTAGGACATAGCCCTGACATACTGCTGAAAGTGATCTGTCACCCTCAGACTGTACTTATAATATATCTCTTCTGTGACTGATACATGGTTGCTGTGCATGCTGCCCATTTTCAGTATTTCCATCATGAATTAGTTGTTTTCTGCCAAAGCTGACACACTGCCGTATCTCATCACCCCATTGCATGATGCACCAGTCTTATAATGCCTGTTCCTGTTAAGTCTCTGATGTTCAAAGCCACATCATGCCTCAACTCACAACCTTGGCAAGCTGCCATAGCAGCACAGTTCACCTGTTGCATCACTTTGCTCCAATTCAGATGCTGAGACACCCACAGCGAGCATCTTAACACATTCCACCATCAGAGAACGCAAAAAATTGAGCAACATCCTGCCATGAGACACACCTTTCACGTCCCAATAGGTTATGAATTTACGGACATTTTTTTCCAAAAACTTGAATATTATCAGGCAATTAAAATGGCAGTTGCAAATCATGTGACCGTTTTTAATTTGAGCTACAAGTCAAGAGTTCAGTCAGTCCCAAGGAAATGTTTAACTAAATATAAATGTTCCCAGTCATTTAGGGAATTTGCACATCAGTTTGTTTAAGAAAACAAAAAGACATAGAATCACGAGAATGCCTGCCTCCAAATTTCATACAGAATAGAAGGGAAGATGAAAAATTATTTGGTGACAATCGGAAATGAATGGCCCTTATCAAAGTCCTACTCTACCAGGATAACAACCTCAAATCTTCAGAGGTGTTAGCCCACAGGATATGGAATCAATATGATTGTCCTACCATATTTGGACAAATACTTAGAACTTGGAAGAAGTGACTTAGAGGTAGTCATGTTTGTCTTTGTCTGTTTAAAAGGTCATCTAGGATCTATTTCCAGAAGTTCCACCAACATCATCAGAAACACAAGATCAGCCAGTCTGTGAACCAAACTGGAAATTAACCACAAAATATCAGAAAGCTAAGGTATGTAACCTAGATGCTGCAGTTTAAAGTGTACCTGAGAGCAAATCTCCTAAAAAATTAAACCACAAGAAAACTGAAAGCTCAGTGAGAACTTTCCACCTTGCAAAACACTGACTTAAAAAGCATCAAAACCCTCTGAGGATTATTACAGTGCTTTCAGATCCTGAGTAAGTCCAGATGCAGTGCAGTTACCCATGAAGTTTAAATTTCTAGCTTATACTGCAAATGTCACATACCGTGAGCTGGATGTTGAGATATGTGCTGCCTACCTGGATACATATCTGGGAATAGCTACACTGTTTAATTTCTGATGTAACTCATTGATTAACAACACAAATCAACTTACCACTACTATCACATATCTATCCAAACACCCTATTCCCCTGAACTGACTACCCACCTAATCACACATGCACCTCAGCTACAGCCCATTCACTCACTCACTTATCAGCCCACTAACGCACTGAGAACTTTTGAGATCTTTAAAAACTTAACTAAATACAGCAGCTGCCATTTTAAAAAAGTAAAACCTCTGTGCTGCTCCTCTTGATTATTCCTGTTTATGGATGGCTGTGCTGCAGGGTTAGGACAGCCCAGTTCAAACAATGGGAAAATGTCAGGGATCGTAATCTTCGCAGAGGGTGATGTTTGGCTCAATATTGCAGCTGACCTCAAGGTCTGGGCCAGTCAATCACCATTTCTACCTGGATACAAAACCCATCTGATTCACATTGCCATGGTCACGAGTTTTGAGAAATTAACAGACCATAGCAAGCCTGTGTACTATTATCAGGCTTATAGTGTATTGTAGAAACCCTAAACTTCACAGAAAGACCAGTCTGCAAGAATCTAAAAGAAAGACGGAACACAAAGATAGAGGCAGTGAGTTCTGCATTTAGACAGTGAAAATACTGACTCTGCCAGTCACTATGCAAATCATAGGTGGCAGTTGGTATGCTAACTGAATTCATGAGGATTTAAACAAGATTGGAAGATTTACTTAGTTTGGCTAGATGCGTCATGTTAGTGGATCATAACCATGGAATGTTACAGGTATATTAGACTTATAGTTCCAATGGTATCCATCAGGGAAGGAATCCTTTCTAAATTAAACTTGTTGCAATCCACTTAGAGGAGATGAATTAAGAAGTTGAGCCAGTTTATAACTAGTGTATAAGTCTGTAGGTATGTCATCCAGAACTGTCATGAATCCCATGGACAAGTAGATGGAAGAATCTCCAATTCTGCCCTGACCTTGAAAGAGGTTTGGAAGATACGTGGCTGGAAAAAGAAAAAGAAAGCCAGCCACTGGGAGCTGAGCATAGCTTTGTACTGGCTCCTGCAAATTGTAGGATCCACATAAGTGACAAAGTAAATTATAACCATGGAGGGTGCTTTTCAGACGCTTTGAAAGTTAAATGAGAAGACTGTTCAGTAATTTACAGCATAAGTTACCTAATGAATGATATTTAAACAATGGTGATCTTGATTATTATAGTTAATTGCAGTAAAATTCTTAAAACTTGACTTTTGTCATGTGACCCTTACAGTCAGCCAAAGGGAAATCCTAAATATCTTTTCAAAAGTTATCAGTTTCTACATGATCAAAAATCACACGACACCAGGTTTTAGTCCAACAGGTGTATTTGAAATCACAAGCGTTGGGAGTATCATTCCTCGACACCTGAGAAAGGAATGAGACTCCAAAAGCTTATGTTTTCAAATAAACCTGTTGGACTATAACCTGGTGTCGTGTGATTTCTGACCTTGTCCACCTTAGTCCAACACCGACACCTCCACACGACAGTTTCTACATGGATCATAATGGTGTATCAAGTGAAATGAAGTACATCAATGTCCCAATGGGAAGATAGACATAGGAGCCTCCAAGTCTTGAGCTATGCGGGTAAAGCCAGGAAATGATTAGCGATGTGAAGGAGTTCAAATGAAATAGGGTTGAGGCGAAAAGTCATCAGGGCCAAAGCGACAGCGACACTAAAGGGAATACGCAAAATAGAAGGAAATTTGTGAGTCACGGGTGGAGCACAATGTTGGAACGTTGCCATATTGGATTGAAAGTCAACGATACAACAAGTTCAGAAAATGGCTGGGACTGTATGCAAGTGGGAAGAGTAAGTTGTTGTTTTTATCTGTAGCGCAAAGTTTGCAACATTTACTTTGAGACCCTGCAAGGGTGAATTGCAATAATCTTGTCTTCACTGATTAGGAAATGGCAGCTTTGTGCCTTCAATTCGCATTTTTCTTGGCAGTCAGTAATTATCAAAGAATGTAGATAACATATTATGGCCTGAAGCAATCATGAATATTACATTTCCTACTGATTGCCTCCTTGTCCTGTAAGCCAAGTCTTATTTTAACAAGGAACTTTGAAGTTGAAATGAAAGCAAGAACTGTGGATGCTAGAAATCTAAAACAAAACACAGAAAGTCCTGGAGAAACTCAACGGGTCTGGCAACATCTGGTTAGAGAAATCAGAGTTAAAGTTTTGAGTCCAGTGACTATTTGTCTCAAACAAAACACTTAAAAGCTGAACCAATTAGCTGAAATGGCAAGTACTGGAAGACAATGCATAGCATCTGCCATATCCTCACACAGAAATATTTGGGCTGCGACATAAAAGGGAGGTTGAGGGGTGGGTATGAGTTTCAAGGGAGCTACTGATAGGACCGTACTCTCAATGGACCACAAACACTTTGCATGTCCACCCATGCATTTGGTAAGGTCACATACCTCAGAGCCACTTACTAAGGCATGACAACGAGCTCCTTCAGAACTACCCATGTCACGCAATGTGAGAAAGTAATATTTAACTTGATTGTTAAGGCTATGAAGGAGTCCCTTCAATAACAATAAACAATCTCTCTCACTTTCCCCACAGATTTTCTGCTCGCTGCATTAAAAGATCAGAAGCCATATCAGCCATTCCTGTGGCTCTGCTCCTACTGATAACTAACAGAAGAAGGAAACAGTGGAAATGAGATTTTCAGGAAGCCCAGCAACATCCAACAGCTCTGATACAGCCTCCTGAAGAGGAAGCAGGACCCTAACCCTAACTCAGTCATCAAGTAGGCCCAGACGAAGGGTGAGAACCTGGATTGTGGGCTTCTTTGCAGTAACCTGTAAAGTTGAATGTCGAAGTGACAGAGATAAAGGATGTCCCAATCTATCATCCCAGAGCTATGCCAGCTGCTGAGTGAGGATTTGTGCTCCCAAGGACTGTGAGTCAGTCCCATCCTGGTGGCTGTCAAAATCATGGATGTCTTTTTGTTTGCACTAACAGCTAATTTCACAGATCACTGGAGATCTCTATGGCATCTCCCAATCATTCAATCTGCAGGATCTGCAGAATAAGTACCTGCAGGACATCACTGATTTACTCTCCCAAAAGCCCACTTCTTTTTCACGTTCTACCTTGTTAAAAAGAACCGACAGCAAAGCTATGGTGTCTCCCCCCATTGCTGGCTTCCCCCAGGCACAGGGTGAAAACCAATTGTACCCACCTTGTTTTAAGAGCACCCTCTCACCAAATTTCCATGTTGAAGAATAGGACAGGATTCTACACCCTGAAGGTTCAACATGTTTCTGATAACTGAAGCCACATTTTGGGAGATTTGCACCAGACCTCCTGGGAGCAGCCACGACTTGTACTTACTGCAGCACTCACAGGTGCCTGTTTCTCTCCACAGCCCTCAGCCCATTCAAGGATGGCTCCATGACACCAGTAGGAAATGCACTGAAGGTGGCTGATGTAAAGGTACAATGCTGCTCACTACATCATCATGGAACAGACAATAGGCCTCTTGAGTATAAGGTTTGGTGTCTGGGCAACTGCAGCGGGGCTTTGCAGTGTAGCCCAGACAGTTATTTCCTGCATCATTGTAAACATACTGTGCCCTTCATAGTCTGCACAAAGGAGTGGGGGGTTGGGGTGGGGTGGGTGTCTTGCATGTGGACAAATATGTGAACCAGATAAATTTTTTGAGAATGAAGATGAGGCTGAGAATCAGGACAATAGCCAGAAAGGCCATTCACAAGATTATGACAGCACAATGTTTCATAGAGCCTGAGAGACCAAGGACAACTGTACTGCCAGCCACTTCCAGGATGACTGAGCATGGGTCAGACTTTAATAAAGCTTGTTTCTAAGTTGTTCATCTGGAGAACAGCCCATGCTCGGATGTGGCTAACTTATTGATTTACTGTTCTTCACTTTTTAGATTTTACATTTTCTGCATTAAAGTGGGAATGGTATCTTCAGTTGAGCCAAATGTAAAGTAACTTTACAGGCATTACCCTACATCACTGTGAGGGAAAAGGCAGAGTGTGAAAGCGCTGGTGATACGGTGACATGTGCATCACCACGTCACATGTTGATAAAGTTGTGCGGCTCTGAAGCTATCCATGAGAATATAGCAAATGAGTAACTAGAGTCCTATCCCTCATGAGAGCCACCAGGTTCACATGAATCCTCAGAAAGCTTATTTTGATCTTTCCATCAACTGTATCCCTTCAATATTTGACAATGCACAGAAACTTTACGGTTGCATTGATAAGATACATGTCAGGCCTTAACTGCGTACAGTCTGAATGCCTGATTATAGGAAGGATGTGAACACATTGGAGAGAACACATTGCAGAAGCAACTTTATAAGAATGGTTCCAGGGATGAGAGACTTCAGTCATGAGGATAGATTGAAGAAGTTGGGACTATTCTCACAATTAAAATCAGGATGGTGAAGAGGCCAGACTTAGTAGAGTTTAGATATCCCAGAGGGTTGTGGGCTTGAGGATATTGGAGAGATAAAGAGGGGCAACACCATGGAGGGATCTGAAAACAAGGATGAGAATTTTAAAATTGAAGAGTTGTGCTGAGAGTTAATGTAGGTTTGCAAGCACTGAGTGATAACTGAACGGAGACTGGTGTGAGCTCGGACATGGACAGTATGTCCTGTGGATGGTCTCAAGTTTACAGTTGTCAGAATGTGGGACACCAGTCTGAAGTGCATGAGAATAGTCGAGTGTCAAGGTGATGAAATCATGCACCTCAGCAGCAGAAAGGCTGAGGCTGGGTAAGCTCGGTTATGGTATGGAGGTGGAAATAGACCCTAGTGATGACACAAATTTATCGTTAAAATCTTGTCTTTGTCTCAAATATAACAGCAAGATTGTGAAATGTCTACTTCAGCCTCAGGCAGTTGGCAAAGAGAGGGGTGAAATCTGTGGCTATGGAATTTGTGGGAGGAATTGTGCACAATAACCACTCTTCCCAAAATTTATCTTGAGGATATTTCTGCTCATCCAGTACGAGAGGTCAGGCAAGTGGTCTGACAATTGAGAAACAATGAAGACGTAGTGGTGAGCTAGAGATGGCCGTTGTTAACAGATAGGTGAAAAGTAACTTTGAGTTTTCAGATGATGTCAACAAGGGACAGCATATCCTTTTTTAAAATATTTGTTCATGGAGACACCATGAGGTGCAGGAGTAGAGAGAGAAAACATTGTAGGTAATTCTCTGACCAGAAATAAGTAGATAAGAGTGAATCAAGCTAGCGCAGTTGCACCCAACTGGATACAGTGAAGAGGTGCTGGAGGAGGATAGTATGGGCAATTGTGTTAATAGCTGCATGCAGGATGAAAATGAAAACTTTTAACTTTGATAAAATTGATTTTACTGCCATGGCAGCAGTAGATACCCTGACTGGGGGTATCGTATACGGAAGTCTGGAAAAACTGAGGAACAGATTTGGGAAGTAACAACTCATTCAGGGACTTTGGAGAGGAAAGAGAGGTTGACAATGGGGCGATAGTTTGCCAGGGTTGGGGGGGGATCAAGGGATGTTTTTCTTAATTGCAGGGGTGACGAGATCAGATTTGAAGGGAAGAAGGACAGAACCTGAGGAGAGAGAACTGTTAGTAATGTCAGCTAATGTTGGAACTAGACTGGGCGGTCAGTAAATTTAGCAGGAATAGGGTTGAGAGAGCATGAGTTCTGTTTGATGGACGCATTAATTTGCCAAGGCTGTGACAGAGCTAGGAAAAAGAGAAGAGAAATATGTCAATTTAAGACGAGGGAAGGGGGAACCCTTAAAGGAATTTTGATCCTGCAGGCTCCTGAGGAATGAAGAGAAGCATCTGAGGCAAATGATTGAAGAGTCTGAATGTTAACAGTGTAGAATTTTGAGCTCCCTACACTCTTGTTGGAGGCGAGGATGGAAATACAGGGAAATGGAGGTTAAGGAGACAGCTTCCATTAGGGAAAAGAATTTGGCAGTTCCCCTTACATTCCAGCTGATTCTGAAATAGTCAGCAGTTTTCATACAAGACCTCTCAAAATCTGATGGCAAGTTCCCATTGCAATTACTTTCCCTCTTACTATTTCCTGCTCAGTACTGTGGACACAACTATAGGCTTCACTGACATGGCACAGCCAAGGTAAATGTTGCAATGCTATCATGATTACTTTCTGTGGTTTCTGATTTTCTAACAGATTGGAGTTTTCTTACTTGTGCAATGCAGGAGTCAGCAGTCTGAAAGCCAGTATTCTCTGCCCCAATCCTTGGACTCAATTATTAGAAAAAGTGATGTTCTTCCCTTGCATCTAGTTTCCTGTGAAGCTGTAGGACAAACAGTTATCAACACAGGTGATAGGGTACATCAGAAAATAGACAGGCCAGTGGTAAGTGTAATTTAAATATTTAAACTTGCAATTTCATTTTGCAGATTGAAAATGAATAGCCCATGGTGGGTAATTGTCATTATGCTTGTAGGTGACATCGAGAGAAAACTGAATGAACTGGTCATGGTTAGCAACTCTTCCAGTCCCAATGTAAACTCCAACAAACACAAGTAAGTCAGCAAGGGATCAAGTGTACAAATGAACAAGCAAGCAACTGAACAAACCAATAGATGCTACAATTTGGGATCCCGGTCAAAAAAACACAAGTATTCAAAAGTGATAAGTGTGGTGGCTCAGCGGTTAGCACTGCTGCCTCACAGCCTAGGGACCCGGGTTCGATTCCACCCTCGGGTGACTGTCTGTGTGGGTTTCCTCCCACAGTCCAAAGATGTGCAGGTTAGGTGGATTGGCCATGGGAAATTGCCCATAGTGTCCAGGGGTGTGTGGCTAGGTGTATTAGCCATGGGAAAATACAGGGATGGGGTAGGGGTGTGGGTGGAATGCAGAGGGGTGGTGTGGACTTGATGGGCCAAATGGCCTGCTTCCACACTGTAGAGATTCTGTGATAAATTCAACCTTCACAAGAAAGGCAGCTGCAAGATGTTGAAAATGAAAAAGAACATCTGCAGCATGCAGAAGGGAATGTTAGAAGCTATAGGCAGAACTTAATACTGCTTTGAAAGCAGGAATGTGGATGGTGGGAGGGTATTCAAATCCACATCATGTGCCAAAAGTTGGAAACTTGGGTCCAAATCACAGGTAGTGTGAAAAAGGTGGCTGAAAAATATGTGGAAGTATTATAATACTGGTCTCCAATTAATGGTGAGCAGGAGTCACAGGCTTTCCAATCCATGATCATTTAATAATGATGGTATCCAGGCAACGGCCTTTTTCAGGAAGACTGCAATCTCTCTCCAAAATAGAAGGCCGAGGAGAGTGTGAAAGGAAGGGGAAGCTCTGAGAAGCAAAAGCTGAATGCTGTATCCAAGGGCAGCAGCCAATGAAGAGATTATCATCTGCTCATGTCTCCTCCACACAGCCTTGGAGAGAGGAGAGGTGTAATGGAAGAGTCCCCCAGGATCTACATCCACCGTTACTGGGACAGCGGCAGTGATAGGATGTGTGGCACACCATTGAGTAGGCCACACCAACATACATGTGGAGCAGCAGCAAGAAAGTGGCCACAGATGGCTGATGCCATGTACCAGAATCTTCAGAAGTTACATAAATGAGCTACTGGTGTCAGGGCGCCAGTGATAGCAAAGGCTGCGCCTCTCAAAGGGAGATTGGCATTAACCCCTACATCATGATGTAGAATGACCTGAGACTAATGGGATTGTGGGTAGGGGGGGGGGCACCCAATGCCAGTGGTAGTGGATATCAAAGCATTATCAGAGTAATTCAGGAGCAGTAGGCCCATTGTTAGCCTGGAGATAGGCAGGGACACTCATTGGATTACTGCTTTCTTGCCCACACCCCAACACCTAATTGGATTCGTCCTGTGACTCTGACTTTCCAATTGCCAGCCACTGTGTGATTGTGTTCAGCCGCCCACTTCCATCCCAAGTGGCAACTCTGCGTAGCTCCGGGGTCCACCAGCAGGTCCCCCCAAACCAACATTAAACTCCACCTTATGGTAAAGCTGCTACCTCTTTCTAGATATAAAATCTGGGCAGCAAGAAAAGGAGGGACAAAGTCACAAACTTTTGAAATGTGCATTGTTAACTGAATGATCCTTGGGCACAGGTGGCTGTACAAGTGCAGAAGGAAAACTGGCAGGGACCACACATGAAAGCTGCAACAGGAGCTAAGATAGTGGAAGGGAGTGAGCACCCATCCAACACCTAGAACAAGCCATGCAAGGGACCTCAAATAATGGTGACCTCAACTGATCTTGAAGTTGGCGGGACTGGTTGGGCGGTTTAACATGCTGTGGAATGGATTATTCTGTTGTTCACACCAGGGCTTGGCTGTGTGTCTGTCAGTTTGTTTCGTCCTGCTTGAAGTGCAATTTGCTTCAATGCCCAATGCACTGCAGAGAGGAATGATCACACTTTCTGCTCCTGCCTTACTGTCTCATGAGCTCTGACAGAGAATGCGCTCTGGGAAAGAGTTTCAGCATGCGCAGTTGTGTTTCTGTGTGGATTCTGGGTGAGAACAAGTTTGTGTTCAGCTCTAAAGCTTTTCATGGTTAAATAGTTAACTGAAGGGTCACTCAAATGAGATACCAGTTGACCTCTAACCCCAGCAAAGGAGATACTAACAAAATAAAGGAAATGGGAGAAACTTGGATAAATATTTGAAAAGTCAAAAGCATACAGGCAAGAAAATTGATTAATTGGATAGACTGTAAAGCATTTTTAGATGCAGTAATTTCATTTTTGTAAAGAGGATTGATCTGCTGGATATTAAATGAACCACAAGCGAGGTTTATTAGTCAATTGTCAGTCCATATTAGCTTATGTTTGGAAAAAGAAGCAAGTAATGATTTTTGAACCAAAATCTCTTGAATTTGAAGGGTTTTCTCTCAATCCTTGAAGTGCTGAGATTGGTATTATTACAAATGCATAAAATAAAGAAATGACACAAGGTGAAGAAGCATAAGTTGAATATACGGAGGATACTTACGGAGAACTTACGGAGGATAATTCCAAAAACCCCAGAACGGATGGATTTGGTTGAGATGGGAAGGCAAATATTAATATGAAAAACTTCAGCAGGAAGCCAACTCTGTCAAAATTGCCCATTTCTGACTCATACAGCCTAAGAGTCATACAGTGTAGAAAAAGTCATAGAGTCAGACAATCATACAGCGTGGAAACTGACCCTTCGGTCCAACTCATCCACACTAACCAGACATCCCATTCTGACCTAGACCCATTTGCCAGTATTTGGCCCATATCCTCTAAACCCTTCCTATTCATGTACCCATCCAGATGCCTGTTAGATGTTGTAATTGTACCAGCCTCCACCATTTCCTCTGGCAGCTTGTTTCGTACATGCACCACCCTCTGCATGAGAAAGTTGCCCATCAGGTCCCTTTTAAATCTCCCTCCTCTCACCCTATGCATATAGTTTTGGACTCCCCTGCCCTAGGAGAAAGACCTTGGCGGTTCACCCTTTCCATGCCCCTCATGACTTTATTCACCCCTATGCTCCTCAGCCTCTCACGTTCCATGGATAAAATCCCTAGCCTATTCAGCCTTTCCCTTTAGCTCTTGTTTCAAAAAAGAGTGAGATGAACATCTGTAAACAAAGGTTAGTGATCAAAAAGGATGAGAATTAATACAGGTGATTAACGTATGGGATGCAAATGGCTCACGTCTAACAAGAGAGAAAGTTAGAACGTTACCTTCAGAAAACTTTGCTTGTGGTAAGTTACCCCTGTAGATTGCAGTTACAACAGTCTATGATCAGTAGGTCGTAAAGAAATTAAAGATAACAAGGTGTGGAGCTGGATGAACACAGCAGGCCAAGCAGCATCATAGGACCAGGAAAGCTTGATGTTTCGGACCTAGACCCTTCATCAGAAAATTCTAATCCTTGTTACCAATGAATTCCTCATTCCCACTCTATAATGTGAAATTTCCTTTATAACAAATGCATTAGTAGCTTTTTGGAATGTTGGGAAGCTTGCTCTGTAGTAAGTTAATGAGGGAAGTTTGCAAGAGCACTGAAGGGTGACTCAGCTTCTGATTTTAATGCTGCCTTTCTCGGGGGGAGGTGTCTGGGGTTTACCACTGAGTTTTCTTTGAGCAGGGCAGTCCCCAGGTCATTACGTGCCTCCACCCATATGATCTCTGTGCTCAGCAGCACAAAAGAAATGCGGTGGCTGAGTTTACGCTGGATATATAATGCCCAAAATACACTGCAACGGATGAACTGAGGTCGGCTGCTGGTTAACAAGATGGGCAGCACAGTGCGCACCTACTCTCGTACAGAATTGCAAATCAGTGAGGAATGGCATAGACCCACTTAGTTTCTAAACTTTTTTGTTTCTCAGAGTATTTAGTTATATATTTCCACGCACTGCTGTTACGGAATTAGAGAGCTGTCAACCATCCTGTAAGTCTCCAATTGGATCTAGGTAATATACATTTCATCAGCTAAACTAGGTATAAGGCCTTAAACCACAGATGTCCTCTAAATTACAGAATGCAGAATATTTACAGAGTGCTGACTCAGCAGCCCCAATATCTCATCTTCTTTAGAAGCTAGCAAGGAGGTGATGAGTTTGGAATCTGTGCCGGGATGGGTGACTAGTACACGAGAGGAGAATTTGAATAGTTATAATCATTATTATCTGCACAAATCTGTTTCAGCAGGTGCAAAGCAATGATTGTGGTGTGCCACCAAAAGCATCATATAAAAGCTGCACCACATGCCCAACTGTATGCATTGGCCAACCTTCTTGTTGCAGAAATGTCAGCGCTCCACAACAAGCAAGCTGGACCAACTCGATATCAATCTCATCAGTAAGCAGTATCCTCAACTAGGTCACAGGCACATACCCTGGAGAATAGTACTGATTGAGAAGAGGAAGCACAGAGTGAGTCACATCTGGTGGGTGTGGAAAAGGCAAAGGTGCAGGCAACAGAAGGGCTGCTTGTGGCTGAGTTAAGATGCAACATTGTAACACACCCTGCTGAGTCAGTCAGGGCTCTGATCTCATGGAGCCAGCTGTGAAATGAAGGATACTTCTGGAAGACAAACGGACATTTGCATCTTTCATGATGCAAACAGTTGGCACACAGGAGGATGATGCTGTGTAGCGACATGCAGAATTACAGGCTTTGCACACCATTGCAGCATTTCCCACAACACTCTGCAATCCAATATTTGACAGCTTTGATGCACATGTTACTTTTTCCCCTTTTACTTCTATTGAAGAAGAAGGCACAGATTGATGCTCGAGCATTTGCAAATTTTAAATCCGAGATTCCCAAATTTTTGTTAAGCAAAGAAAGGGATATGGGGCAAAGGTGAAATTTGATCACAGATAGCCATGATCTCATTGAATGGCGGAACAGGCTGCGGGGCATAAATAGCCAAGTGTGTTCCAATGTTCCCAGAGAAACATGAGCCATTGATTCCATTGACGATTTGCATCTGCTTTGCACCCAAGCGACGCTCAGTTGTAAGACACAAAGCAGTACAAAAAGCAGCAAAAAGAGATGATGATAGATCTCCACACCTGTTATTGTATCCTGGAATTTCAGCAGCTTCTTTCGAAGGTGTTGGTGAAACATTTGTACCAGAAACAAATGGTAATAAACAAATTTAGTTTAAATGAGGTGTCATAATAGCCCGACGGCCTCATTTGCCTCTCCACAATTCAAGGCAGGAACCAATTAGGAAGGAGGTCCCAAAGAGGCAGGCCTTAGTCCTTACCATGAGGTTGGTGGATCTGAAATGGGCAAACAGACTGCAAGAGCCTGAGCATTCTGGAAAGCCCAGTGCCCTTATTCAGATTACAAATTGTTCTTCAGGAATGGAGCCAGGCTAGCTGATGTTTGTTGGTATCTAATGGCCAATTTCATTGTGCCAAACCCTTCTGGAAACAGTAGCTGTTAGAGTTCTATTTCTATTTCATGCCCAAGTGCCCAGACATCAGGCTCCCCCAGGGGCTCTGCATTTGAAGCCCCACCAGGGAATGGATTTCTAACGACCATCTTTCTCTTTTGGTTTCTAATACAATGCAGTGGATTAAAAGGGCTAGGTTGTATAATCTCAGGCGAATTCAGAGATGGGCAATAAATGCCTCCTGGAAACACCAAAGACCACAAATGAATTTTAAAAATGGATTCACCTTCCCACAACAGAATTTAAGACAGTAATTTGGATAGAGCTGGAGAAGGAGAAGGAAAGGAGTATACATTTATATAATTCTTTTCTTCACACATGATACCCCATGTTGCTTCATAGCCGAATAAGTACTCTTAAGTGTACATACTGTTGTAATACGAAGAAGAAGGAAGCACTACAGCTAATTGCACACAGCAAGTTCCACAACCAGGAAGAAGCTAAAATATTTAACATTTTATTTTAGGGATTAATGATGTGCAGACCACCAGATGATGCCCATTCTGATTATTTTCAAATAGTGTTAAAAATGTTTTATAAAAGTAATATTTAAGATAGGAGAAATAGGTTGCAGTGAGAAAGGGAGCTAAGATGTGTGCAAAAGCCTCTAAGTCAGACAAGCACTGAGACAGCAAGAGAACAACTTCTCAGAACCTAGATTGGGAAATAAGAGACAGAGTCTGGAGGAAAAGTCTGGAGGAAAATCAGGAAGAAAGAAAGGAAGATGCAAAGAAAAGCAAAGTGCAAATTAACTAGAAAAACAGTTAATCAATTATAGATCTGCAAATATTATATTTCTGCTTGCAAGCCATGTTCTAATCAATGAATGTTTACAGGATAATTTTTGCTGAACAGAAATACAAATGAGTTTGACACTACAGTAAGTAAGAAACTTGACAGATTAAATACGGAAAGGTGTTTCCCCTCTAAGGGAATATTGGACCAGAGGGCATAATACCAGAATAAAGTGTCGCACACTTAACACCTAGAAGAGGAGGCAGTTCTTCCCTCAGTGGCTAGTGAATCTGTGGAATTCTTTACTTCAGAAGATATCGAGTCTGAGTTGGTAAGTATATTCAAGGCTGAGATAGGCAGATTTCAAGCAGTAAGGCAATTGAAGGTTATGGAGAAAAAGCAGGACCGTGCATTTTGAGGATTATCAGATCAATCAGGATGTCATTGAATAGCAGAGCAGGCTCGATGGGCTGAATGGCCTCCTTGTGCTCCTGCTTTTTATTGTCTTATATGGAGCCTGTTCTGTGGCCTGTACTCCTATCTGACAAGGTTCTAAATCAGGAAAATCAACTTGCAAACCTATTTCGGTCATTTATTTTTTCTGTAGTTGCTGTTCTGAATGTGACTAAAAATATGATTCACTGCAAGGCCGCCTCATTTTATAATTTTGGCAATCAAAACACACATTTAAAAATAAGGAAAATATTAGAAAGATTACCATTTCTGGTAAATTCAAAACAACTGCAACACACCCGGGGCCAGCCCAAAATTGCTGCTCTCAAATGAATTCATAATGTACAAGTTAGCGCATGAATAAAAGTTGGCAGCAAACTGATTTCACGTAACATGAACTAAATATATTACATCCACTATTAAATACACAGCCATTATAGTCTACAACTGCCCATACTTTAGCACTTAAGCTTCAATTGATAGGCTGACTCAGAAGGTTGGTCGGTGTGGGGAATGGAAAACATTTACCTTTTTTTAGCAGATGATTGGTCATTCGAGCCTGCAGTTGAGGCATGTTGCGAAAGTCATTGAGAGCAGGAAGTAATTTGTTGACACAAAGTATAGCAGGGAGAAGATTTTTGAGGTAGGGTAGAGTTGAGTGACGTGGATGATGCATTTTGATAGGAGAAGCATGGACAGACAATAAGGAATAATGACACAATTTTTAACATAGTGCAAGAGCAGAGTGATCTGAGTGTATATATGTGGGTGGCAGGATAGGTACAGAGAGCAACTAATATGGCATATGTTTCCTGGGCTTTATTAATAAGGATATAAGGTCTAAGAGCAAGGAGGTTATGCTGAATTTATACAAGAAACTTGTTAGATCTGTCATAAACATGAAACAGAACCAGCGTTCTCTCAAATTTTGCTTCCTCCACAACAATATCGAATTATCATAAGAAGGAGCAGAGTATGCTCGGCCCTTCGAGTCTGCCCCATTACTCAATACAATCATAGCATATCATCCAACTTAGTTCTCTGTTCCTGTTTTCTCCACATACCTTTTGATCTCTTTAGTCCTAAGAACTATATATAAATCCTTCTTGTAAACATTCAATGTTATGGCCTCAACTGCTTTCTCTGCCAGAGAATTCCACAAGTTCATTATTCTCTGGGGGAAGAAATTTCTCCTCATCCCAATCTTGAATGCCCTACACTGTTTCTTTAAGCTGTGACCCCAGATTCTGAACTTGCCAGTCATCAAGAACATCCTTCCTCCATCTACCCTGTCTCATCCTTGTTAGAATTTTAAAGGCTCCTATAAGGTCCACTCATTCTTCAAACCTTCAGTGAATAAAGTCTTAACCAATCCAGTGTCTCATCATACATCCATCCTGCTATTCCAGGATCAGCCTGGTAAGCCTTTGTTGCACTATGTCCATAGCCAGAACATCATTTCTCAGATACAAAGACCAAAACTACATACAATATTCTAGGTGTGGCCTCACCAAGGCCTTGTGCATTGGCTGAGGAAACCATGTAAATCCTTCTCAACGTTGCCCCCTTGCCTGAGACGCGGTGAGCTTAAAGTTAAACTCAGCACCAGTCATCCCTTTTTAATGAAAGAAAGAGTCCAATAGTCCCTGAGACTATGGCAACTCTACCTTTGGGGGTCAGTTAGCTCAGTTGGCTGGACAGCTGTTTTGAAATACAGAGTGATGCCTACAGCATGGGCTCAGTTTTCCCACCCCTCCCCCCCT
>JAHRHZ010000111.1:28268678-28279463 GCA_024137785.1 Ginglymostoma cirratum | reverse complement strand
TTTTTCTGATGAAGGGTTTAGGCCCGAAACGTCAAGTTTTCCTGCTCCTGTGATGCTGCTTGACCTGCTGTGTTCATCCAGCCCCATGCTTTTCATTGGAGGCAGTTCAGAGAAGATTCATTCGGATATTCCCTGGTATGGAGGGATTGTCTTATATTTAAAGGGTTGGGACTCTACTCACTGGAATTTAGAAGAATGAGAGATGATCTCATTGAAACATATAGGATTCTTAAAAGACTTGACAGGGTAAATGCTGAAAGGATGTTTCCCTCATGGGAGGGTCTCAGACCAGAGGGTATAGTGTCAGAATAAAGGGGCATCAATTTAAGACTAAGATGAGGAGGAACTTCTTCTTTCAGGGAGTTGTGAGTCTTTGGAATTCCATGCCACAGAGAGCTGTTGGGGTAGAGTCCTTGTGTACATTTAAGGCTGAGATAGATTCTTGATCAGTCAGGGAATCAAGGGCTATGGGGAATAGGCAGGAAAGTGGACATGAGGAAAGTCAGATCAGTCGTTATCCAACTGAATGGCAAAGTAGACTCGAGGGGCCAAATGGCCTACTTCTGCTACTATTTCTTACAGGTTTATTAAGACAAGCATGAGAATTTTTAATCTATAGCAATGAATGACTCTACCACAGCATAAGATTCACTATGAGATTCATTACGTCCAATTGAAGGCAATGGTGGCAACCAGAAAGACATCAAAAAAGATCCAATTGTATTTCTTGCAAATAAAACTTTTGTTGTATGGCTTACACTTTAGAAATTATCCAGCCAGTTATTCTATAAAACAGGCTGTGTTAAATTTGGATGAAGATTCCACGCCTAATGTATGTTTTTGACCCAGATGTTCTCTACCAGCTGAGAGTTTCCTTTGACTTGTACTGGGTGGTAACTCTATTTGACAGCTCTCTTTAGCAATGGGAACAAATATTTTTTATTAAGCAGTCAAAATATAAAATTAAATTATGCAATTTTGGAATTTACTTAAACGTGTAGGTTAACTGCATATGAAAGATAGTAGTGTCCATGTTACTCCCAGTGTCGTGATGTAGTATGTTATAGGAATACAAGGGTAAGAGTGGATGAATGCTTGACTGGAGAGGTGGAGGGCTTTAGGTTCCTGAGAGTACAACAGACAATGATAACCAAACACAGGCAAGTGGAACTAGTTTAGTTTGGGAAAATGGTTGGTGTGAACTGGTTGGAACAAAGGGTCTGTTTCCATGCTGTATGACTCTATGCGTGCTTGATATGTAATTTTTTTTCCAATGTTCGGAATACATCTGAAACATATACGTAGGAATTTATTGCAACCCTCAATCCTCTTCAAGCCCCATTTCTAACTTAACTGAATACATAATATCCAGGAATGCTGAGCTACCAATCTGCCCATCTTTCAGCTGAGTCTCAGTCACAGCTATAATATCATACTCCCACACGCCTCTCTGAGCTGTCAACCTATTTGACTTATTCCTCAGTCTCTATGCCTCAAAATATATTCCATTTTTCCATGTATTTCATTCCACACTGCTATAGGAAGGTTGTTATCAAAATTGAAAGGGTCCAAAAATTATTTACAGGGATCTTTCCGGGACTAGAGGGCTTGAGTTATAAGGAGAGGCTGGAAAGACTGGGAATATTTTCCCTGGAGTGTTGGAGGCTGAGGGGTAACCTCAGATTTATAAAATCATGAAGGGCATGGATAGGGTGAATAGACAAGGTCTTTTCCTCAGGGTAGGGGCACCTAAAATGAAAGGGCTTAGGTGAGAGAAGAAAGATTTAAAAGGGGCCTGAGGGACAACGTTTTCACACAGAGTGTGGTGGATGTATGAAATGGACTGCCTGAAGAAGTGGTAGACATGAGTACAATTGCAACATTTAAAAGACTTTTGGACAGGTACCTGGATAGGAAAGGTTTAGAGGGATATGGGCAAATTGCAAGCAAATGGAACTAATTCAGTTTAGGAAACCAGGTTGGCATGGATGAGTTGGACTGAAGAGTCTGTTTCCAAGCTACATGACTCTATGACTCTTATCATGGGTGACAATGGGCCATGAGTTAAAACCTAAAATTGTGAAACAGCAAACCCAACCCAATATGCATGTGACTCCTCCCATTTTTATGACAGTGGGTTATATGGCACATCTACATCACACCTTTGAGAAGCTGATGCTATTACATCAGATCAATTTACCCAACCCTATTGGGAGTCTGAGTTAAACTTTTCTTTGCTCTCTTGTAAACCCCTTTGTCTTTTACACTGGGCCTCTATGCCATTTGCTGTCTTGCTCTTCTCTGTCTCTGTCAAAAATATTAAAAAATTATTTTCCAACACCATTCAGTTCTGAAGAAGAGTCAGGTCAGTTTCAAAATGATAAACAACCAGTTCTGAAGAAGGATCACTGGACCCGAAATGTTAACTTTGCTTTCTCTGCACAGATACTGCCAGATCTGATGTTTTTCATCAGTTTCTGAATTTGTTTCTGATTTCCAGCATCTGCAGTTCTTTGGGTTTTTTTTTGTTTTAAAATGTTAACTCTGTTTCTTTTTCTACAGATGCTGCTAGACCTGCTGAATTTCTCCGACAATGTCGGCGTTCATTTCCGATCTAAATGTAATGGTTGTTGGACACCTTTCCCAGGAAAACCAACAGCTAATTAGAGAACAGAGCCACCAGCTGCAGGAGGCAATTGTTTTATTAAGTGATTGCTTGAGGGCCAGAAGGGACAGAAGTGCTCCCCTCTCTCCATGACCTATCTTTGCTGTTCCAATCTACTGATGTTTCCTGGCATCTCCTGATCTGAAGGTCCCTGCCCTATCATCTGCTAACACCCTTGTCCGCACTTCCATCACCTTTGCTCAATCAATCTTTTCATCCCTTTCATTTTCCAGCCTTTGATACACTTTCCACTGAGAACTCTTCATTCACAATTGCTGAAGAACTACTATCACAGGCGTCCACACCTGGTGAACATGTGACCCAGTGGTTAGCACTGCTGCCCCACAGCACCAGGGACCTGGGTTTGATTCCATGAGTAAGTGACTATCTGTTGCACATTCTCCCCATGCCTGCATGGGTTTCCTCCAGGCGGTCCTGTTTCCTCCCGCAGTCCAAAGATGTATGGGTTAGGTGGCTTTGCCGTGCTAAATTGCCCCATCATGTCCAGGAATGTGCAGGCTAGGTGGATTAGCAATGGCAAAAGCATCGTTTCAGGGATAGGGTGGGCTGCAAGTCTGGATGGGATGTTCTTCAAAGGGTCGGTATGTACTCAATGGGCCAAATGGCCTGCTTCCAATTTGTAAGGTTTCAATGATTCTAACATGTCAATTTGGCTGACTGTGTGAGAGTGGAAAATGAAGTAACAATAATGAGGTCCAGTGGTTCAAGTTGGCTGGAGCTCCAGATCCAAGACATCAAGCTCCCTATCCTTGGCAAGCACCCACCACCGTCGCCACACCCCCACCCCCACCACCCCATCCCCCACTTCTGTATTCTCCTTTCCTCGTTTTAAATACTGGGAACTCAGATGTCTAACAGATCCAAGATTTGTTTATGCTGCAATAGCGTTGAACAGGCTGATTAGCTGGTGATTCAGGGTCACAATTTTCTTGATGTCCCTGTAAGAGAAGGATTTGCTGAATTAACCCTACAGTTACAATTCTCCAATGGGTTCAGTGAAAAACCTTAATTTTCGAAACTAACATGAAACTACGAACATTGATTTCCATCATAAATAAAGTTTTGTAGGTATGGGTATTACTTGCTGAAGGAACATGAAGTTCCGAGATAGTAGGAGCTGCTGGTGCTGGAGAATCTGAGATAACAAGGTGTAGAGCTGGATGAACACAGCAGGCCAAGCAGCATCAGAGGAGCAGGCTCTGATGCTGTCTGGCCTGCTGTGTTCATCCAGCTCTACACCATGAAGTTCTGAATGTATGTTTGGTCACTCCTAATGGCTCAGCAATTGGGAAAACACGGATTTGTGGGGATCACGTTGCCAGGTGAAAATCAAAAGGACTGGAAAATTGTGAACTTCCCAACCCTTATTTTTAGGGTGGCCAGTGCCAGAAGTCATTACAACCACACACCCTCATGACCTTGTCACATGATACCATCACATTTGGAAAATCCACACTATTTGAGAAACAGTTGGGAAGGTGTGGAAACGGTATGCAAACAAACTTGACTTCCATGTGTCCACTCTAACGAGGTCCCTGCAGTCAAAGTCAAACACTGGCCAAAGAGTAGGGGTTAAAATGTGAACCATCCAGTATAGGATAAGGAGCAGACCAGCAGCAGCGTGGGGGGGGACTTGGGGCATCTGAGGGGTGGACTTTGCTGCTTTGTTTTTCTGATGGCGAGGACTCATGGTGGAGGCAGGGGGAATAATCTGGACATTTCCTTTTCTTTGGGCTGTTTCTTTTATTTCTGCTTCTGTTTTTAATACCATCTTTTGTGTTCTAAGATAGCACCAGAGAATAGCGACTTTGTACACTGATCACAGGCATTCCCGTATGTGATTACACATGACAATAAAATCTATCTTAAGTCGGGATGGTGAATGGCTTGGAAGGGAACCTGCAGGTGAAGTTTATCCCATGTATCTTCTGCCCTTGTCTTCCTAGATAAATGTGGTCTTGGGTTTGAAAGGTGCTGTCTCAGGATCTTTGGTAAATTTCTGCAGTGCATCTTTTAGATAATACACACTGCTGCTACTGAGCATCGGCGGTGAAGGGAGTAGATGTGACATATATTGAAGTGAAGCAGGTTGGCTGAGTGTATCCGAGATAATAGGTACTGCAGAGTGTATGGTTCTGACAGGATCTGAAAGGGTTAGTATTTGACTGCGCGCGCCAGTCACAGTGGTGGTGTCACTGGGAGTTAAAGTAAAGAAGAATCCGGTAGTAAACAGACATGAGGCCAGTCTAGACAATCTCTGTGGTAATCTTGATCCTTTCCATATACTCTATAACTAGTTGCAGTAATGCAATAGATCTCATATTGTTTACTCAATAAGACTCTTCTAATTTAACAAACGGGTGGCTGTCCGCTTCCAGGTAAAGGACCCCCCCATCCCCAACACACACACACACACACACGCACACAATAGAGGTTGATGACATTTGTCACCCTACACCCATTTATAGCATACAAGCAGCTCCTCTTTACCTGCACACCAAGATGGTAATTAGTACAAGGGAGTCTAAGAAATTGCAAGTAACAACTTCTATTTGAGGAGACAACTGGTACATTTGAGGTGTATTTTATGCCTTCTGTTGAGTTATGCTCTCAATTACATTCCACTGAGAGAGAAAGGCTTTCAAGTCTGTTTTAAGATAGGGCATGTGATTCAAGGTGCTGCAGGCATTAGAAAACAGTTCAACATTCCAGGGATTGTGCACTCATTGCTGCTGTGACAACTCTATTCATTCCAATGTAAATAGTGTCATTAGCAATAAGATTAGTGGATTCCACTCTAGGGATGAGGTTGTTGATTTGACTAACAGCAAAAACTGGATTCAGACTCCTTAAAATCAGAGAGAGACAAATGAAGGCCACAACGTAAATGGATTAGAAAAATTTCTTTAAGTCAAGTAAGATGACCCATTTACGCAGAACATTTTCATTGCTTTACACTGTCTAAAGTCAATCTGTGCAGATTCAATTATAACATTATTCCATATGCTCATCTGATGGAAATAAAGCTACATAATGGTTCATATCAAAGAGGGTGGGAACATCACTGAGTCAGTAATCCAAAGGCCCACAGTAATGGTTTCAGGTCACAGATTCAAATGACAGCTGGTAAAATTTGAATTTAATTAATAAATCTGGAAAATAAGACTGGTTTCAGTAATGGTGACCTTGACAAATATCATTGATGTTTTAAAAACCCATCTGGTTCATTAATGTCCTTTAAGGAAGGAAATCAGCTGTCCTTACCTGGTCTGGCCTACATGTGACTCCAGACCACAGCAGTGTGGTTGACTCTTCTAGCAATCCATTCAGTTCAAAGGACAGTTAGAAATGGGAAACAAATCCTGCATTGCCAGTGATGCCTGGGTCCCATGAAAGAATAAACAAAAGTCTTGTGACATCAAATATTCGCATGGGCTTATTTCGAAGAGAGTTAAGAAATTTTATCATGTCAAAGACAAAAGTATATATTGCTACTCCTCGAGTTGTCTTATCACACAAATGTATATAAGGCTCTGAAGGTCAACTGTAAGGTGCTCAAACTGTTTAAGGAAGCACTGACTTAGGGGGCAGAAGGTACAAAAGTTTGAAAACAAGTACTAACAGATTAAAGAACAGCTTCTTCCCCGCTGTTATCAGACTTTTGAACAAACCTCTCACATACTAAAGTTGATCCTTCAATGCACCTTCTCTGCAGCTTTTCTACATTCTGTTCTACCTTGATGTACTTATGTACATCCACGATTTGCCTGGATGGTATGCAAAACAACACTTTTCACAGTATCTCCGTACATGTGACAACAATAAAACTTTAAAAAAGATTAAAAATTAAAAAAGAGAGGAGAGGTATACAGCAGTGCCAAATTTTAATTGATATTTGAGATATTCTCGTTTATAAAGGCATGGATGGAGGAGGGAAGGTCAAAGCATGGGCCCTTCCCAAGCTCAGGGTGAACAGCACCCAGTCTTTACATATTTTCGCTATTTATTTCTCACACAGACATGCACGTAAACACCAGACAATTAGCCTCATATAGTATAAATGCCATTTTACAGGTAAGGTTTGAGCCAGTATTTTAATATTCGTTCCTTCTCCATCACTGTAAACCTGGATTATCGGTGCTCTCCCTGCCACAGTAGCTGACAGCCTTGGTGTTGCTTTCATCAAGGCTTGTGAGTGTTAGATCAGCTACACACATTCCTGAGGCTGCATTTGAGGAGATCACACCTGGTAAGTCACAGAGCTCAAGGGAGAAAGACCATATGGTGGTATGAAAGAAGAAGTAGGAAGCCAGCTATTCTAAACTACCAGTAATGACAAACTCTACTGCAGAAAATACACTGCACTGCCTTGGCTCTACCATCTTTCTGTTGCCTTCATTGGGAAGGGAGGTAAAAGTTTAGGCCATGTGGTAAATGGATCAGTTAAATGTTTGATGCAAGTATAGACAGCACAATGAGTGACTCTGTTGCTGATCCCTGTGTTAGGCTGGGAGGAATCATCAGAAATAATGAGGTGAGAGCAGACTATGGAACACTATCAAGGGAATAATCCTTGCAGACACATGGTACAGTTGGTTACTTTAAATTCCCCATCCTGCAATAGTAAAACAAAAGATTACAATGTCCAAATGACTTCAACAAAAGACAATTTCAAAACTATACTGTAAAATTGCAAAAACCTGTCTTGATGAAGTCTTGATGAAAGCAACACCAAGGCTGTCAGCTACTGTGGCAGGGAGAGCACCAATAATCCAGGTTTACAGTGATGGAGAAGGAACGAATAACAAAATACTGGCTCAAACCTTACCTGTGAAATGGCATTTATACTATATGAGGCTAATTGTCTAGTCTTTACGTGCATGTCTGTGTGAGAAATAAACAGAGGAAATATGTAAAGACTGGGTGCTGTTCACCCTGAGCTTGGGAAGGGCCCATGGTTTGAACATCTAAAGCTTGTGATGCTTTCAGAATTCCATCAATTTTAATGTTCCTTGCCGGCTCAAACCACAATCCATCTTGAAATGTTGGAATATCTGGTTATACTGAGTTTAAATGAATCATATTTAAACCAGAAATGAAAACTGGAAGCACTGAAGAAATTCAGCAGGTCTGGCAGCATCTGCAGTGAGAGAAACAAAGTTAACAGTTCAAGTCTGGTATGATTCTTTTCCAAAACTAAAGAGAAAGGTTAGAAGTGATAGGTCTTACACTGTATAGAAAGAAGGAGCAAGGAGCGAGTGGAACAGAAGAGAAGGTTAGAAGATGAGGGAGATGAAAAATGACAGGTGTCACAGAATAAAAGACAAAGAGGCAACACTCTCTCTCTACATGTGCTGCTAAACTTTCTGACTTTCTCCAGTACTTGCAGTTGTTACTTCAGATTTCAGTCTTTGCTGTATTTTGCTTTTATATTTAACAAGTCATGTGCCTGGGTCAACCTACTTAGCTGCATCCTACAAAAACTAAGAAGTTGATTCTGCTCAGTACCAATGTAGATCCAGTCATGCGGATCTGTATGCACGTTTCCAGCCCTTTTTCACCCGTTCTGAGCCTCTACTAACAGGTGCAGTAACCAAAAAAAATAGTTATTCTGACATAAATGTCGTTGTGTTTAATTGGGCCTTTACTCCTCACAAAACAGCCAGGATACTCTTTTGAAGGTTGGCATTATAATTAATGTTTCTGGTTTATATTTTGAACAGTATTTACTAATTATTATATTGCATACTGTTTCTTAATGCTAATTACCCCAGCAGTTCTGCGGATGTAATTACAAATTTCAGAAGCATTTACAAATCAATAACATGTTAACAAGAAATGAATTGCTAATACCTAAAGTAAGATCTTCATCTGGATGTGGTGTCAGAGGTCCAAAGCATGCCTGGATTCATGTATTTTCAAGAATGGTGAATTTATATGATAACAATTAGAGAAGATGAGAAGTTATATAAACTTACCCGATCTGTACAGAGTGACACTCATTTGCATTTCTTTGAAAAAAAAAATTCTGGTCCTACAAGCTATCAAACTGTCAGTTAAACAAACTGCTAAGTCATCAATCAAACAACTTTAAGAACCTGATACTTCAGCAGTTTGAGAGTTTGAATTCTGTAGTGAAAATCAATATCTCAAAATATAGTAAAGGCCGGCAGCACTAAAATTGACCATGAAGTTGTTGGGAAAGTTACAAAAAAATCCAAATGGTTCACTAAAGTATTTTAGAAAAGGCAAATCAGTTTCAGTCTATGTAGCGCCTGTCTCACATCAACATGATTGACTCGTAGCTGCCCGGTGAAGTGACTGTAAGCTTTATAGTGATGTCAAACCCTCTTACAGCAACGAGAGGTGCATCTCGGCAGTATATGTGGAGAGAGAAACAGACTTTAACCTTTTGGGGCCAGAGATCCTGCTTCAGAACACTTTCTGTGTCTGCTTCCGCATCCGCAGTTCTTTGTTTTTTTTATAGAGGTGCATCTTGCTTTATTATGTTCTCCAGTTTTTACAGGAACTATTTCCATACTTTACTTTTCCACAGTTCGGTAGCTAGCTGTATTAAAATTCATGTGCGCTTCATCTATATTGTTGATGTAGCACAGGTACTCATGCTTCTACCATTATCTGATGACGTTTCACTGGAAACTGGTCATTTTGATTACAACGTCCGTTGGCAATCTTCTGCTGAAAATGTAGACATTTCTGTTTGATGGATGAGCTACTTTACGTTCAATTAAGTGGTTATATCAACTACCCTTTGCTCTGAAATGTTTGCTGGGCTCAGAGGTTGATTCTGCCTACTTAAGTGCATGTATACATATTACATTTCTAGTAACAATGTCAACATTTTAACAATTTTCAAGGACACATGCTAATACATGCTTCTCAAGTTCAGACAAGTATACACTCCTTGTTCTCATACAGCATTTGGCTTTGGGCTTCTTATTCAAAGTAAATTCCTTCGTCTTCTATTGTCACAACAGTTTCTCAGTAACAGCAAATTCTTTCATTGCAACACAATTATTTGATGAGTTATAGCAAATGTTGCAACTTTTAGCTTGAAACCAGCTTTGTACTTCTTTCTTTTCTTCCAGAGGAAGCATCCCTATGCACAGTTTGTCATGGGTGGTGTGGACATGTTTTAAAATTCCCATGAATCTTCTTGGTTACATGGTGTGTATTGCCTACTTGATCACATGTGCTGCCTTTTAAGACAAGTAAAACATGCATTTCTGACGTTGTTATCAAGTCCTAGTGCAAGCACAATATTGTGCAGAAAATTGGAAGTTTTAACAAAGAAAACCAAGTGTAGGCCTTAACATGACTTTTGGCACCAGGATATCATAAAAGATCAGAAACATTAAGTACCATGACCATTTTTAAAACCTTTATTCCAAAATTTTTCGTCTTAAAGCAGATCTCTGTCATAGAGTCATACAACACCAAAACAGACTCTTCAGTCCAGCCAGTCCATGCCGAACATAATCCCAAAGTAAACAATTCACACTTGCCTGCTCCTGGTCCATATCCCTCTAAACATTTTCTATTCATGTATCTATCAAAAAATCTTTTAATCCAATTGTTGTAATTGCACCCACATCCACACTCTCTCAGGAAGTTCATTCCACATGAGAACCACCCTTTGTGTAAAAATTTGCCTCTCATGTCTTTTTTAAATCTCTCTCCTCTCACCTTAAAAATGTGCCCCCTATTTTAAAGGGAATTGAAAACTGACTGCAACCCTGGTCTGTGTGTGCTAATGAGAAAAAGTATGCAAGTGAAAGAAGGTGTGCTAATTTACTGAGTTTCATGTATACTAGCCTCGGTTTGAGTGCTAGTATTCTGAGGAAGGGTCACTCGGCCCAAAACGTTAACTCTGATTTCACTCTGCAGGTGCTGCCAGATCTGCTGAGCTATTCCAGCAATTTTTGTTTTTGTTTCTGATTTACAACATTCACAGATCTTTTAGTTTTCATCGAGTACTAGTGTGTTGTGTAGATCACAGTTGAACAACCACCCACTCATCTCAGATAACAAGGCGTGGGGCTGGATGAACACAGCAGGCCAAGCAGCATCATAGGAGC
>JAHRHZ010000111.1:28256887-28268278 GCA_024137785.1 Ginglymostoma cirratum | reverse complement strand
GCCTTGTTATCTCGGATTCTCCAGCATCTGCAGTACCTTTTATCTCTGACCCACTCATCTCACCTGCATTGTAGCAAAAGGATCTTCTCGCTCTGTACGCTAGAAGCCAGCTAACTAATGAGCTAGTTAAAAAGAAACAGGATCACAGAAGCACTCTGTCGCTCTGAGAGCTGCCAGTCAATCACCTTCGAAAGGAAACATGATGAAAGGGTAAACAGGAGATACCAAATTCCAAAAACCAAGAATACCCAAATTGACTGCTGAGCTATCAACGTTCCACTATCTACTCTTCATGAACAACTCAGAGAGACTGATCTGTATATCTTTTAACTTTTATCTTTTTGGATTCATTTCTTCAATCTAGCCGACGTGCATGCTGTATTATTAATTCTTTTCAGGTTCGGCAATTAATAACTCAGTCTTTTTCCTAACTAAAGAAAGCCTGGATAAATTGGCTCCTTTTAAAACACAAATTCATTTTGTTTGGGGAAAGGCATCCACAAGGAAGGGATCCTTTGCAAACTAATCTTGTTGTGGCCAACCAAGGGGCTGGTGAACAAAGAAAGCGAGCCACGTAATCCCTCGTCAACCGAGAATTTAACAATTTGAGGTATCCATCTGAAACCAGAATAACTTGGGAGATCCTTTCCTAGGGTTTAATTGTAACAGAAAAAGTAGGGACATCTTATATCTCAGGTCAACTTATATGCCATGATCTCCAAAATAAAGAAAAATATATCCAAATCGAATCTTAGTTGTTTCTTATTATCTAAACAATGACAGATTTGATCCTGTGAGAGGAAGAAAACCTTTACATAGGAATACTTATTTCAGGCCATAAATCTTGGCTTCACATATCCACAATCTATGGTTTGTTCAATTTATAACAAAATAGGCTGTTGCTATTTAGAACAATTTCAGTCACCAATATAAAGCAACAAACTAACTCAATCATGGGATCATTGCATACCAGAGTTGCACACAGCTGTTCCCACACTAACTTCCTGTTTTCTACCTTATTAGTCATTCAGGCATGTACCCAACAGGGAATAAATTGGCCATTCAGAGCTCAGAAGCTCATGGGGTGGGATAGCCAGCGCCTCCGCAGTTACCTAATGGGCTGGAGCAGCCTTAAACATATGAGTATCTGGATAATCAACAAGGATGTTGATGCTTTTTAGAATGGAGTAGGGTAAAAACAAAGGGCAGATTCTTAAAGGGGTTTGAACAATATGGGCCATGATGAGATTTCTAGCAGAGTTGGACACAAAGTCTGGTGAGACCTACCTTGAACTCAGTGCCTTTGCTGCATAGTGAGGTGAGTTTCTCGCTAAGAAGTGGTGAGTTGCCAAGTAAGGCAGATTATAGCTTGTTAACCACTCCAACTTGTCTCGCTGTATTCAATTTCCTATCTCAACAAACTCGCTTAATAAGTTATACATGAAGAATCTTCAACATGGAAATCAAATAGAATCAACATGAAAATCCTTTCAACTTCAGCTCACTGCTCACTCTGAAGGACCTCCATGTTGAACGCTGCGCATCATCATCTCAGGGCACGCTCTATGGTCACCGGCCACAAGCACCTCCCATTCACTGAAAACGTTTTACAACATGTGCCAGCCTCAAAAATCCCTCATGGCACTTCTTCAATCCACCTACAGCACACTTTTGTGCTGCACCTCTGGTCTCACTCACCATTTGGATAGTTACACAGTTGAAGCCCTTGAGGTTCATAACAGAAATAGCACTGTATATTACACATAAATATCATAACTGGGCCCATGATGTTTTTTTGGCACTCTTTACACTATTTGCAGAGACAGGGTTCAGCAAGACTCCATTGGACTCTTTTACCTCCCTCCACCCCCAGTCCCAGTCCCAGTTACATCTGACCTGGCATCACCTGATATCACTGAGCTTCTAGCTATGAGCAATAACAGCTTTTAACTCCTTGGGCTCCTCTTCCCCTTCCCCCACACCCCCAGAACTTTCACGCTGCCCATTAGCTATTTACAACCTAAAATGTTTACATTTTCATTCTACTCCTACTCCCCCCAACCCAACAAGAGTCATGGTCAGGCCTTCTGAATCAGAAGAAAAGATACTGTGGTGAGTTGACTAATATGCCCGGCAGTGTCCTTTTTTTTTCTAAAAGGAGTAGTAGGAACACATCTACCTTGTGACGGAGGATATGAACAGTCCACTGTGGTGGCTGGGGTATGTAATAGCTCAGGAAGCGTGAGTTGAAAGGAACACCAAAGTAGAGCCATTTCTTGTGGCGTACTTAGGCTAGTTGTGGGCAAGACAGAGAGTTCTACAGACCCATCCCTGGGTCTGCTTTACTTTGTATATATACCCAGTTGTGCTATTAAGCAGAACTGAATGACATTCCCATCACCAAAATCACTTTTTTGTAACCTAATAATCACCACCAGTAATCACCCATGCAGCCAATTAAATATTTACAAGCAAAGCCCATTATGGTCAATGCAAATCATCAAAAGTCAGGGGTTCGGGCCTACTTTAAAAGAGGTTCAGGTGATGTCACAGACTATCTTTCTATTCATAGGTGGGCTGTCAATCCAGGTAAGCCAGGGCTATTTGCTGCTCAATTACAGTACTGATCTGCTTCATCTGAGGATACTTTTGTCGGTGGTGACAAAGTGAGAACAATGTCAAACAAAAGAACACAAGATTCGGTCAAGTCAGTTTTGGTCCCACAGAATATATCCAAGTAAAATTGCAGACCATGACTGACACTTCTTCCTGCATCCCTGTGGAGAAGCCAATACAGAATAATGTCTGCTTTGTTGACGATTTGGACTTTATCTTGGACATATTCCACGGTGGGTTCAGGATGGCATCTGTTCTGAGGGTCATCAATAGTTTGTGATCCCTCTGGAATAGGGACTTGAGGCCTAAAACCACCCAACAGCCAACCCTGCATTGCAGATAAAGAATCCTATCAGTCTGAGTTCAAGACACCATTCAGGTGCAAGACCGTCAAAAGGAAATAAGATAGTATCTCATCCTGAGTGCTGCCAGCCAGGTGCCATCAGAAGGAAACAAAGCAAAAGGATTTCAACTGACCTGCAAAGCCAAGAATCTCAAAATTGACTGTTCAACAATTCACCTTCCACTATCAATTCTTCACAACGACGCATAGAGACTGATCTGAATATGTTTTAACTTCTCTTATTTTTTGGACTCAGTTCTCATTTCTAAACTGTGTGAATGACGATTGCATTATTATTTCTTCTCCTGTTTAGTAATTAATAAAGTTACTCTTTGTTAACTCAAGAAAGCCTCCTCCATTTGGCTCCTTTTAAAACACATACTCATTTGGTCTGGGAGAAAGGTTGGCACAAGGAAGGGGATGCTTTGTAAAGGAATCTTGTTGCGATGAAGTGAACAGATGAGTGAATAAAAAATCGAAGGCAGTTCATCCCTCTTCCCCTGATGACTTGATAATTTTGGGTACCTTGTCTGAAACCATAATAACTTGGGGTCTTGGGATTCAAGTCCATGGCTCCCTAAAGAATGCATATTGCATTCTTGCCTTTATTGGTCAGGGAATTGAGCACAAGAGTCAGGATGTCAAGTTGCAGCTTTTACAACACTTTCATTAGGCCACACTTAGAGTATATTGCATTCAATTCTGGTCGCTAAATTACAGAAAGGATGTAGAGACTTTGGAGAGGGTGTGGAAGAGATTTACCAGGATCTGCCTTGACTTTGAGGACATGATCTATAAGGAGAGGCTAGACAAACCCAGGAACAAAAGCAAAAGTTGCTGGAAATGCTCAGCAGGTCTGGCAGCATCTGTGAAGACAAAATCAGAGTTAGCATTTCAGGTCCGGTGACCCTCCCTCAGAACAGAAAAACTCAGGTTGTTTTGTCAGGAGTGGCAGAGGCTGAGGGAAGATTTGATAGAAGTCTATAAAATTATGAGATGCGTAGAAAGGGTTGATGGTCAGAATCTTTTTCACACGGTTGAAATGTCTCATACTAGGGGATGTGCATTTAAGGTGAGAGGGGAAAGTCCAAAGGAGATGTGAGGGGCAAGTTATTTATGCAGTTGTAAGAGTCTAGAACATGTTGCCACGGTAGTGTTGGAGGCAGATATGATAGAGGTGTTTAAGGGACTTTTAGATAAGCATATGAATATGCAAGGAACGGGGAGATATGGACCAAGGACAGGCTGAAGGGTTTAATTTAATTTGACATCATGTTCGGTACAACTTCATGGGCTGAAGGGCCCATTCTTGTGCTGTACTGTTCTATGTTCTAACTTGCGGATACTTGCCTGGCGTCTGACACATAGGACAGCCATTCTCATTTTGGCAACTGAAATAATTTGTTATTTTAAATCACGATTTACTGTTATAGATCATAGAATCCTTACAGTGTGGAAACAGGCCATTCGGCCCAACAAGTCCGCACCAAACTTCTGAAAAGCATCCTACCCGGATCCATTCCCCTACTCTTTCTCTGTATTTCCTATGGCTAACACACCTAACCTACACTTTGCTAAACACTATGGGCAATTTAACATGGCCAATCCACCTAACATGCACATCTTTGGACTATGGGAGGAAACTGTATCACCTGGAGGAAACCCACACAGACACAGGGAGAATGTGCAAACTCCACACAGACAGTCGCCTGATAGAGGAATCAAACCCAGGTCCCTCGCACTGTGAGGCAGAGTGCTAACCACCATGCCACCATGTCGCTGTTAATTCAGCGGTTTCTAGGAGAAGCACATAAATTTGTTTTTTGTGAACTTTCTATGTTCTCCTTTAACAGGTTTCTTATACCGTGGATGATTTCGCTTTTTGTGTGTCCGCTTTTCATGTCAGTCTTTGTGCATTAACATGTGAATCAGCGAAAGTGTCATGCAGGAAAGGACAAACAGTTCTGAATGCCTCATGCACGATAATACAACTACATTGCATCTATCCAGACCTCATGCCATCTCAGGCTTTGTGAATTGAGAGACCTGGAAGGAGGGGAAGGATTCAAGCAGAGCCCTCCTACTCAGATTGTCCCAGCTTATCCTAGATAGCCACGAATGCCAGACAAATGTCCTCCACAAATCTACTATTATCATGCCCACTGCTTAAGAAACCCTCTACTTAAACCATGCTAAGAGGACTGACTCACTAAAATAGATCAGGCAGCTGCACGCACCACTTAGAATGTGATTAGTTACCACTATTTTTTTTCAGGAAGTTCTGCTACCTTCAGGTCAAACTGACCATACCACTATCTCTTCCTTACATAGAAAGTAGAACATAGAACAGTACAGCACAGTGCAGGGCCTTCGGCCCACAATGTTGTGCAGAACTTTTACCCTAAACCTAAAGTCTACCTAACCTCCACCGCTACCTCATACTATCATCCATATGACTATCTAACAGACTCTTAAATGCCCCTAATGAGGCTGACTCCAGTACCCTCTCCGGCAATGCATTCCATGCCCCGATCACTCTCCGAGTAAAGAGCCTACCTCGGATGTCTCCCAGATATCTACCTCCTTTCACTTTAAAACTATGTCCCCTCGTAAAAGCTACCTCCACCCTAGGAAAAAGTCTCTGGCTGTCTACTCTATCTATATCTCTGATCATTTTGTACACCTCTATCAAGTCACCTCTCGTCTTCGTTGTTCTAAAGAGAAAAGCCTTTTCACTCAACCTTTCCTTGTAAGACTTTCCCTCCATTCCAAGCAACATCTTGATAAATCTCCTCTGCACCTTCTCCAATGCTTCCACATCTTTCTTGTAATGAGGTGACCAGAACTGGACACAATATTCCAGATGTGGCCAAGCCAGGCTTTTGTATAGCTGGAGCATAACTTCACAGCTCTTGAACTCAATCCCTCTATTAAATGAAAGCTAACACACCGTACGCCTTTCTTAACAACTCTATCCACCTGGGTGGCAGCTCTCAGGGAACTGTGAACATGAACCCCAAGATCCCTCTGCTCCTCCACACTGCCAAGAATCTTTCCGTTAACCCTGTATTCTGCTTTCAAATTTGTCCTTCCAAAATGAATCACCTCACACTTTTCAGGGTTAAACTCCATCTGCCACTTCTCAGCCCAGCTCTGCATTATATCAATGTCCCTTTGTAACCTAAAACAGCCCTCTGCACTGTCCACAACGTGACCCACCTTCGTATCATCCGCTAACTTGCTAATCCACACTTCCACTCCTTCATCCAAATCATTTACAAAAATCACAAATAGAAGAGGACCCAGAACAGATCCTTGTGATACACCACTCATAACTGAGCACCATGTTGAATATTTTCCATCCACTACCACCCTTTGTCTTCTAAGAGTCAGACAATTCTGAATCCAATCCGCCACATATCCCCCATCCCATGCCTCCTTACCTTCTGCATGAGCCTGCCATGGGGAACCTTATCAAACGCCTTACTTAAATCCATGTATACCAAATCCACTACCTTCTTCCACGTGTTTGGTCACCTCTTCAAAGAATTCAATAAGGTTTGTGAGGCATGATCTACCCCTCACAAATCCATGCTGACTATCACGAATCAAGCTGTGCCTTTCCAGGTGATCGTAAATCCTGTGTCTCAGAGCCCTTTCCAATAATTTGCCCACCACTGAAGTCAGACTAACTGGCCTGTAATTTCCAGGGTTATCCCTGTTCCCTTTTTTGAACAAGGGAATGACGTTTGCCTCTTTCCAATCTTCTGGCACTGTACCCGTGGACGGTGAGGACGAAAAGATCATCACCAAAGACCCTGCGATCTCATCCCTCGATTCCCATAGGATCCTTGGATAAATCCCATCAGGCCCAGGGGACTTATCTATCTTAACTTCCTCAGAATTCCTAGCCCATCTTCTTTACTGACATCAACCTCCTCTGGCCTACCTGCCTGTTTCACAATGTCCTCCTCTACAACTAGGTCCCTCTCAGTCGTGAATACTGAAGAAAAGTATTCATTAAGGACCTCTCCTATCTCTTTAGGCTCTGAGCACAAATTCCCTTTACAATCCTTGATCGGCCCTACCATTTCTCTGGTCATTCTCTTGTTCTGCACAAACGTGTAAAAAGCCTTGGAATTTTCCTTGATCCTATCGCCAAGGTTTTCTCATGCCCCCTTTTAGCTCTCCTAAGCCCTTTCTTCATGTCCTTCCTGGCTAACTTGTATCCCTCTAGAACCTTTTCTGTTCCTCTTTTCCTAAACCTTACATAAGCCTCCTCCTTCCTATTTGGAGGAATTTGGCATATTTGGATGTCAGAAGATTTCCAGGTCATTTAGTCAGTGAGGGAAGTACCGAATGAATAAATGATGAAAAAAGCTTTCGTCTATCGCCATAATTCAGCACCATTTTGATAGTTTAAGATTAAGAGAAAATGAAAAGTTGCAGATTAAAAAGAAATCCATCTATGCACAAGTTCTGAGCTGGCTCAGAACCACCACCACCCTGCCAGGCCCAACTAACATCAAAGTTGCTGATCCTCGGGAGCTATCTTTCACTGCTGGGCCGATTCACCTTCGCCACCACCTGCACCGGGCACACTAATAGCGGAGACAACCCTCGTGGTCGATGTTTCCATGGCGCCATCCCGCCACTGTTTCACTGCCACCAGTGCCAGACCCAGCCAACGACAACATCGCCGATCCTAAGGTTCCATCTTTCGCTGCTGGGCCTACTTTGCCAATGTCGTCTCAGGGCTCGCTCTCTCCTGAGCTGGGCTCACTTTCTCCTCTGGGCTGGGTCTGACTTCCCTGCACCGTCTTCCACAAGACTTGCCCTCACCGATGCCGGGAGCAGCTGACTCTGTTGCCGCACATGCTCGGGAGGCTGGGTCCAATCTTGACCCACCAACGACACCGGAAGAGGTTTTTAAGGAGAGAAACAAAGACAAACGAGAAGGAAGCAGACCAAGAGTAAAAAAAATGAAGAAATCAAATGGAAGCAAACAAGCCCTGGACCAGGAGTTCAGACGCAGCGATGAAGGATCGAAGATACTGAGATGTAAAGCGAAAGTCTCCTTCAGACTTCTGTAAAATTTCTTAGTTACACTGATCATATATGTACGTGAACATATGGTGAACAAAAATATTACCACCAACAGCCTCTCATACTTCTTGGGGACTCCATAAATTATTTGCATTTGAGACCAGCTCCCTTTCACGATTTGTGAACCAAATTTGCAGCTGAATTCACAAAGCTGACTTTGGGCTATTTATACTGTTTAATGTGTTACATTTTTCTCATGAGTCTTCAATTAATTGATCAAAGAACACACTGTAGTTTCAGATGGAGAAAACAGTACAAGTCCAGGTGTGGTTAAGAACACTGGTGAATATATTGGGCTGTACTAGCTTTGTTGAGGGCCACCAGCTGAATCATCCTATTTGTAAAGTAAAGGCATTAAAAATAAATATATGCAACTTCTTTTTTTCAACTCACAAAATGTTTGGAGCATAGTTTAACGTGAGGCAGAGTTTCTGGAGGTGGGTGAATTTTAACAGTTCCCCAACTGACAGGGACAGTTGAAAGGCAATGGGGTCATACCCATTGGGTGCCCATCCCAACCTATCCGATTGCAAGAAAGCAAGGATACATTGAAAGACACAAATTGAGTTCTAACATAGAGTCATACAGCATGGAAACAGGCCCTTCAGTCCAACCAGTCCACATTGACCATAATCCCAAACTAAACTAGTCCCACCTCCCTGCGCTTGTCCGATATCCCTACAAACATGTCTTATTCACGTGCTTATCTAAATGTCTTTTAAATATTATAACCGTGCCCGCATCCACCACTTCCCCTGGAAATTCAATCCACACATGGATCACTCTTTGTGTAAAAAAGTTGCCACTTCTGTCTTTTTAAAATCCTTACCCTCACACCTTAAAAATATGCCCCTTGGTCTTGAAATCCCCCACTCTAGGGAAAAGACATTGTTATTCACTTTATCTATACCGTCATGATTTTATTAACCTTTATTAGCTCACCCCTTAACCTCCTACACACCAGTGAAAAAAAGCCCCAGCCTATCCAGCCTCTCCTTGTAACTCAAACCCTCCATATCTCTGGAGCCAAACTGTAATTTTTAATTCTTGCCCAGTTTGGGAAGTGTTGGTAACTTCCCTGTCAAGCGAAAAGGTGCCAGGAAGTGTACATGTGGCTACCAGAGATAAGAACAGCTTCAATACAGTTTTCCCGACAACTGACAGGAAGCATCTAGGATACACTTGAATCCAGACAGAAATTGCTGGGGATTCTCCAGTTGTGAGAAAGTCTATTCTTTCATGAGAAGTGAGTGTCCCTGGCAAGACCAGCATTTGCTTCCCCTCCCTAATTGCCTCCCCTCCCTCAGACTAAGTGAGTCATTTCAGATGGCCCTCAAGAATCAAACACGTTGTCATGGGTCATGGAGCAACACGCAGGCTAGACTGGGTAAGGTTAAATGAATTTCCTTCTCAAAGGACATTACTGAACCAAAAGTGTGTTTTACAACAATTTGGTGATTGTCACCATGGTCATGATCCCTGAGACTAGCTTACAATTCCAGATTTATTGATCAAATCTAGATTCCCATGCCCCTAAAGCTGAAACTTGTGATTCTTGCTTACTGGTCCAGTGACATTACAACTAGGCCTCTGTCACCTCCCTCACTCTGTTTCATTTTCCTTTCCTCATCCCCTAAAGCCATCTGCTTTACTATCTATAATTAAATGAAAAACTCATTGGTACAATGGAGGTAGCTCTACAAATAGCCAAAGCTAATCCACCAAACCCAAGACATTTGGAAAGTTAAAATTGAGCCGTAGTTGAAACTGGTTTGTGGTCTTCCTCTCTTTGTGACAGATTTCTGAAGAAAGAGCAGGAACTAAGAGGTTATGTTTATATGATAACAGTGTAAGAGACTCAGAAACTTTCCAGACATACTAGCATTCAAATATACAAATTACATAGAATTCAGGTAAAACTCCTGCAAACTCAACTACGATGGAATGGACTCTGTCTCTGGATGGCTACACAGCATTTCTCCCACATGGTCCTATTTTCCCAACTCTCAAGTGGTCAAGGTTTCAGAAAAGGTCAAAGAAAACATTTCAAAGATTGTCTGAAGCTCTCCTTAAATCACAGAAGCTCATCATTAATAACCTGGAGGAACCTGTTACAAACTGTTCAAAATGTCTGCAACTTGTCCATCAAACTGAATCATACTTTGAATCAAAATGTCTTAAGAACGAAATAAAATGAAGTAAAACAAACAACTGAGGATGCTGGAAATCTGTAACAGATAAAAGCAGAAATTGCTAGGGAGTGGCGGCAGATCTGGCAGCATCTGTGAAGAGAAAACAGTGTAACATTTCGATTCCAGTGACTCTTCTTCAGAATTTCCCTTATAAAGACTCTGGATGCAAAACCTTAATGCTAGTTTCTCTTTGCAGATGCTGCCAGACCTGCAGAGTTTCTCCAGCAATTTCTGTTTTTATTTGCATTTATGATGAGGCAGAGATATGACAGAGAGGGAAAGAAAAGGAAGGAAATTTGGTACTCTGGATCCCACTTGGCTTGAGTGATGTTCTGCCCCATGTGTCCAAAAACCTTCAGGTCTAAAATCAGGCAGTTCAGTCTCACGAAGACACATGGTAACCCTGAATTAATGTTATCCATGAATCAATGCATGCCAACACATACTGGTGTGAATGGATTACGATAATTGTATTTACGTATTAGCCTCAAGTTGAGTACAAACATACTATGATTCAATCCAAAATCTCTTGAGAATTTTAATCTAAAGATCTGTAACTGTTTTTCAGGAAACAGGGTAGCTGTTACTATGGCTCAGATAGTCACAACTTGCATCTAATTTCTTGGCGATAGTAGGAACTGCAGATGCTGGAGAATCTGAGATAACAAGGTGCAGAGCTGGATGAACACAGCAGGCCAAGCAGCATCAGAGGAGAAGGAAAGCTGACGTTTCAGGCCTAGACCCTTCTTCAGAAATGGGTTGGGGTAAGGGGGTTCTGAAATAAATAGGGAGAGAGGGGGAGGTGGATGGAAGATGGATAGAGGAGAAGATAGGTGGAGAGGACACAGACAGGTCAAAGAGGCGGGGATGGAGCCAGTAAAGGTGAGTGTCGGTGGGGAGTTAGAGAGGAGATAGGTCAGTCCAGGGAGGACGGACAGGTCAAGGGGGCGGGATGAGATTAGTAGGTAGCAGATGGGGGTGGGGCTTGAGGTGGGAGGAGGGGATAGGTGGGAGGAAGGACAGGTTAGGGAGGCGGGGACGAGCTGGGCTGGTTTTGGGACGCGGTAGGGGGAGGGGAGGTTTTGAAGCTTGTGAAATCCACATTGATACCATTGGGCTGCAGGGTTCCCAAGC
>JAHRHZ010000111.1:28144227-28256487 GCA_024137785.1 Ginglymostoma cirratum | reverse complement strand
TGAAATGGTTCGCGACTGGGAGTTGCAGTTGTTTAGTGCGAACCGAGTGTAGGTGTTTGCTCTAAACAACTGCACCTCCCAGTCGCAAACCATTTCAACTCCCCCTCACATTCCTCAGGTGACATGTCCATCCTGGGCCTCCTGCAGTGCCACAACGATGCCACCTGAAGGTCGCAGGAACAGCACCTCATGTTCCGTTTGGGAACCCTGCAGCCCAATGGTATCAATGTGGACTTCACAAGCTCCAAAACCTCCCCTCCCCCTACCGCATTCCAAAATCAGCCCAGCTCATCCCCGCCTCCCTAACCTGTCCTTCCTCCCACCTATCCCCTCCTCCCACCTCAAGCCCCACCCCCATCTGCTACCTACTAATCTCATCCCGCCCCCTTGACCTGTCCGTCCTCCCTGGACTGACCTATCTCCTCTCTAACTCCCCACCGACACTCACCTTTACTGGCTCCATCCTTGCCTCTTTGACCGGTCTTTCTCCTCTCCACCTATCTTCTCCTCTATCCATCTTCTATCCGCCTCCCCCTCTCTCCCTATTTATTTTGGAACCCCCTGCCCCTCCCCGATTTCTGAAGAAGGTTCTTGACCCGAAATGTCAGCTTTCCTGCTCCTCTGATGCTGCTTGGCCTGCTGTGTTCATTCAGCTCTACACCTTGTTATCTCTAATTTCTTGGCTACAGGTTTATTTCACGAGATAACAGACCCATTCTGCCCACTTGCTCTCTATTCTTGCATAATACACTGTTTGCCCAATAATTACATTTGACACAGAAGCAAGACAATTGAGAAAGTGGGCCATTAATTTTCATCTAATTGCGGTGCTTCCATGACATTTGGAAGCCTAGCTTGTATTCTTTACTGTCAGCTGCAATATAATGTCAACCAAAAGGGATTTCATTTCCTGAATATCCAATTAGTATGTAGCTACAGGCACAGGTTTCCATACATCATTGCCCACAGTACAGGGAGTTGTTGAAATTCATTCTTCCTTCATCAGATTAGCTGTCACTGCATCTTTCAGAATGAAATAGGTAGCAGGTTAGATTCTTGGAACAAGGGCTCTCCAATACATAGCACAATGGCAACTAATATAGTGAAAGGGACAAGCAGTGAGGTGGAGAAAAGCTCAAGGAAAAGATGACCAGGACACTTGTATGCAATATGGAATGTACAAAAGTTCAGAGATGCTGTGGAGCTCTCATGAGTATGTTCCCAGTGTTATTTCATGAATAGTGGTTTTCTGCTGGATCCACCACAGTTTTGCTCTTCAGGACATCCTGAAAATTAAGACTTTAAACCAGGCAAACACTCAAATTTCAATTCTTGAGACTGGAATTGCATGCCATACAATTCCTGATGTCACTCTCCCATTGCCTGACCAGCGGTGCCCACAGTCACTATGTTCATGATGGGGTGGCAGGGTTGGGCTAGAGTTGGTGCCATCACTCCTGGAAGCAGGCCTAAGCTGGAAACCAAGCCAGGTAAATGTCAAGGTGAGCAGGTTAAAGGGTTTGCCTCAGTTAGCGCGTACATAAGCCCAGATCTGTATATGACTGCTAGGTACCCTAGTCCTCTTCTCTCACTTTCTTCACAGTTATACACACACCATGCTCCTTCCTATCTCCATACATTCCTCCCCACTCTATGCCCCTGTGGCCCAATGCCTCCTCAAATCTGCTATGCCCTCTCCATTCCTTTGCCTTCATGCACCTTATGATAGTGCAAATTTCAGAACTTTAATAACTGTTCATGGATTGAAAGTATCAACAAAAATAAACTATTGCCCATGAAAAGAACCAACAATTACTCTGTCTGGAATGACCTGTTAAAGACAAGGACAAATTTATTCAAGGTTTGAAATCAATTAACCATGTCTGGGAGAAGAAAGAGTCTAAGCAATATAAATAAACTCTTTTATCAACTTTTTGTTAAATGGCTGCCTCATGCTACAAGGACAACTGATGGCCCTGCAGAGGAATTTAAGAAGTTAATCACGGTAAAGCTGTATCTTCAAACAGAATGACCATTCCAAATGTAACAAGGAACAAAGAAGATACTTCTGATAAGAAGGCAAACTGCAGACTTGCAATATTGTGGGTGACAGAATCTAAAGAATCATCAATATTATCATATCATAGACATTAAGGATGAAAATATTTGTATAAGAATCCAACACCAGAACAATTCAATGGCAGAACTTCAAAGAACAACACTGTACAAGGATTGAACCCTGGATACTTCATATTGGAATCATGGCTAAATTCCACTATGAATTGTGGAATAACCAAATTGTTTTGTGAGGACTAACTTGCTTACTTGAGGGTTCTTATTTTGGTTGCTGCATGCAGTAAAGGTTAAATCATTGATTCAGTCCTTGATTGTCCATAAGATTTCTTAATAAGTAGCCAAATTAAAGGAAGCTCAAGGTAATTTACCCACAACAACCTCAGAACTTCTCATACTCCCTCATATCCCTTGCCTTCTCTAAAGCCCCATATCTCCTTATAAACTCACCTGCTCCCTCCAGTTCACTTTTCTTCGATAATACCATCGCTGTTCCCTTCAGTATTCACAATATGCGGAACTTATGAGACATTAAATGACAGAGCCATTGAAATTCCATTTGAAAGTTACTCCTATTATATGTTCCAAGCAGGTATTCAAAACTCTCTTCCAAACATTAGTCTATTCATTGTTTATTAAGCTGTCAATCAAAACAGAGTTCATATCTGCATCAAGTTTTTCTGATCTGAATCTAGTAGTAGGAGTTTTGAATTCAGCCAAATATTCAGAACTAAATTCCACTGCACAGCTCTGCCAACAAAACCTCAGAGCAACAAGGCGCGGGGCTGGATGAATACAGCAGGTCAAGCAGCATCATAAGAGCAGGAAAACTTGACGTTTCGGGCCTAAACCTTTTTTCTGATGAAGGGTTTAGGCCCGAAACGTCAAGTTTTCCTGCTCCTATGATGCTGCTTGGCCTGCTGTGTTCATCCAGCCCCATGCCTTGTTATCTCGGATTCTCCAGCATCTGCAGTACCTATTATCTCTCAAACCTCAGAGCAGTCAGCTGATTATCAGATGTTCATTTCTTCCACTGTTTCAAAGACTGAACAGATGACTGGACTTTCAAACAATACATAGATTAAATCGCAGGTAGTTATGAATATATTAAGATCTGAACTCAACACTGTGGAATGTTGAAGAACACATTATTCAGTGAATAATGTACGCTAACGTATCTGAACTTTTTCACAATGCTTGTTAATTTATTGATCCCTTCCTTTCCTAAACAAAGGCCTATCATTAATCACTGTATATATAACATTTATCATACAACATTATATTCAACAACTTTTGCCCTGATTCAATGGAAATAATAGGATGCTTAAAATTCCCTATGGAGTAGGCAAGGACAGGATTGCTCCATGTGACCTCTATACTCTCAGCCATACCCCATGCCCTTCAAAGTTATGCATAATACAAAAGAGAACAGAATACCTGGAATCAGGAACCACCAACCATGCTTAAATCCCACCCATCCATTCCAACATAGTAATGAAAGTCTGACTCAAAGAGTCAAATCTGAATTCTCGAAGTCAAGTTAAGCTTGGACATGAGAAAGATGCAGCAGCTACAGAACTGCAAAACAAACTCATCAGAGAAATTTCCAGTACTGTCTGAAAACATTATAATTATAGAACATCTGTAATAAGCAGAATACTGCACATAATTTAAATTTACATCCCTGCAGAATAGTACATTCATCATTAGAAGCTAAATCCTTTGAGGTTCCTCTATCCACAATTATCTTCTTTAGCTTCAGTAGAACTTTAGGCTTTGCATTGAAAAATCACAATTACAGCTTTACTTGCAAAATAAAAATCATTTCAGACTTCTGGAACCTTATCATTTAGATGTTATTTAGATTCACTCTTTCTCTTGTGATTTGTGTGGGGTTTTTTCTGATTTCAAATCTGATATTTCTTCTAAGTGCCCTCTGAGAACCAGAATTTAGAGAAATGGATAGCAACTCGATTTGGATTGCATCCATTTGAAACAGTGTAGCTGTGTCTCAGGGCTACTGAGTCTGGTGGTGGACTGCTGATTATATTCCAGACAGAAGAACATCTGGGGATGGAAGACCATTTATCCTGGTTTTGCTGTTCAGAGAAAAATCAGAGATCTCCAAATTATTTCTTGTTCAGATTACTAATATACCTTATTGACTGGGACATTGAATAACCTGAAAACTTGCTCAAAAGGCATTTTTAGATCTTAAAATCCAGTAGATTTTGCTTGCCGCATCCAAACTACTTCCACTTCATTGTTTGGATGCAATGGGGCAATTCTGCACATTCAAGGTGATGACTTGGCTCTAGGTCTTCTATGCTCTGCTCTACAGCCACATTTTATCCTTTGGTGAGCTAGTTACAGGAGAACTTACCAGCATTTCAATGCCTCTCAGGGAGCTCTCGGAGGCACTTTGCACCTTTGCCCTTTGAGCTGGGGTAAACAGCTGTTTAGTGCTAGTGTGGCACAAGCAGTGGAGGGCCTTCTTGAAAAGAGGCGACACAGGGTTCTTGCTGACTGTCCAGCCAGCAGCTGGGACACTTATCTCCTCCACAAAATTCTACCTTAAATATCAGAAAACAACAATGGATAAAAATTGTTCATAGCCTGATCATGAAGTGAGATCCCAATACATTACAATTTCCTTTTCACCCAACTGTCTTAGTGAGTGAATTTGTCCTAGTTCTCTGCCTGTAGTTTATAATTCCCATGGATATTCTGCCGGCTTCTCTACGAGTGTTGCTTTCAGTCTCAGACTTATTTATTTGACGGCAATTGGGGAATTTGTCAGGCAGGGAGAGAGGAAACTGTGCACCAGACCTGCCCCAAACAATGATAGCAAACAATCATGACTCACAACTAGTCCTGAACACAAGTTCTGAGGAAGGATCACTGGACCCAAAACGTCATCACAGATTTCTCTTCACAGATGCTGACAGACCTGCTGAGCTTTTCCAGCAATTTCTGTTTTTGTTTAATGACTAAATACTACTTCCCTGTGCTCATGTCTTGACCTAAACCGTATTCAAAAGGCAGAAGGAGTTCAACTAATTACGCTTGGGAGGTCAAAAGCAACCAGCCATGCCAAGTCTGTTCAAAGAGTTGCTGGTCAGGCAACAGCTGACTAATGAGCAGCTAGTTACAAAACCACAGGTCAAAGACATGTTAGTTATTGAACAAACACTTGCTAAAGAACAGGTCAAGGGAAAATCAGTAGATTTCATTGGCCTCCTACACCATGGTGGAACCCCAAAAAAGCTGAGATTATCTATGTTGGCATAACAGAATTGTTTCATACAGTCAATAAGATGGAAGTGTGTGACTACTTAGGGTTGGCGTAAATCTTTTCCCCTCCAACCACCACTGAAGAGAGTTTGGATATCAGAGATCGAAGTTTTCTAAAAGATGCAAACGATGAGAAAGATAATTGGCAGTATGGCCCATTTGACTTCATCAATAAATCTTTACTTGAAGTCATTGAGACAGTAACACTACCAGGTGAACAATTCATTATTGCAGATTTGAAAGTGATGTCAGATGAAGTCAGATCATAAGCCCAGAAAGAATATTTTAATTCTTCATTTGCCAAAAGAGAATTATCAATATCAGTGACAGAAATCATGCTAAGGGGAAGTGGCGGTGGCAGTGCAATAAGTTTAATTGGAATAGTAATCCTGAGGCTCAGGCTAATGTCTTGAGATATGGATTCCAATCCCAGCATGGTGGATGGTGGAAGTTGAATCCAAAGAATGGTGACCATGTAACTATTGTTCATTTCCATAGAAACCATCCAGTTCACTAATTCCCTTTGGTAAAGGAAACCTGCCATCCTTACCTGGCCTGGTACACTTGAGTCCAGGCCAACAGCAATGTGGTTGACACTAGAGACCCCTGAGCAATTATGGACAGGACCATGACTAGATGGTTGGTTATCTACTAATCCAGTTACAGCAGTGAATCATGGTGCATCATTGATTACATCTTGCAAGAAATATTTTGAAAATTCTTATTCAAAGATTTAATTTGAAAACAAAATGATTGCATACAGATGTGACACAGTGCGGAGCTGAAGCAACACAGCAGGCCAGGCAGCATCAGAGGAGCAGGAAAGTTGACATTTCGGGTTTTTTCTGGAAAATTTTCTGGAGAAGGGTCCCGACGCAAAACATCAACTTTCCTGCTCCTCTGATGTTGCCTGGCCTGCTGTGCTCGTCCAGTTCCACACTGCGTTATCTCTGACTCCAGCATCGGAGTTCTTATTATCTCTGCATACAGACTTTCAGCAACGTCTTTAATAGATTTTATTGCAATACATCAATGTGATCAGCAGAATCTTTCTCAGTTGTGCAATCCAGACCAGTAGCAGTTGTCTTTGAACAAACCAAGGACCCAGGATTAGCCAAGAGTTCAAAACACAGAAGTTGGTTTGATCTGTCTTTACTGCTCTGTCCCTATGTAATAGGCTGCCATGAGTGTTCAAGATATGAATGTGCCAGTGTTGGACTGGGGTTGACAAGGTCAGGAGTCACACAACACCAGGTTATCGTCCAACAGGTTTATTTGAAATCTCAAGCTTTCTGAGCGCTGCTCCTTCATTAGGTGAAGTGAACATACTGAAACAAAAACGGAAATTGCTGGAAAATCTCCACGTGTCTGTGAGTATCTGTGGCAAGGAATCAGAATTAAAATTTCAGGTCCTGTGAGCCTTCTTCAAATCCCTCAGAACCCATTCCGTAGGTCACTAAACCCCAAACATTAACTTTGATTTCTTTCCACAGATCCTGCCAGACCTGCTGAGATTTACCAGCAAGTTCTGCTGTTTGTTTCAGATTTCCAGCATTCACAATCATTTTGGCTTTTTGACTACTGAGATACTGCTCCCTTAGACTGTACTGTCTCCACTCTTGCTGTTCCAATATCTAGGTTTATGCCTTACCTTACAGTGACCACTCGGTAGTTCCAGAAAACTCTGTTATTTACGCATTATTATACATCGTACTGATCTCTGTAACATAGCTTTCTCGTATGTGGTATTCCATCCTTTCTTCTCAGTCCTGATACTGTGTATCATTGCTACCATCCACAGGCAATAGGTTATTATTTGGCCCTAGTAATGGCCTGTTAGCTCTATTGTTGGAGGACGACTAGGATTTCTCAATGTCACCCTATTTAGAGGCTGTCACATTCCCCACTCCACACCACACTTCTAAGATGCCCTCTCCCTCATATACCCTGGAAGACTAACCTCACTTTGTCAGTGTTGGAGGTCCTTCTATTGGTTCTTGAGCATTTTTTGGTCTGCACATCACCACCATCCTCAATTAAACAGTGAACCTGCTATCTGATCATTCAATGACTGATTTGGGGAAACACAGCCAGTCTCTATTCCCACACAGTGTGGGCCTCTGACACCCATTTGAGGTTGATAGTGAATTCCTGCAGCCCATGAAAAAAAGTTTAGCCTCAAAAGTCTTTAGATGAAATGAAAAAAACACAGAATCTCAGCACCAACCAATTTCTGATAGCATTACCAGGTTCAACACTACTGTGAATATATATTACTCAGGATGTATGTTAGTCAAGATACATATTAATCATGGGATATAATAATTAGAATATCTATTAAACAGGCTACCTATTAACCAGGACACGCAGTAATAAGGACATCCCTTAATCAAGGCATAAATTAATCAGAATGCGTATTAATCAGGAAATATATTAATCAAGAAATGTGTTGGTCAGGACATACTTTAATGAGAATACAAATGAATCAAGATATATATTAATCAAGATATATATTAATAAGGAAAAATTTTAATCTGTACATGTGTTAATCAGGACATACATTAATCAAGGCATATGTTGTTCCAGATATATGTTAGACAGGGTATATTTTAATCAGAGCATATATTAATCAGAACAAATACTAATTGAGGCAAATATTCATTACTATATATATCAGATGGATAACTAATTGCTGCCATTTATTCTGGCTTACAATCTCTGTACGTTCCACAATGGCACAGAAAGTACAGACATCTGGTCGTAGTGCAGTACGATGCCATATGGATAAGAAGACCCATGTTTTGATCCTCACTGTCTGCTGAGTTAGCTGATCACAACAGGGCAACAGATGGTTATACCAGTTGGCATCAGCACCAACCCCACCTTCCCCCAACACTTTCCACCCCCCCATTTCCCTTCCCCACCCATCCCAGCAAGAAAAGGAGAAAACACTGTTAGGTTTCCTGCTCCTTCTCCAGTGACTCCTACAAAAAGATGTGCCTGCTGTGCTGGGGTAGGATTGAGCTCTGTAGGATACTTTCCTGCAATGAACAGTCCATCACCTAGACTCACACACTTATTTATCAGAGGATGACTTCAGTGCATGGCAAACAAACCCATGAGGAGTCAGTACCCACTTAACAGAAGGGGAGAAAGTGAAAAAAACAACAACAGTGAGAGCCATAAACAAACCTGACAACATGTCACTCTCTAAAAAAAGTTTCGAGTGGCCAAGCACATCATAAAAAAGGAAACAGGCTTGGCCTTATTTTGTAATAACCTTTTCAGCTAAGAAGAGGAGTGGAGTATTTACCATAACATTTACATCACTTTCTTCGTCGGAAGTACTCAAACCACATCCTAATTAATAATAAAAGCCCTTGCTTAATAGAATTTCTGTGTACACATTTGCGTCCTCCTTTCTTAGAAATTGCATTTCTCTTTTCTAAAAACAAAGACTTCTCTTTTTAATTTGTGAAAACAGATGTTCTAAAATTTCTTGAAGGAAGTGAGAAGATGTGGATGATGGGATAAGGTTATTCGTTGTGCTAATATGCCTCTCGTCCCAAGCAGTTTGACTAGTAAAATTCAATTTATTAGACCAATTATTGTCAGTTTTAGCAAACACCGGTAACAGGGATTGTAACTAACACCTGCAAAATCACTGTTTTTTTGCTGCGGTGTGCTGCTACAGTGCTTTCTGCTTTTGATTGTCTTTATATGCTCTTAATTATAATCACAGAGGGAAAGAAAATATAGGAGACCTCTGCAATTTAACAGATTTTTTTTGGATGAATGCACTTTACGATGCAGAGAGTTGAAATCAAATTTCTCTCCAAATTCTAGTAATGAGCCCTCTGAATAATTTCCGTGAAAACTCTAATTTGTTTTTCTGATGGCTGCTTTTGTCAAGTCTGCTGAATAAAATCAGATGATGACTGTAAGGTTTGGTCCTGTATTAAACTGGGATTATTCACGGAGAAGTCTTGACTATTGTTGCTTTCTTGCTGACATAAAAGCCTCCTCACCACTCATGAGTCCTTCAGAAAGGAGAGGAAGTCCTGAAGGGCCATAATCATTAGTGAATTTCAGCAACCACTGACACTGAATTGGCTACTGCCTCAAAAAATAAGTTGCTCCTTCCACAAATACCTATTAGTTCTATCCCATATTTAGTACTTGGTTTGTATTCAAACAATTATTACAAGGCAGATTTCACAAACATGCTGCTGACACAAAGCTGCATACACCTGGAACTCATGTTGGGAATTAATGGGCAGAGGCCAGCATGCTCCGCACGATATTTCAAGCACAAATTCACCAGACCTATTCTGCTCAATCCTTTACCGTATTTAACCTCCCGGGGAAAGCTCCACGAAGTTTTGTAAACTTTTAATAATTTATAGTCGATCAAATAACCATCCTACGGTTCATCCAAACAGTTAAAGTATAGGCCACAGTTTATCTAGCTTACTTTCACAAACCATGCATAAGTAAGTCTACTATACCTTCTCCTCCAAGCAATGAATTTCCTGAGGGAACATTTGGAAAAACAATTCCTGATCTCCAAACAGATTTCAAACATCACAATGTAGTTTATCATGATATTCATTGACGCTTACAACTCCATTTTTAACTTTGTGAAGACTTTGACTGATAAGTGGTGAGAAACATTTATTCTACACAGACAATGACCATTTATTAGAAGAGAGAGTGTAACCACCTCCCTTTGAAATTCAATGCTATAACGTCACTAAATCTGCCAACAACACCATTCCTGAGGTACTCATTGTTCTCGTTCTTTATTCTCAAAGGTGTTCAGAGATGACAGAGAGTTGGGGGAAACCGTCAAAACTCCAGAAAAGCATGCAGGACCTCCTCCTGCTGCGGACGATGGCGGTGGATGTCACAGCGGATCTCCAGGAGGTGCAGAGCCAGCAAGCCTCACTCTTTGCGTCAGAGGCCTCCAAGATAATCTTCTGGTCCAGGGTCCACACCATGGAGCAGGACAAGATGTGTTTGTGTTTCTTCTTCCAGAAGGTGCACAAATGAAACTCTGCGCTCAGCAGCCTGAAAGAAGAAGATGGCTCAGTAACATAATCTCAGTCTGACATCCTGAGGATCAGCAAATCCTCTTATGCCAGACTGTATGACTTGAAGCCCACTGACAGCACGGCCTCCCAGTCATTCTTGTCCTCTATCATGGAGATGACAGCATGGGGGAAGAGGTTGGACCAGCTGCTATCTCTGAACAAATTGACAAAGACCCTCAAGGCCTTTGGAAAGAATAAAACTCCCAAAAGTAATAGCTTTCCAGCCGAGTTATATTCTGTTCTGTGGGAGTTGATTGGTCTGGACTTGCTGGAGATGTATGACTGTGCGCTTCTGACAGGAACCATGAGTGAATCCATGAGGAAAGGGATCATCACCCTCATCTACAAGCGGAAGGAGGAGCGGGAGGAAATTAGAAATTGGTGAGCAATTTCACCATTGAATGTGGATTCCAAAATCCTGTCTAAGATGTCAACTAGGTCAGGTCTGGTCTAGATCTGTAATTCACCTCGGTCAAGCCTGTGCTGAATAGGACAGGAAGACCACTGAGAGCCTCGCACTCCTCAGGGATACGATCGCCTATCCTGCTGGACGCCTGCCTCATCAACCTGGACCAGGAGAAGGCCTTTGACAGGATATCGCACACGTACATGTGGGACGTGGTCTCCAAAATGGGCTTTGGGGAGGGAATCTGCAATTAGATCCGACTGCTCTACACCAACATTGTTAGTGCAGTCTCAATCAATGGGTGGGAACCTGAAACCTTCCTAATCGGATCTGGAGTCACACAGGGCTGTCCACTCTCTCCGGTCTTGCTTGTGTGTTGTAGAGACCCCTTTGCCGAGTCCATCAGGAAGGATGCTAGCCCAAGAGGGATGACTATTCCAGGCAGAGGAGGCCTGCAGGTCAAAGCCTCCCTGTACATGGATAATGTCTCCGTTTTCTGAGATAATAAGGTGTAGAGCTGGATGAACACAGCAGGCCAAGTAGCATCAGAGGAGCAGGAAGCCTGACATTTCGGGCCTAGACCCTTCTTCAGATTCTCCAGCATCTGCAGATCCTACTGTCTCCGTTTTCTGCTTGGATCCACTATCAGTGCACAGGCTCGTGAGCATTTGCGACTAGTTTGAAAAGGCCTTGGGTACCAAGGTAAATTGAGGCCATGCTCTTTAGAAACTGGACTGACCAATCTTTTCTCCCCTTGACCGTTAGGTCAGATTACCTGAGGGGCTGGGCATTTGGTTCAGAGGGGCTGGGGCGTGCGCTAAAACTTGAGAGGAGTGTGTCACCAAAGTGAGGCAGAAACTAGGCAGATGGGAGAAGCGATCCTCCTCCATTGAGGGTAAAAACCCGGTCATCAGGTGTAAGGTACTCTCAGTTTTGTTGCATGTGGCACAGTTCTGGCCTATTCCCCAAACCTGTGTCAACACAATCACCCAGGCCATCTTTCACTTCATTTAGGGGTCGAAGATGGACCAAGTCCAAAGGGACATTATGTATAAAGAACTGGACAAAGAAGGGAAAAACATATCCCATGCTACCCTCACCCTGATGGCCACCCTTGCATGTGACTGCATCAAACTGCACGTTGATCCTCAGTATGCAAATGCCAAGCGTCACTACACACTAAGGTTCTACCTGTCCCCGGTGTTACAAAGGATGGGACTGGCCTCACTGCCACAGAACACTCCAAGTAGTTGGACCGTCCCATATCACCTGTCCCTTGTGGAGAAATTTGTAAAGGAAAAAACCTCTGACCACAGAGCTATCAGGCAGTGGTCAGCACATAGCGTCTTCTAGACCCTTCAGGAAAGGGAGAGGGTGGATCTTGTCGGGTGGTTCCCTGTGCAGACTGTCCAAGGCATTTGGCAGAATGCCTCATCACCAGAACTTTCCAACAAGCACCGGGATATTGGTTGGCTAGTGGTGAGAAGGGTTCCACCCGTGAGATCCTTTATGCACGCCCAGACCATCTGTGCCACCACAGGCTGCCCTCAAAGTGGCTGCGTAGGGGATGAGTCTGTCACACACCTCCTTCTGGAATGTACCTATGCAAAGGCAGTCTGGAGAGAAATGTGATGGTTTTTGTTGCGGTTCGTCCTGAGCAGCTCTGTGACGCTGGACTCGGTGCGGTACAGTCTGCTCCCTAGGATGCACACCTAGACAAACATCAACTGTGCCTGGAGGATCATCAACTCAGTGAAAGACGCCCTTTGGCTTGCCCAAAACTTGCTGGCCTTCCAGTTGAAAGAGTTGACCCCAAGTGAGTTTTGCAGACTGGCATATTCGAAGGTCTATGTGTCAAGGGACACACTAAAGCTTGGGGCAGCTGCTGCCAAGGTGCTTTGGGGAAAGACCACCATATAAGGTCCTTCTGCCATAGCATAATGGCGGCCAATCCAGTAATGGAACCCTCCCTGAGGCCTCAGCTAAAAGCCAAGAGTCTAATTGTAAGTGTAAAGAAAGCCAAACACCCTTTTTTCTTCCCTGTAAATAAAGACAGTATAGATCTGAACAGCTTCATTAACTGTGCATGCACATAAAGATATCCGTTCTACAAACAAAGTATATTTTGGCAACAAAAAGAATTGCTCTTTCAAATGTTACTCCCTTTAAGAATGAGGCAAGACTTGCTTCAGAGATAATCGGGTACAGCTGACGTGCTTTGGAGCCTATACTTAAGGGTTGGTTTTCCTCAGCAAGGAGAGTTGGTTGGGTAGGGCAGAGAACAGATTGGAGCTTGTACTGAATGCTGGAATGGAAATCAATAGTTGTGGAAGACATACTGACTCCTGCCGCTGGCTTTAGCAAATGGATGATGAGCAGTATAGCAACTGCGAATGAGAAAGTCAAAAGGATCAGCCACATAAGTGCCAAGGTTAATAGACTAACTTAAAACAAAGCAATGACTTGACTGGAACACATAAATCCTGAGGAGTCCTGACAGTGTAGATGCAAAGGTGATGTTTCTTCTTAAGGGAGAGTCTAGAATTAGGGGGTCACTATTTGAAAAAAACAGCATTGGCCCATTTAAAACAAAGCTGTTGAGAATTATTTTCTCTCAGAGGATTGTGAGTCTTTGGAGCTCTCTTCCTGAAAAGGTAGTGGAAGCAATGTATTTGAATATTTTAAGGCGGATGTAGATAGATTCTTATTAAGCAAAGAGGTGAAAGGTTACCAGGGGTAGACAGGAATGGCGATTTGAGGTTACAAGATTAGCCATGATCATACTGAATAGTGGACCAGGCTCGGGCAGCTGAATGACCTGTTTCTTGAGCAAGTATTTCGATGTAATGCCCAAAACAATTCTTCCTGAGGGCCTTAGATAACAAGGTGTGGAGCTGGATGAACACAGCAGGCCAAGCAGCATCAGAGGAACAGGAAAGCTTGACGTTTCGGCCCTAGACCCGAAACGTCAAGCTTTCCTGCTCCTATGATGCTGCTTGGCCTGCTATGTTCATTCAGCTCCACACCTTGTTATCTCAGATTCTCCAGCATCTGCAGTACCTGTTATCTCTTCCTGAGGGCCTTGATCCCTTCAAAATCATCTTGCAGCTACAATGGATCTTTGTGGAATGAGAGTTTTGTTCACCTCTTCTCCAACAAAGACGTTGAGCCAAGAGCCAAAATAACCTTCTTGGGCAACTCTAAGACTTATTCCACCAGGAACACAGTCTCATGTCCACATTACACCAACAATAATAGACCATAATACAGTCACCCATATTGTTATGATTTACAATAATTATTGTTTCTTCTTTTGCATGGATGCTTTGAAATTAATCATAGAGTCATAGAGTCATCGAGCATGGAAACAGACCCCTTGGTCTAACCAGTCCATGCCGAACATAATCCCAAAAATAAACTTGTCCGATCTACCTGCCCTTGGCCCATATCCCTTCAAACATTTCTCATTCATTTACTAATCTAAATATCTTTCAAACATTGTAATTGTACCCACATCCACCACTTCCTCTGGCAGTTCATTCCACACACGAACTACTCTCTGCGTAAAAAAGTTGCTCCTCAAGTCCTTTTTAAATCTTTCTCCTCTCACCTTAAAAATATGCCCCCAGTCTTGAAATCCCTCACCCTGGGGAAAAGATACCTGACATTCACCTTATCTGTACCCCTCATTATTTTATAAATCTCTATAAGATCACCTCTCAACCTGTTGATTAACAAACTTGATTATGCTTCTCAGTGATTGTGGTGTAGTTCCTACCTGCATCTGTTTGCAAGCCACCTTATAGGGTCAAACCGGTTAAATAAAAAAGGGCTAGCTAAGGGAACAGGTTACTGGAGGTCTCTGGTTCATCCCTTCAGATTAGAGAGGTGTAAAAAGACTGCCAGCCACTTCCAGGACTTTAGATAAACTTTACTCTTTAAGAAGAGGATATAAGCAGGTTTCCTCATCAGGACAGGATGCTGTTAAACTGCTCTCTCTGGCAACAAGAAAAATGCTGAGGACAAACCAGCAACATTCACTGGTTCAGGCATCTTCAGCCCACAACTGCATTTAACTTGCATTCCCCATTCCCATTCACACATCCAGTTCCAGCCCTCCCCACCCACCCCATACCCCTGATCTGGAGGATACTCTGCAGACAATATTTCCACCTGGCAAGGGCCTAACCTTCCAAAGAAAGTGGTGTCAAGCATTCACATGATTTATTATGTTCAAGCTGGCCATGCAAGCGTAAATACCCACCTCCCATTTTATGCTGGATCAATGGGAGATGGGATGGGAGTAGAGAAGTCTCACAATTCTTGGCTCAGTGTAGTCAGAAATCACAGCATCAACTGACCCAGAGTTATTCCATCACTTTCTCATCAACACAAATCCAAAATCAAAATCGCTCATGCAATAATAACTTAATATTAATGTTGGTTCTGTAAAAGGCAGGTCAGTACTGGTCTGAGACCTGTTCCTTAATAACCGACTAACATCACTTTTATCAATTTAGCATTCACTATTAAAGCAGTAGCTCAATAGCATGGGGACAATTCAGAATAGGAATAATTACTGTGATATTTTACCACTAGTTCACACACCATGGTCAGCGGTAAGCTTGTTGTAATAAAACAGCCTATTGCAATATATTTATTGTAAAGTACTGGACAAAATGTGTTGCAATCCCAGTGGTCTCTACATCTCCACTCAAGTTGAATGGAAAATTTAGTTGGCTGTTTTGCCAAACAGAAGGAATCACACAATTTCTTGATGTCCAACAGTTTTATTTTCAGGCATAATGTTTTCGCTCAATAACAAAAGAATTGCTGGGATCACAGCCGCTTCCCACCATTGCTATGCAAACTGAGCAGTAAAATAGTGTTGATTAGCATTTCAAGGAGCAACACATTAGTTCTGGCAAGAAGAGCTCCTCTCGGCGGGTAAGATCTTTTTTGTCCTTCGTCCTGACATCTGTTGTAACTTTTCCAGCCTGAGGGAGGGCTGCGATGGAAGAGAATCTTGGTATTTGTATCAGTGCCTCAGACTACAAGAATGCAAGTCTACAAAATGCTCATCAACATAACTTATTTGAGATCAATGTGAGGCAAAGTAAGCTAAAACATAAAGAAATAATTTATGATAGGTCATAATAGAGGAAGCTAAAAGAAGTTCATTCATATACACTCCTACACTAGCACATGCTGAAAATGTATATATCACAATAATGGCCTCCCACTAATTATTTAAAAGAGCACCACACATCTCTCCAGCAACAAAAAGCCACAGCCATTGGTCAGGAAACCCCAGTGCTACCTCAGGAACGCTTTATCCATCCTGATTCATAAATGTAGCATTATTCAGACAGGAGTCTGTAAAGGAAGCAATAATTCTGTGAACTGTAAACAAGATGATCTATCTGCGAACTGGGGGCATGAATGTTTCTGTCAATGCCTTTAATCAAAGGCAAAGGCCATGCATGTATTTGGAACAGCCACGTCGGCAAAGTGTTAACAGGAATGATAATATTAATAGAAGCTTGGAGAATGTAATGCTAAGTCTAACCAACGAGTGTTTGCATTTGCAAAAGTGGTGCACTTAAAGATTGACACAGCACTTCCTGACTTCTAGTTATTGTTTTGGAGAACTTCAACCACCTACAACAGTCACGCCCTTTCCCTCCAGCCCACAGTGGCATCAGTATGCACCATCAACAAAATGCCCCGCAGCAACTCACCAAGGGTTCTTCAACAGTACCTTTCAAACCCATGAGCTATGTCACCAGAAGAACAAGGAGAATACACCACTGTCAGGTCCAAGCTCCCCTTATAATCATGCACTGTCCTGACGTGGAAATATAATGCCATTCTTTCATGGTGATAAAGTCAAAATCCTGGAACTAACTCTCTTCCCAAAAGCACTGTTGGAGAACCTTCATCGTTTGGGCTGAAGTGGTTCATGATGGTCATTTGCAAGAGGGACAATGAATGTTGTTTTGTCCAGAAATTCCTACATCCTATCAATGAGAATGAAGTAAAATATCCCAACTCTGTTTGCCTTTCACCTCCCTTCACTCCAGCAGTGATCAGATTGCCTATAACTGTCATATAGTGAGAATGATAGTTCTACATTGCCATGTGATTAAGTAAGTTAAACTGAATACATCATACAAATGCAGCTGTCAGGTGCTATCTGATTGAAAGGGGGTCTGAGAAACTGTAGCTGAAGCTAGATGAATGACCATGTATCGAGTCATAAAGTCATACAGCATGGAAACAGACCCTTTGGTCCAACTGGTCCATGCCAAGTTTCCAAAACTAAACCAGTCCCACTTGCCTGCATTTGGCCCATATTCATCTAAACCTTGTATCAGAGATAATAGGTACTGCAGATGCTGGAGAATCCAAGATAACAAGGTGTGGAGCTGGATGAACACAGTAGGCCAAGCAGCATCATAGGAGCAGGAAGGCTTGACGTTTCGGGCCTAGACCCTTAGTTCAAATGTCTTTTAAATGTTGTAACTGTACCTGCATCTATCACTTCCTCTGGCAGTTCATTCCAAGTACAAACAACCCTCTGAGTGAACAAGTTGCTTATCAGATCCCTTTTTAATCTTTCCCCTCTCACCTTAAAATTATGCCTTCTAGTTTTGAAATCCCCTACCCTAGAGAAAAGACCTTTGCTATTCACCTTGTCTATACCCCTCTGAATCATCAGGAGGAGAGAGAGGGCAACCCAATCTACTGACACTATGCTTATGCCTACAAAAGGACTTGTATATGGCATTGAAATAGCTAAAGGCAGTAGGAACTAATCTAGGCCATTCAGCCCTTTGAATATATTCATAATTAAGTTATCATTGATTCATATCTGAAAAGGAAAAGTGACATTTGCATTTTCATGGAGTCTTTTATGATCACTGAATGTCCTAAAGCATTTTAATGCCAATGAAACAGTTGTGAATGTTTTACTGTAGGAAACATGACAGCCACTGTTGTGCAAACTCCCACATCAATGTGATAATGACCAGATAATATTTTTTGTGACTTTGCTTGAGGGACAGATATAGGCCACGGCACCAGAAATAACCTAAATAAAGGCAAAATGCTGGGAATGCTGGAAATCTGATATAAATATAGAGAATGCTGGAGAAAATCATCAGGTCTGGCAGCATCTGTGAAGAGAGAAACAGAGTTAACTTTTCGGGTCTGGTATGACACTTCTTCAGAACTTCTCCAGCATTCTCTGTGGAATAGAAACAAAATAGAAAAAAAATAGAATGAAATAGAATAGGATATCCTTTATTGTCACGTGTACAGGAAATTGTTCAGAAGTACAGAAGTACAGTGAAAAGCTTTTACAATGGCTGCCTCGAATGGTGCCATCCGAGGTACAAGTACCATTGGATAGTAAAGATGAATGTAAGGAAAAGTAGTCGCATTACTTACAGTGTCTAAAAAATAAGTTAGAAGCGAGATAGTTACAACATAGTTAAAGGATTGACTTTACAGTCCAGCAAAGAATTTCAGATCGACATTACATTGAAGTATCATTGTATCAGATCAGCAAGCACATGGTCTGACCACCCACAGCATCAAAAATAACTTTCCTGCTCTTCAAAGTAACATTTTGGGACACTTTTGTTACAGAATCATAGAAGTCTACAGCGCAGACAAAGGCCTCTTGGCCCTTTGGGTCTGCGCCAGTAAAAGGTAACCATCTAACTATTCTAATCCTATTTTCAATTTACCCCACCTACAAAAGTAAAAGGAACTTTCTTTCTTATCTCCTCCAGAGGACGGCAACTTCAACAGTGCATTACTCCCTTTGCATGTCACCCTACGTTTGTCAACTCCTGAAATGGGACATGAGAGGGTAAATGCTGAGAGGATGATTCCCCTCATGGCAGAGTCTTGGACCAGAATAAGGGGTGCCAATTTAAAACTGAGATGAGGAGGAATTTCTTCTCTCAGAGGGTTGTGAGTCTTTGCAACTCCTTGACGCAGAGAGATGTGGGGACAGGGACCTTGTCCCTGTCAAGGTTTAAGGCTGAGGTAGATAGATTCTTGATCAATCAGGGAATCAAGGGTTACGGGAAAACACGGGAAAATGGACATGACGAACGTTGATCAACCATGATCCTACTGAACAATGGAGCAGGCTCAAGGGGCCGAATGGCCTACTCCTCTTCCTATACTGGGCACTGAAGAAGGATCCCTGGACTTGAAATGTTAACTTTGCTTTCTCTCCACAGATGCTGCCAAACCTGCTGAATTTCTCCACCAATTTCGGCCTTTGTTTCAGATAGTAAGCATCTGCAGTTTTCTTGTTTTATTTTAACATTCAACGCATTCAATCTGATGAAAGAAGGGAATAACCAAAGGAAACTTTTCTGGAATTTAAAACATGACTACGTGGAGGAGGATGGGGATTGATTTTTTTGGGGTGGAGGGTTTCAAAATGAGGTTAAAACATTTCATACTCATAAACACATCAGCTGCTACCAATTTTACAACTCCCTTTACATATATAAATAAGATAACAAAATTATTTTTGAGGGGCTAGCAGAAATGAGTGTGCTTCTCCAGTCAATAATCTGAAACTTCATTCCTTTCATGATTACAAACCAACATCTTCCCACAAACACTAATCTTGCTGCCTCCGGGCTGCCTGATATTGGACTATCCCAGTTTTGGGACTCTATACTGGGACAACAGTTTGGGAAGTTGTTGCTCTGTACATTAGGCCCAGGTCCCAAAATGGCTCTAGCCTCTTGGCTGCCAGAACTGGTGAGCAGCAGGTAAACTCGGTGTGTCAGCTGCCCATTAGTTAAAATGTACAACTGGCAGTATAGGAGTAACCATTTGTGAAGACAACAACTTGTGATGGGAACAGATGCTCGCTTTCGGAATCTGCATAGCTTACCTCGCCACCTTTATGGCACGCAATATTCCCCTTTGTAGCCAGGATGTCTGGGTCCTGTGCAGAGATCTCACCCTGTCAGCTATCTCCTGCAGACATTTGGACAGCTTGTCTGCAGGCTGGGTTCCCTTGAGGAGATCAGTTCACCTAAGCTTTACTGGAATACACAAACATTTCAAGGACTGTCACTAATATACACATTCATGAAATCTTCACTGGTGAGAAGAAATGTTCCTTTAGTTCATGTGAAGCAGGAGTTAAATTCTGAGGAAACATTGATTTGAATTTCAAATCTCTCTTTCTTGAATTGCTGCATTTTATTTTCAGGCCATGAAGCAACAGTACATGGAGTTTTGCTGCAGTATGATTACCACTGTTTATGAAGCCAGCTGAACTAATTTCTTAAGTAAATCTCACTGTTTAGAAAAATTTATTGCACCTGAAACAAAAATCAAGCACTGTGTAAAACTGATTGCTAATTTGCCATGAGCTCATTTCACAATAATATACAGGAATGACATAACACAATTTCTTTTCCCCCATTGTGTTGAAGTTCTGAGCGGATTTCGCTCCTTTGGCTCACAAAATGCTACATTTTCTCTTGGTGGTAGCATGCAGTTGTAAACACATTGATCAAGATTTCCTTGGTCTAAAATACTGTTAATATTTTTCTAAGAATGTGTTTCACTCCACTAAAAACAGGGTGAGATTCTCTTTTTACCCTGTCAGTGTAAAGTGTACTGCATGTTATTCTTAGTGAAAAGAAAGTTTTAAATGCTGGAAAGAATAGACAGAGAAAAAGCAGAGTTAATCAAAACATTCAAAAGAAAGAAAGACTAAAGAGAGTGACAAAAAAAGTAAAAGGGCAGAGAGAGAGAGAACAGAAAAAAGAAAAAGAGGTAAGAGACAGAAGGATAGAGTAAGTATGGTTTTGACAGATTTCATCCTATTGTCACCATCTGTACAACACAGCTTCATGGTTTCTTTCATGGGAACAAAGCTGTGAGCAGATTCCAGCAGTTACTCCATTCACCATTCATTCACAGGCTCATCAGCTCCATATGGATGCAAACAACTGCTGGGTTGAATCAGGATTTCTTTCCCAGAATTGACATGGTAATGAAGTCATAGGCTCCAAAAGGACCTCCACGGGTACTTTCCCTCTGTGACAAATCCAACCTTTTCACCCCATTCACTTCCCAAAATTATCTCATAACTCTGCAGCATCTGTGAGTAGCTAATTTGTCTTTGAGTGCCTGGTAATGGTTTATTAGCTTTCCATACACTACATGCTAGTTAACACTGGGTGACAAGAGCCACTACAGGACCCATGTGGACACATGGAAATTGCATGTCCCACTACACAATATATATGGCATTGCACCACACCTGCAGCCAAAACGATTGCTATGAAGCCATTGCAGCAGCGACAGCAGCAGGGATTTAACAGCTAACCAGGGCTGCTCAGAGAAAGATACATAATGAATTCGCCTCTTCCCTCAGGATACACCACAATTATATCAGCCTGTGGATTTAGCCTTCCCTCCCAAAGCTTTAAAGAAAAGCTATCAATTGTTTCTTTTATTTTGCACCGTGACCCATGCTGGTGGAACCACCTCCTGACCTGAGGGCCTCGCAGCTGGTTGCAACCTGAAAGTTAGCCAAACTATCATTAGCTACATCAGGAATGGAGAATCTCAGTAAATGATTCATTCCCCCACATCCCCACCACCGCCCCCCGTCACACCACCCCCCCCACCCCCGGCCCCGCACCACAACACCAAGCCCAAGTGAAAAGCCTGGTCTGTTTACTTGTGGATTGCAGCCAGTTATACAAACTGCTAGAGGTTACCTCACACCAAGTCATGGTGTTGCACTGCATTCACTGCAAAAACCATTTTTCCAAAATTTCTAGAAGCTTAGGCCAGAAACTTTTATTGCTTTTTCCATGCACACGCAATACATTCCCAGGACTTTCCTGCTCGAATTTAAGGGAGGCGTTAAACCTATTTAACTTATAGTGGATGAAAGACGCGAACTCTTGTTGCAAAACTAATATTCTGCACCCAATGTCACCAAGTGTAATATATGCCCCTCACCTTTAAGACCATTTAGAGGAATCAAATTTGAGGATTTGTAAGCAACAAAATGATTATCTTTTGTTACCAACTGACTCAGTTACACTTCAAAGTGTTTCTATTCAAGTGTTAGGCCTGACCAAATAGCCCTGTAAATAAATGTGTAAATCTGCATGGTTATTAAACCATATAGTGGTTAGCCATCTGAATTCCATGAATCCTGGGACCCCAAGGGATTTCCAGGGGTCCACCTGATCATAATATACAATCTGGAATCCTGCCAGCACATTTGCAGTGATGAAGTCATGACCCCAAGGAATGCGGTCTTTCAAAAAGGCAGCACGCCACCAACTTCTCCAGGGCAATTAGGAATAGACAATAAATGCAGGCCTAGCTTGCGATGCACTCAAACCCATGTATAAATAATAAAATGAATGCCAGATCAGCATTGTAAGTACATTTCCAGCACCAGTGCCAAGTGCTTGCTGCCACTTGGAGCACCATCTACATTAGGACTGACCTTCGCAGAAGTTTGAAACCTGGAGATTTGTGAAAGGGTATCAACCAGAACTAATATTCTCCCATACAGGGATACCTACGCATACAGATCAGGGAGGTCTGAGTTAGCTTTTCTCAAACAGGTAACAAGTGGCCAGGGGAAGAAAGGCGAGTGCAATAATTGCCTTGTATATCTTTAAGGAAGAGCACAGAGTAAAAAAAATTAGTCAAAAAATGACGAATAGCCTCAAAAATGGCCAACGTTAGTGGTGGCACTGCTGAGCTGCAATCCCTCTGATTGAGCTGGCAGTTCTTGGAGGACAGGCCATTGTCTTAAGGTAATTGACTGGTGGCCCAAAGACTACCAGTTAATTGACCACTACAGGAAATATGCTTTCCTAGGTCCCAAACAATATGGCTGCCTCCTGCTTTCTGATCCAGAGGTGGGATTTCAGCCACCTTCTCCAAATTCAGGTCAGAGTTTCCACTTAGGACTTTTGCCCAGTTCTTCCAGCTGTAACAGGATCTATTTTCCAAAAAAAGGGAGGGGTTTATCCCTGCTATGAATTTGCTTATATAATCTGGAGAGACAGTTCAAATCAGCATTGAGGGAGTACATTCCCTTGACTGTCATGTTAATCTGAGACTCCATTCTCTTGGGTGCATGTGAGCAGTCTTTTGACGGTCTTTGAGAAACAGCGCGGAGTTCTCTGAGTGTTCTGGCCAACACTCCTTCGTTCATCAAAGCCACATTAACTAGTCAACTGTTTTCTGTTTGTGAGATTTCTCTAAGTGTAGATTTGCTGCCACTTTGCCTAAACAACATTAGTGACTTCACTTCAAAAGTAATCCACAAGAAGTCAAGCAATTTCAAGTCCTAAAAGTGACAAAATACATAAATGCAAGTTCCTTCTTTAAACAGATTGTCTTACAGCTTACGACTGTTGTCACAAAGAATCATTTTACTTGCATTCTTGACTCTTTTATCTCTTGTTCTCCCCCACCCTTCACTTCATCCAGTCGAGTTGTGAGCCTCACTTTATCTTCCAGCTTCCTGCTCTGAAGAGGCTGTATAAATCTCGAACATAATTCTGTCTTTCCCCTCTGCAGAAGATAATAGATTTGTGTATATTTTCTGTTCTTATTTCAGATTTCCAGCAACTGCTGATATATTGTTTCTTTTTATCACCATAATTAATCTAATTTCCTGATTGAAAGTTCTCCAGTGTTTCTCATTGCTGTTCAATTCCTCATGCTATCACACTGCCCAGCCCCCGTATCTTTGTTCAGTGTTTTCCATGGTCCCAGAAGATCAGAACTCATTGTGTTCTGTAGAGTATTTGATCACCTTGTGTATACTTACCCTTATCACCTTCACATTTCATTCCTTACAAGCCCTGCACAGCTGGAAAATAAAAATCTTTACACACACACAATTGTTTGAAATCATTGATAATGCATTGTAAACAAATATAATGATTTCCAACATAATAGGGTGAAGCCTTATTTGTATCAGGAACTGTTATTCATTCGATTTAAAATATTTATAGTCTTTTAGCAAAAAAATCACAATCTTTTGTCTGATATAATATTTATTCATTGCAACAAGCTGTGTAAATTACCTGGAGCTGGAAAATAAAATAATATTTCGCCATGAGAAGCCCTCCCTCTCCGTTATGAAAGTTGTTTAAAAATACATGAGTAGCAGTATGCTGGGTAGCACTATTTTATAAAGCAATGTGTTTCAACCTTCCATCATATGTGAGATAAATAAAACACTATGAGATGTTAGAAGTGAAGAGAATCCAACTACGTTTTTTTCTGGCTGGTGAAATGGACTGGAAAATTGTTTTTTTTATTGAAACATGCTTTTGACCTCTATCAATGAAAAATGGTCACGCTTTTATGCTACATAAGCTAAGAACTCCAAATAATAAAGAAAACATTTTTTAAAAAAAGCACTGTATAACCATTAGCAAGATTCTCTCTGCAGAACAAATGCATTCATTGCAAATCCATCATAAAGCAACTGACCTGAAGCTAAGTCAACTCAAACTGGTTACTTAAAAGGACTTGGGATCTTTATATTAATGGCATTCCTAGAGGAAATGCAATAATTAGAAAAGGGAGCACAAGAGATAACAGGTTCAAGGACAGATAGGCCATGAATAAGTCACTCTAGTATAACAATGGTAATCACGACGATGATTTAACTGATTATAAATTTAGAGATAGAAGGCTAAAAGGGCTGTGTTAACAATGAATTAAAGAAAGCTGTGGATATAACGAGACTTTACATTTATTGTTGTACCTCAGGCTCTTCAAAAAATGAACACAAGGTAGTGAAATTAAAATTAAAAACCTCACATTGATTATGTTGTTCCTCCATGGTTACTTCACATTCTATGTTTTGGGCACCTTTATAATTGTTCTCATACACAAATACATATACATTAGTACGTACATAAACACACACTCACAATGCCCCTTCTCACAAATCTGTATTAACTAAAAATAAACTGATTTTAATGATATACAAAGAGATAATGGAAAATGGAGAAGTCTGAGAAAATAGAAAAATATTTGGACAGTTGGCCACTCATGTATTTTTAAACAACTTTGATATTGGAGAAGGGGAGCTTCTTATGGTGAAATACTGTTTTATGTTATTGTCCAGTTCCTGGCAATTGCACAGCTTGTTTCAATGAATAAATATTATATCAGATAAAAACTGACGATATATTCTAAATAGATGCATATGCAAATACACTGACAGTATTTCACTGCCTTTTTGACTTCCCGTTTATTTAAATCTGATGAAAACCCACAAGGCACCTGAGGAATAGCCTGTAAAATGCTTTGGTGTGAAGAATTTAACATTTTCTTGTTTGCAAATCTGCTTTTCCTACCAAATGACCCTTTGTTCCTAAACCTGACTAACCTTTAATCAGATCAATACATAATGTCATCACAGCCTAATCAGACTCAGACAGAAGCGAACACAAAATATGATTAAAACAAGACAGTCACACAAAGGGTGAGAATACCGCAAGAACTGGGTTTTCCAACAGCCTATATGGGCAGCACGGTGGCTCAGTGGTTAGCACTGCTGCCTCACAGGGCCAGGGGCCCACATTCAATTCTACCCTTGGGCGACTGTCTATGTGGAGTTTGCACATTCTCCCCACGTCAACATGGGCTTGCTCTGGGTATTCCAGTTTCCTCCCACAGTCCAAAGATGTGCAGGCTAGGTGGGTTGGCCGTGCTAAATTGCCCATAGTGCCCAGGGATGTTTAGGCTAGGTGATTTAGACACTGGAAATTAGGGGAATGAGTCTTGGTGGGATGTCCTTCAGAGGGGCAGTCTAAACTTGTTGGGCCGAATGGTCAGTTTCCACACTGTAGGGATTCTATATATTAGGGTATGGGTTCCCAGCCATAATATGTTCACAGCTTCAAGTAGTCCAACTAGAGGAGGCAGCAAACACATAGACCCCATTTTACACTAACCCTCCTGGAGAGACAAGGCCAGTTTGACTCAAATGCTTATTTATTCACTACCTGATTATAGCCTCTGTTGCCTTCAATGGAGTCTAATATGGTACAGGATCGGATTAGGTGATGATGACAAAATTATAGCACAAAGGAAAGGAAGGTTAAGAATTCCATCTTTTTCTGTTCCATCTCCATCCCTACGATACTATCTCAGGTTGAACCTATCCATTGACAAGACTTAGAAAGCTACCTGACCTCGAGCTGACAAAGGTCACCTACTTCCACAGCGGCAATAATGCCATTTCAACTTCAGCTCACCTACTGCTGAAACAAGGTTGGTTATCTCCAGGATCGGTGGCCTCAATAGTAAACCCTCAATCCATGATGGCTAGGCAGGTTAAATATGGGGAATGAGACCTCACACATGGCCACTGTCTACATGACAGCAGCAGATATTGGGGTATGTGAGTACCCTGCCATTGAGAAGTGGGATATTTCAGTAGCATATTTAAATCACCACAGTGCATGTGAGAACTCAATTTAAAATTCATTGTTGCAGCAATAATTTCCCAGGCATATGGAAAAGTGGCAGTGAAAGGGAATGACTGACTCCACAAGATAAGTGCATTTTCTAATATTCCTTTTGGGCAATGAAGAATAATTGGTCTCTCTACAAAGTCTTGGCCTCTCGCAGCCCAAATCAGCAGCTTCTCATCATCATCCCATCCCTAATCATTGATCTTTCTCACATCCTGCTTTGTACCAACATTCAGCACCTAGGTACCTTTGTACCTAAGATGGCACCATAAGCTGCAACTTGTAAAATTTTCACTGTACTTTTGTGAGTACATGTGACAACAAACCTAATTCAATTCTAATTCAATCATGATTACAGCCTCTTTTTCCTACCTTCAATGATGCTCTCCCTTATCCTTATCATAGATTCTCCCTGCATTCCTGACAGTGGATTCCCTCAGCAGCCCAATGATCATCTTCAACATCCACTCCCTTCGCCATGTTGCAGCAGTCTGTACATCTTCAAGATGCGCTGCAGCAAATCACCAAGACTTCTTCAACAGCACTTCCCAAACCTACTAACATCCAGAAGGAGAAGGGCAGCAGATGCATGGGGACACCACAACGTGCAAGCTTTGCTCCAAGCCTCACACCATCCTGAGTTGGAACTGTATTGTTGTTCCTTCACTACTATGAGATCAAATCCTGGAATTCCCTTCTGAACAGCACAATGGGTAACTGTACAACCAACAAACTGCAGTTCAAGGTGACAATCTCCCACCACCTTCTCAAAGACAATTACATATGGGCAACAAATATTGGCCTTACCATTGACACTACAGCCTTGGAAAAATTAAATGTATTCCAATCATGGAATCTCTCTTCCCTCCTGATGACAGTCTCTCTGTCCATCATTACGTTCCCATTAAGTGACTTCGGATGTTTTCCCATGTTAAAGCTGCTAACATGTCAAAGTAACAAGGTGAGGAGCCAGATGAACACAGCAGGCCAAGCAGCATCATAGGAGCAGGAAAGCTTGATGTTTCGGGCCTAAACCGTTCATCAGAAATGGGGGAGGGGAAGAGGGTTCTGAAATAAATAGGGAGAGAGGGGGAGGTGGATAGAAGATGGATAGAGGAGAAGATAGGTGGAGAGGAGGCAGACAAGTCAAAGAGGCGGGGATGGAACCAGTAAAGGTGAGTGTAGGTGGGGGGGTAGGGAGGAGATAGGTCAGTTCAGGGAGGACAGACAGGTCAAGGGGGCAGGATGAGGTCAGTAGATAGGAGATGGGGGTGCAGCTTGAGGTGGGAGGAGGGGATAGGTGAGAGGAAGAACAGGTTAGGGAGGCGGGGACGAGCTGGGCTGGTTTTGGGATGCGGTTGGGGGAGGGGAGATTTTGAAGCTTGTGAAATCCACATTGATACCATTGGGCTGCAGGGTTCCCAGGCTGAATATGATTTGCTGCTCCTGCAGCCTTCGGGTGGCATCATTGTGGCACTGCAGGAGGCCCAGGATGGACATGTTGTCTGAAGAATGGGAGGGGGAGTTGAAATGGTTCGCGACTGGGAGGTGCAATTGTTTGTTGCGAACCAAGCGCAGGTGTTCTGCAAAGTGGTCCCCAAGCCTCCGCTTGGTTTCCCCGATGTAGAGGAGGCCACAACGGCTACAGCGGATGCAGTATACCACATTGGCAGATGTGCAGGTGAACATCTACTTGATGTGGAAAGTCTTCTTAGGGCCTGGGATTGGGCTGAGGGAGGAGGTGTGGGGCAGGTGTAGTACTCCCTGCGGTTGCAGGGAAGTGTCGGCTGTGGTGGGGCTGGAGGGGAGTGTGGAGCAGACAAGGGACTCACGGAGAGAGTGGTCCCTCCGTAAAGCAGAGAAGTGTGGGGAGGGAAAAATGTCTTTGGTGGTGGGGTCGGGTTGCAGATGGCGGAAGTGTCGGAGGATGATGCGTTGGATCCGGAGGTTGGTGGGGTGGTACGTGAGGATGAGGGGGATTCTTTTTTGGTTGTTATTGCGTGGACGGGGTGTGAGGGATGCGTTGCGGGAAATGCGGGAGACACGGTCGAGGGTGTTCTTGACCACTGCGAGGGGGAAGTTGCGGTCCTTGAAGAACGAGGACATCTGAGATGTACGGGAGTGGAATGCCTCATCCTGGGAGCAGATGCGGCGGAGGCGAAGGAATTGGGAATAGGGAATGGCATTTTTGCAGGAAGGTGGGTGGGAGGAGGTGTATTCTAGGTAGCTGTGGGAGTCAGTGGGCTTGAAATGGATATTGGTTTCTAGGTGGTTACCCAAGATGGAGACAGAGAGGTCCAGGAAGGTGAGAGAGGTGTTAGAGATGGTCCAGGTGAACTTAAGGTTGGGGTGGAAGGTGTTGGTGAAGTGGATGAACTGTTCGAGCTCCTCGTGGGAGCCCGAGGCGGCGCTGATACAGTCATCAATGTAACGGAGGAAGAGGTGGGGTTTAGGTCCAGTGTAGGTACGGAAGAGAGATTGTTCCACGTAACCTACAAAGAGGCAGGCATAGCTTGGGCCCATGCGGGTACCCATGGCCACCCTCTCTGTCTGCAGGAAGTGGGAGGAATTGAAAGAGAAGTTGTTGAGGGTGAGGGCGAGATCAGCTAAGCGGATGAGGGTGTCAGTGGAGGGGGACTGGTCAGGTCTGCAGGACAGGAAGAAGCGGAGGGCCTTTAGGCCATACCTACACTGGCCGTAAACCCCATCCCTTCCTCCATTACATTGATGACTGTATCAGTTCCGCCTCGTGCTCCCACGAGGGGCTCGAACAGTTCATCCACTTCACCATCAGCTTCCACCCCAACCTTAAGTTCACCTAGACCATCTCTAACACCTCTCTCACCTTCCTGGACCTCTCTGTCTCCATCTCGGGTAACCACCTAGAAACCGATGTCCATTTCAAGCCCACCGACTCCCACAGCTACCTAGAATACACCTCCTCCCACCCACCTTCCTGCAAAAATGCCATCCCCTATTCCCAATTCCTTCACCTCCGCCGCATCTGCTCCCAGGATGAGGCATTCCACTCCCGTACATCTCAGATGTCCTCGTTCTTCAAGGACCGCAACTTCCCCCTCGCAGTGGTCAAGAACACCCTCGACCGTATCTCCCGCATTTCCCGCAACTCATCCCTCACACCCCGTCCCCGCAATAACAACCAAAAAAGAATCCCCCTCATCCTCACGTATCACCCCACCAACCTCCGGATCCAAAAGATCATCCTCCGACACTTCCACCATCTGCAATCCGACCTCACCATCAAAGACACTTTTCCCTCCCCATCCTTGTCTGCTTTCCGGAGGGACCACTCTCTCCGTGACTCCCTTGTCCACTCCACACTCCCCTCCAGCCCCACCACACCCGACACTTTTCCCTGCAACTGCAGGAAGTGCTACACCTGCCCCCACACCTCCTCCCTCATCCCCATCCCAGGCCCTAAGAAGACTTTCCACATCAAGCAGATGTTCACCTGCACATCTGCCAATGTGGTATACTGCATCCGCTGTAGCTGTTGTGGCCTCCTCTACATCGGGGAAACCAAGCGGAGGCTTGGGGACCACTTTGCAGAACACCTGCGCTTGGTTCGCAACAAACAATTGCACCTCCCAGTCGCGAACCATTTCAACTCCCCTCCCATTCTTCAGACGACATGTCCATCCTGGGCCTCCTGCAGTGCCACAATGATGCCACCCGAAGGCTACAGGAACAGCAACTCATATTCAGCCTGGGAACCCTGCAGCCAATGGTATCAATGTGGATTTCACAAGCTTCAAAATCTCCCCTCCCCCAACCGCATCCCAAAACCAGCCCAGCTCGTCCCCGCCTCCTTAACCTGTTCTTCCTCTCACCTATCCCCTCCTCCCACCTCAAGCTGCACCCCCATCTCCTACCTACTAACCTCATCCAGGCCCCTTGACCTGTCCGTCCTCCCTGGACTGACCTATCTCCTCCCTACCTCCCCACCTACACTCACCTTTAATGGCTCCATCCCCGCCTCTTTGACTTGTCTGTCTCCTTTCCACCTATCTTCTCGTCTGTCCATCTTCTATCCACCTCCCCCTCTCTCCCTATTTATTTCAGAACCCCGTTCCCCTCCCCCATTTCTGATGAACGGTTTAGGCCCGAAACGTCAAGCTTTCCTGCTCCTATGATGCTGCTTGGCCTGCTGCGTTCATCCAGCTCCACACCTTTTTATCTCGGATTCTCCAGCATCTGCAGTACCTTTTATCTCTGATACAACATGTCAAAGTATGCTTGTTTGCCTACCATCTATGGCTCCTCATGACCCCACACCAGGATACAGCACTTCCATATCTATTCACCCACCATACACCAACCAGAAGCAAAAAAAGCCACAATGGCAGGTGAACGTGTTTAAAAAAACGCTTTTAAAGAAATAGTCTTTCATTGAAAACTCTCCATAATGTTAAAAAAAGTCTCATTTCTATTACAGAGCAATAAAAATGTTAATCATCCAGATCCAATGTCAGAATAACTGAAACTGCAGATACTTGAAAACTCTTAGCTTGTGTAAATAAACATTGTGAAATTGATAACCAGAATGAAAAATCCAAATCTGCCCATCAAGCAGAGGCTCGGGTGTTTCAACAGAGTAATGGATGTGTGGGTTCTCAGCCAAGAATACATAATGAGGGGAAAATGGGCAGGGGCATGAAGAATCATTGGGGGTGTTTGGCAGATGCGTGGTGGCATGGAGAGGGTATGACAAGTGTAGGGGATGCAGGTTATGAGGAGCGAGGGCAGGCCTTTTAAATGGCCCACCTCCAACCCACTGGCCCCTGTGGCTGCTTCCTCATGTTTTCTCGGGTCAAATGGCCTAACTCCATGAGCACCCACTTCCATGTTCCACTGGAACGAAAATCCCAATATTTCTGGCAATGTCTATCAAGGCACCCAAGTCCTGTTCCCTTCCTTAAGGATGAAAATCCAGGCCATTATAACTACACCACCATCTCCCCTTTCTCTCCTTTAACACATATCACCTGGCCTGCTGAGCATTTCTTGAAAGTTTTGGAATGCCCACTGCCATTTGACTGATACGGATGTTTTTTTCCAGACTGCAAGATTTTATAAGTCATCTGTAGTTGTAGAAAACCATTACTCTGCTAGCTGCAGATATAAATCACTAGACTGACTGAACTTCCCTGGGGACAGAGTCTGTTTCTCACATTCTGGTATGTCAGGGGGAGGTTGGGAAAACTAGTCAAGGAAAGGATCTTTTCCCACATTATTTAAATGAGCTTCTGGCTGCTTAACCAAGGCAACCTAGGAGATACTCAGAGGATGAACCACTCCTTCAGCTAAGCAGATACAGCTAAGGAAAGCTAAAGGTGCATGGTGGAAGGGTGATGGTATGTGGAAAAGACATGAAAACTGTTCAAAGATTTTAATATTTTTTCTTATTCAGATATTGTCATTTGTGAGAGACTGTGATTTTTAAACTATCTACCTTTATTAAATGTGAATTAATTTGGTCAGTTCTCTTTTTTTCTCGCTTCCCTATGTTTTTATACTTGGAGGTATCTGTAACTCATTTGGATAGCTATTTCTTGTACCCACTTTGTCACTGCCGCCTCATCCATTTCATTCTTCTGCCACTTAACAGGTTTCCTTATCTCTCCATGTGCAGAATCCCATCTTCAGTTTACAAAGAGGTTCATTTAAATAACAACTATAAATAAGCCAAATGAGAAATATAATGAGTATAAACACATATTCCTGTTATCAGACTAGCCATCTCAAGTGAACCTCAGGCTTACCATCAACAAGGTTCAGAAACAAAATTGGGTTGGGTGATCACTGAGATTCAGCAAGATTTCAATCAGAAAACAATTAGCTAAAATGATTGACAGCATTTACTTTCAAATATTATGGTTATAAGTTGTAAATTATAAAGCCGGCAATAACTGACACTTACAACATCTAATTGCAAATATTTTGCTTAGAACTTCAAGTGAACTGCTGATGCTATTACAGAAAGGACATCTTGTGAAGCATAATCTTATTCTCACTTAAGGTAATGATAATGATGCAGTTTAGATGGAACATTCATTATTGTACATGCAATCCAAAATTGTGAAAAGATTCATGGCCATTTTGGGAGCTGCAACTTTGAACATTCTTCAGCTTTAAGCTAATGACAACTAGTTGGCACCATCAGTGTTTGAGCTCCCGGGCTTTAACTATTTCCAGTCATCTGACTGGGCTTTGGTTTCTCCTCGTTTTATAAATTCCTCCAGGGTCGTACAGAGTTACTCCAGCTATGTGACCTGCTCAAAGAAAAGCAAGAAAATATACATTGGGTTCCATTGAAACAAAGATCATTACATTCCAAACTGTGCTCACTTAAATGAAACATTTTGTACATTTTTCAATGTTAACACTATGAGTACAAGCCCCTTAGACCATGCATTGGATGCTGCATTAGCTTAAACTCCCCTTCTTAGCATCATAGAGATGTACAGCACAGAAAACAGACCCTTTGATCCAACTTATCCACACCAACCAGATATCCTAAATTAATCTAGTTCCATTAGCCAGAATTTGGCCCATCTCCCTCTAAACCCTTTATATTCATGTACCTATCCAGATGCCGTTTAAATGTTGTAATTGTACCAGCCTCGATCACCTCTTCTGGCAGCTCATTCCATACACATATCACTCACTGTGTGAAAATGTTGCCCCTTAGGTCCCTTTTAATTTTTCCCCTCTCACCTTAAACCTATGCCCTCCTTTGGACTCCCATACCCTGGGAAAAAAAACCTTGGCTATTCACTCTATCTATGCCCCTCATGATTTTATAAATATCTATGAAGTCACCCCTCCGCTTTTGACACTCCAGGGAAAGTAGCCCCAGCCCATTCAGCCTCCCACTATTTGCCAGAGAGGAAAACTGATAGAAATAGGTTTTGGACAAGTAGCATTGAGGAAGTGGGGAGGCTGCACAAGAACTTGGACAGGCTAGGAGAGTAGGGAAAGAAGTGACATATGGAGCACAATGTGTGAAGGATGTGCTAGCCTTGGAGGGGGTCCAAAGTAGGTTCACAAGAATGATCTTGGGAATGAAGGGCTTGTCATATGATGAGTGGTTAAGGACCCTGGGTCTGTACTTGATGGAGTTTAGAAGAATGAGGGAGAATGTGATTGAAACTTACAAATATTGACAGGATAGAGCGAAGGTGGAGAAGATGTTCCCACTAGTAGGAGAGATTAGGACCGAAAGGCACAGCCTCAGAGTGAAGGGATGACCCTTTAGAACTGAGATGAGGGGGAATTTCTTCAGCCAGAGGGTGTTGAATCTGTGGCACTCATTATCACAGAAGGCTGTGGAGGCCAAGCTATTGAATGTACTTAAGACAACCTTGATTATTAAGGGGATCAAAGGTTACAGGTAGAAGGCAGCAGAATGAGGTTGAGAAACATATCAGCCATGATCAAATGGTGGAGCAGACTCAGTGGGCGAAATGGCCTAATTCTGATCCAATATCTTATGGTCTTTTGGTCTTTCACAAGTTCTTGTATGAACTATCTATACAAACCTCACTTTCTCTGACTCAAAGATAGTAAGAACTCCCACAGCTACCTAGACTACAGCTCCCCTCACCCACCTTCCTGCAAGAATGCGATCCCCTACTCCCAATTCCTCCAACGCATCTGCTCCGAAGATAGGACATTCCACTCCTGAACATCCGAGATGTTCTCGTATTTCAAGGACTACAACATCCCCCCTTCAGTGGTCGAAAAAGCTCTCGACTGCATCTCTTGCGTTTCCCGCACCTCTGCCCTCACATCCCCTCCCCGCAACAAAAACAAAGACAGAATCCCCCTTGTCCTCACGTATCACCCCATTAACCTCCGAATTCAATGTATCATTCTCCGCCACTTCCGCCACCTGCAATCTGACCCCACAACCAAGGAAATATTTCCCTCCCCATCCCTATCTGCCTTCTGTAAGGACCGCTCTCTCTGCGACTCCCTCGTCCACTCCATGCTCCGTACTAGCCCCACCATCCCCAGCACCTTTCCCTGCAACCGCAGAAAGTGCTACACCTGCCCCTACACCTCCCCCCTCATCTCCATCCAAGGACCCAAAAAAACCTTCCACATCAGACAGATGTTCACCTGCATACCTGTCAATGTGGTCTATTGCATCCTCTGCTCCCGATGTGGCCTCCTCTACATCGGTGAGACAAAGCGGAGGCTCAGAGACCACTTTGTAGAGCACCTGTGCTCGGTTCATGACACACGACAACACCATCCAGTCGCGAACCACTTCAACTCCCCCTCCCACTCCCTGGACAACATGTCCATCCTGGGCCTCCTCCAGTGTCACAATGAGACCACCCGGAAACTGGAGGAGCAGCACCTCATATTCCGCCTTGGGAGCCTACAACCCAATGGCCTAAGTGTGGACTTTACCAGTTTCAAAATCTCCCCACCCCCGGCCTCATCCCATGACCAACCCTCCCTCTCATCCCCGCCTCCTTGACCTGTCCGTCTTCTCTCCCACCTACCCACTCCTCCCACCTCACTGACCAATCCCCACCACTGCCTACCTGCACTCACCTATCACCGTTCCACCTACATTCCCCAACACCACCCCTCCTCTTGCTATTTATTTCAGAGCCTCCTACCCCCTCCCCCATTTCTGAAGAAGGGTCCCAACCCGAAACATCAGCTTTCCTGTTCCTCTGATGCTGCCTGGCCTGCTGTGTTCCTCCAGCTCCACACTGTGTTATCTCTGACTCAATGTGTTTTTCCTCATGACTCTGTGAAACACCTTGGGATGTTTTTCATGTGTTAAAGGTGTAATGTCAATGCGAGTTGTTGTTGAAAATACAGCTTAGCCAAATCATAAGTTAACAGTACACACATTCCAGAATGAGTACAGCAGAAAATCATGACAAAACTTGTAAGAATCCTTGCTGTTTACTACAGAGAAATTACTGCAGGTACACAGTAGAGTATTGTTATTAAATCAGGCTGTCACTTTGACATGGAAGAAACATTTCCACACACTACTCACAACAGCATCTCTTCCTCACATAGCATTCTCCCCTATTCCCTTATTTATTCTGCCACTCTTCAATTACCATGCCCTTAACTTAATCTAGATACCCACTGGCATCTCTTCTCTTGCCCTTTTTTCCTTACTTTGACTCAGTTCCTGCTGGAACTTTCCTCCCTGCTCAATTAACACCGAGGGTTGAAATTTTTCCATGCCTTTAGAGTTGTGAACAATAGAGACAATGTTGAGAAAATATGGTGAATTCAGGAAAATCAAATCTTGACATCAAAAAGAAAACATCCAATCTTCCCCTCAGGGTTAAACTGGTAAGTTCTGAATTTTGCTGATGAACAGAAACCACCTTATTTCCATGCATTTTCATCTCATTATTAGCCACCTCTTTCCATGCATTTGCATCTCATTATTAGTTAATCTGGCTTCAATTCTGTGCAGCTCCCAGTTCTCCTCTACTCCCTAGAAAACTAGATGACGCTAATTCAGCTCAAGACTTGCTTCTCTGGGCTTCCATCCAACTCTGTCTTCAAAGCCAGTTCCGTGAACATTGCCCCCTTCCTCCACACAAATGGGCATTGTCAAACCAGTAGTTTCACCACATCATCATGGCCACTCTCGGACAAACTCAAATTGCTCCAGCCTTCTTAGGACTTCACTTTGGAACTGAAGCATACCCATAACTTGGATGCTACTGCTAGGCCACTTTGCATACAGTTAGTAATGGCTGAGACGATGTGATCACCTACTGCCTGGGGCTGAACAGGTGCTTATCCTCTGGGCTGCCAGAGACCCGAGGCATTTCTTTATCAACCAGCATCAGAAACATGTCAATGACGTGCTCACCGTATTCACTCCTGAGTCTAATCTGGAAAGAGAACTCACAAAGGTGAAAACCTCTTAGCTCGTGGAAGCTGCAGTTGAAAATCTTGTTAGTGCATCCTCAAAGGGGTGCAGGTTCATAGCTCCTTGAAAGTGGAGTCACAGGTAGACAGGGTGGTGAAGAAGGATTTAGTACGCTTGCCTTCATTGGTCAGCGCATTAAGTAAAGGAGTCTGGATGTCATGTTGTGGTTGTGTAGGACATTGGTGAAGCCACTTTTGGAATTCTGCATACAATTCTGGTTGCCCTCCTATAGGAAAGATGTTGTTAAATGTGACAGGGTGCAGAAAAGATTTACAAGGATGTTGCCAGGTTTGGAGGGTTTAAGATATAGGGAGAGGCTGAATAGGCTGGATTTTTTTTACCCTGGAGCGTCAGGGACATTTATAGAAGTTTATAAAATCATGAGGGTCATGGATAGGGTGAATAGCCAAGATTTTATTCCTAGGGTGGCGGTGTCCAAAACTCGAAGGCAGAGGTTTGAGGTGAAAGAGGAAAGATTTAAAAAAGGACCTGAAGGGTAACATTTTCACGTAGAGAGTGGTGTGTGTATGGAATGAGCTGCCAGAGAAAGTTGTGGAGTCTGGTACAATTACAACATTTAATGTGCATCTGGATGGGTGCTTGAATAGGAAGGGTTTAGAGGGACATGGGCCAAGTGCTGGCAAATGGGACTAGGTCAGATTGGGATGTCTGGTTGGCATGGGTGAGTTGAACCAAAGGGTCTGTTTCTGTGCCATACGACTCTATGACTCTGTGACTGAGTGGCTTTCTCCTCAGAGGTGGAGGTGGAGCTGAAGGTCTCCAGCGCTGATCTCTTTCTTATGGTGGTTTGTTGTGTCCCATTTGTTTCCGCTTAAGGGAAGAGAGGGAATTGGTTGTGTGAAATGCGAAAAGTTTGTTCAGGTTAAGAATGAATTAGCATAAGCATTAATGGGGGAGCAGCACAGCATAACATAATGAAGCTTACTTGGTGGAATCCTTTGCGTCCATATTTGAGTGGTCATCCTTCTTTTCCAGCCAGCTCTGGCATTCATTCTTCACATGGAGAGAGAATCCTCATGCCTGCCAACCCCATGGCCAGTCATCGCTCTCTTGGCCTGGTTCTGAGACAATCTTACCTGCAATGACACAAAGTGAGGTGATTGAGTATGATAGAAGTGAATGGGAGAGATGTCAATGGTGATGCAAGGGCAACAAAAGTAGTGATGAATCTTTGTTGCATTAGAATATTGTTATGTATCAGAATAGATCAGTATTTAAGTTCAAGAGTGGGAGCGTCACTGTGAAGCAACATTGTTGTGGAAAGAGACAGAGGTGCTGCTGAAGAAAGAGGCAATGACGGTTTTCTTTGCTTGTGACTTTCAGAATCATAGAATCCCACAGTGTAAAAGCAGGCTGTTTGGCCCATCAAGTCCACAACAACCCTCTGAAGAGCATCCAACCCCCTGACCTATCCTTGCATTTCTTGGCTAATCAACCTAGCCTGCATACCTCTGGACACTATGGGGCAATTTAGCACAGTTAATTCACCTAACCTACATATCTTTGAACTGTAGGAGGAAACCTGCGTAGACATGGGGAGAATGAGCAAACTCCACACTGACAGTTGCCCAAGGCTAGAATCAAACCCAAGTCCCTGGCACTGTGAGGCAGCAGTGCTAACCACTGAGCCACCGTGTATATATTAACTTCAAAAAAGTGACTATCCAGGTGAAACACTAATGGTTGGCACGTATAGATACCTGGATTCTAAGCCACATTGCACAGTGACACCTGAACAAACAGCTGCAGGATCATTTTGCTCTGGGAACTTCTCTGGTATGAATCTGAGCTTCCCATAATATTGAGGGAGGAGTTCAAGTAACAAAGACGGGTCTGTCTTGTCTGCACAAAATCACAGTAAATTATTTGAAACTATTTGCGTTGTGCAGGTATACAACATAAAGCAAACAATGCGGTTCCAAGTAATAGTGAAGCTGATGAGATATCTAGTGTAAAACCAGGACTGAACTTGCAGGGTTTGTTTGTTTAACAACCAGTTTCTGCATCAGAATGAAATTTTTATTTGACGCAATGTACATTCTGGACTTTAAAAGGTGGAGTGCTTTTAAGTGTGTCAGTTAAAATTGAAAATTCTGGCAATTTAGGCTGAGAACGTTGTTCCTGAGTCCCTAAGCAAACATTTTTAATTTTCGTATGTTGACTTCGTATTTGCAAAACTTCTGTCCTCTTCTTGTATTTCCTACCTTAAAATTAGAAAAAATATCGTTTCTGTAGGAAAAGATGATTCTGAACCATTTTCCCACAAGGATGACAACTCATCTAGTACTAGCTGGGGAGTGATTGTTAGCTTGTGATAATCAGCATCTGGCAGTGAATGGATACTAATCCCAAAGAGCAAGTGTTAAGTGAATTTAAGGTAATATTTTTGTGATCTGTCTAACTGGATATTCTTGTTATTGTGCAGTCATGGACCCTTACCTTATGTATATATATTTAATTAAATTCCAAGGGCTGAGGGCCATCAGTAGTGTGAATATATTAGAGAACCTGGAACCATGATAACAATCTGGGGGTATCCAGGAATCATCACGTTTGTCCAGGGATCAATTACATTGTGTGTGTGGTGTGTGTGTGTGTGTGTGTGTATATGTGTGTGCGTGTATGTGTGTGTATATGTGTGTGTGCATGTGTGTGTGTGAGAAAGACCATGTGAGATTAAGTCACTATTTTGTTATAGACCTGGGTGATGGGGGAACGACCGGCTCTCCTTCCGCGCCCAACCCCACTGCACCCCACTATCAGTGTCTAAAAAGATTAACTTAAAACAAAGGATCTTTTCCCTCATAGATGTCTTTCCCAATTCCAATGTGTTTATGCTTTTTGACAAGGAGCCCATTTAACCACGCCTTCTTGACTTAATGAAAGAGTAAGTTTGATAATTACTAAAACATGACAAAAACTAAAGTGCAACACGTATGCACACAGAATTGAATTGAGATGTGAATAAAACACCGATTTAAAAAGAAATATGAATCAACCTTTAGTTTGTCTGTGCAGAGTAGATGGCGAAATGTTGCAGTCATCAGGTTGGCAGATTCTGGTACCATTGACACCTTCACTTGAGCAGTTAGTTTGGAGTTTCTATACATTAGATGAAAGAAATTACCAGTTTCTTGTTCAACTGTGGCTCTTGACTTGCGTCCAGAAAACAGAACAAGACTTTCCGTCTTTTTCCTTACCACCTACAATTGCAGGGTTGTCCACTGAATGTTCTCAGCTGTAGCCTTTGCAGTACCTTCTAGCCCAGTGGCGGGAGAACATCAGAATGGCATATCAGCACTAGGACACCAGACTAGCAAATGCCAGAAGTGGAGTTGGTTTTTAGCCCCTTTCCTTGTGTACTTATATTCCCAGCAGGGAGAAACGTAAACGTGTCCATCACACTGACTCTTTTACCTCACATTATGTTCAAGGTCAGGGAATGTAAGAAATGGTTCAGGTTTTTTTGCACCATGTCTCTTCCTTTGAAGTGTTTCTCTGAAATTCCTCGACACTCTTATAGAGGGGGCGTAATCCACACAGGACTACAGTCAGCAATTATATTCTCAGCTGTCTCTGGATTGTACGTCCTTTTTAGAGAAAGAAAACAACCCGTCTAATGTCTGGAGGTAATTCAGGGCAATGATCAGTTGTCATGTCAGAATATGGGTATAAATACACAATGTATATAGTATAAATACTCAGACCAACCCACCCTGAGGAAAATGGATATCAAGTTGTGACATTTTATTTCATGTCGGTTTTTAGAGGTTAGGTAGATCAGGGAAGGAAGGTAGGAGGCACTGCACACTAGTGGTTATGTAGCGGGCGTTCTCATATTTCATGGCCAGTATTAAGGACTGCTGTCAAAGAGAACCAAGATTTTTGATGAACACATCTTGATGAACATGTCACAGATTGGTTTTTATTCTAGTTCCAAATAATTTTATTCCAGTTTGAACTGTTGCTAATTCAGCTCCTGTTACATTATTCAGGTTCCAAATAATTAGCCCCAATATTTACTTGGGCAGGATTCCCAGTCTGTGAATATTTGGGTGGGGGACGGGGAGGAATTGCGATTCTGCCGGACAACATGCGTTTCCATGAACGCTTTGAAATTTGAACAAATATTCGATTTTCCAACAGATTTAACACCAGTATGCCAGCCTTACTGACATGCGTGGCTCAAACTCAGATAGAAGTACTCGAGAAGAGTTGCAGTTCAGGAACAGATAAAATTCCAGCTCCTTGGGGTACACGCTGCCAGAGGGTGTCGGTACAACCTGGCTTAGAGAATTGAGATGATTGAGGGAGGTCAGACAGAGAGATTAGAGATCAGATTGACTGCAGAAATGGTCAGTGATGGCAAGGGATTGTGGGATTTTGCTGCTACCCATAGAGGATTGAGATTGATGATCAAGGGAGAGACCAACCCTCACTCATTCTGTCTGTAAAATGCTCAAGGCTGTGTCAGCCATTGTAATTGTGGTCTTCAGCCAGAAACAAAAGCTATGCCACTCTGCTCACTGATGAGCATGTTCAGGCTCCACTGAGGTCTCTGGAATTACAAGATAATTTTCTTGTTGTCTTTTGGATTCCTACTCAAAATGGCTGAATGTATGGCCAGAATAGACTGTTGATGGTACAATTCCTCTATCAGTCGTTAGTTGGGGAGAGGTGAATAAATGAGCTGTATCAAGTTCAATGTTCTGCCCTGCTCATCTCTCTAATGCTCTCCTGGCCGACTCCCATCCTCAAGATGTAAAAAGCTGCTGTCCGTATTCTAACCTGCACCAAGTCCTGCTCACACAACAACCCTTGACCAGCATTGGCTCCTGGTCATTAGGCATCACAAGTTCAAAGTAGCATCCTTGTGCCCATGTCTCTTCCTGGTCTTACCCCTCTCTTTCCCTGTCATATCCTACAGGTCTCTAACATTTCAATAACTGATTTCTTCAAGTCTGCTAAATCCTTTCATCAAAAAATCTTTTTTCTCCAGCATTAGCGGTCATGCCACCAGGCATCTGGTCCCCAAACTTTTAAATTTTTTCCTTTCCACTTTTATGGTCCTACTTAAGACTCACCTCTGCAACCAATATTGCATTCATTCCTGCTACTATCTCCTTCCTCGGCTGGGTGACTAAGCTTGTGAAATGCCTTGGGATGTTTTTATGCAACTGAAGATATACACAACTCAAGTGATTGTCATCATGAAGAGTCATCCAGGTTTGTAACGTTAGCTTGCTCTATCTCCATGGATGCTGCCTGACCTGCTGTGATTTCCAGTACTTTTTCTATTTCAGTACAGATTACAGCACCTACAGCAATTTGCTCTTCCAGTAGACCAGTTCACGTTTCTTAATCATTCTCATTACAATCGTACTACACTGTGGAAGAGGGATGCAGATGGAAAATGCATCAATACTGCAGAGTCAAGCACAATCCCAGAACAACAAAAGGATTGAACTACCAACCTTCAACTTGCACTTGAATAGCAGCTTTAGTGTGTAAAGCATTCCAAAACTTCATACCACTCATAAAACTATGAACAATTTCTGTCATCTCCAAATGGTGAGAGTTTGGAGGAAACTGAGCTCGGTGTAATGGATGTGAGCCAGGTGCGCGGACCATAGGAGACTTCAAAACAATTAAAAACAAGAACTAATAAACAAATAAAAGACACAACAATTACCAACATTTAAGTAATAAACACAGAACCAATTTGAGAAAGCCTGCCCCAAGTTCTGAGTTCAGAAGAGCCTGCAAGCTCACTGGATGGGCAATGATGTCACCTACCATCCAGCAAACTTCTAGAAAAGATGCCATGAACGTTCCAAAAACCGGAGTTAAGAAGCTTTCTTAATCATAATGTTTGTGTTTACCAGAAACGAATTAGATTGAGACATTCAGAGGGTAATGAATAACCTATTTGTAACAGCAATATTGATTCAATGGAATAGTCATAGACATAGTTTTGATTTGTTGAGCTATGTACGGATTTTACCATTTTCCAAAGTATTGGTTTATAGAAAACATTTATGAATTGAGACAATCAGACCTACATACTCTATCAGGTTAAAGCTAAAAATCGTTCAGTATCAATAAACTTTTTAAGACCCACCTCTTTGACCAAGCTACCAATGATAGGCTCAACATCTTTTTCTCAACATCTTTTTCACGTGCCTTTCTCACATTTTCTGTGCCTCCTGCTTTTCCCTATTCTGTTTTCAAAGGTATTGTTTCAGGTCGAATGTGACTCGACATAAGTTATATTCTCCTCTGTTCCTCTTCCCATACATGCTGGCAGATGTGCTGAATATTTCCAGCACTTTCTGTTTTTATTTCAGATTTCCAGTATCTGCTTGTGCCTTTATGATTTCAAGAGTGCTGCTAATCAATCCATGTTTTATCTAAATGGGCGTTCTTAATGATGATGAACTGGACAGGAGAGCACTAGGGAAATAAAAAGTGTACAACTGTATAGCTTCATGTGGTAATATGGGAAAGGGTGTTGTTGGCCAGAAGGTTAACTTGCCTTGGCCGTGGCTGAACAGCCTCAGGCTTTTGGATTTGACAGATTCTGCTTTTCAAGAAATGACCTCCACAGAGCATTGCTGAAATCAAGGAGTACATCAAACAGTGCACTGCACTGAAGACCTCACTAACAGAATTTGAGGATATTTTCACAACTCAGCGGCCACTATGAAGCATGTGAAACATTGCAACTGTGTGACATAGACAACAATGCTTTACACTTAGATATCTTCATTGCAGCATAAAAACTGAGAGCTATTCAGACCATTCTGAGGAAGGGTCATTCAAACCAAAACATTAATTCTGATTTCTCTCCAAAAATGCTGCCAGATCTGCTCAGCCTTTCTAGCAATTTCTGTTTTTGTTTATTGCCAAGTGAGATTTGACACCTTTTGGTCTGTGAGTTCTTCTTCAATAAATGCCCAGATCTCTACTACAAATATATGAGTAGTTTCACTGCTCTGGTTGAGATTAGGTCTGTTTTCACTGGTTTTCACCTGTATACTGACACTCAATTTTACCATTCACCACCAGATGGTCTGACAGTGTTATCACTAGACTATTAATCCAGAAAATTAATGACAGTCCCAGGTTCGAATCCTACCACAGTAGATAGTGAAATTTAAAATCAATTTTAAAATATTTGGAATTAACAATCTACTGATGACCATGAAACCATTGCCAACTGTCAGGAAAAACCCATCTAGCTCACTAATGTCCTTCAGGGAAGGAAATCTGCTACCCTCACCTGGTCTGGCCTAATGTGGTTGACTCTCAACTGCCCTCTGCAATGGCCTAGCAAGCCACTCAGTTAAGGGCAGCGAGACAGGCAATGAGTGCTGGACAGCCAGTGATGCCAACATCCCACGAGTGCATAAAAAAATTAACGCTGTATCATCCTGTGTCACAGGATGCCAGAACATGGTAACAAGGCATGCAATGCATACCAATGTGGCAGAAAGGACTTGGGCATGCAGCAGTACACAACAAAAGGTGATAACTCCAGCAGGTCAGCTTCAGAATTTAGTTAACATGCATTGATGACCATTTTAGGCTCAGTAAGCCTGTACTGAATCCCAGCAGCATGCTATCTCGTGTGTTCTTATCAGTAAGGTAGCACCATGGAGAGTTACAAGGATAACAACCTCATACTCTGGCAACAATGGTAAGCACATCAAGACTCTTAGAATTTGATTACACACTATAATTATAATTGCATTAACATTGTTGCACTTGCAGACATTTTTTTGGGGGAGTTGATCTAACCTAGTGGTATGAATGGAAATTTTATGAGTTGTTACACGCAGGTAAAAATGGTCTGCAAAACATATTACATTGCTGTTGGGAAGTGAACAGCTGGAATATGACTCTTAATATGTTGGCAAGTTTAAAAAAATTAAAGGGTCTCCTATAAGAGGATGAAATGAATATTTCTTACAATAAGAAACTGGTTGCCCTCCTGTGCTTCTCCTCCAAAGTCTACACATTGAAGTCTTTTTGCAAGAGGACCGTTTATAGCACAATACTAAGATTGCTCAGTCCCTTCTGTACTATATTGCAAGGGGCCCCCAGTTGCCTGGAGCACTGATTCAGCATAATCAATGATGTGCCTATCCTGATGGATGCTCACAATCCATTTTTACCCATGTAAATTTGCATGTACTGCACAGGTGTCTTCAACCATGGTCCAAGGGCTGGATAACTATGATCTCCCAGGGGCCAACATGGACTAAACCTTCTGGATTAGACTGTTGGTACAGAAAGCTATAACATTAAGGTAGGAAAGCAACTATTAACCTACATAATGTGATCATGCTAGCTCCAAATGAGTTGCTCATTAAAAGAGTGAAATTCCTTTCAGTTCATTCAGGTGGTGGCACTGATGTAGGGCTACTTGGGTTAGTTCTGTCACTCTGGACCTTCAGGAGTTCTGCTAAGCTGTTAAGTTGTGGTAACCTCTTTCACCGCTGGCAATTGATCATAAAGAAAAACATACTTCAACAAGAAGAAACTTGAAAGGGTTCAGAAAAAATTAATGCGGATGTTGCCAGGGTTGGAGGGTTTGAGCTATAGGGAGAGGCTGAATAGTCCGGGGCTATTTTCCCTGGAGCGTCGGAGGCTGAGGGGTGACCTGATAGAAATTTGTAAAGTCATGAGGGGCATGGATAGAATGAATAGTCAAGGTCTTTTTCCCAGGGTAAGGGAGTCCAAAACTGGAGGACACATTAAGGTGAGAGGGGAAAGATTTAAAAGGGATGTAAGGGCAACGTTTTCACACAGAGGGTGGTGCGTGTATGAAATTCACTGCCAGATGATTGCTGGAGGCTGGTACAATTACAATATTTAAAAGGCATCTGGATGGGTATATGAATAAGAAGGGTTTAGAGGAATATGGGCCAAATGCTGGCAAATGGCACAAGGTTAATTTAGGATACCTGGTCAGCATGGATGAGTTGGACAGAAGGGTCTGTTTCTGTGCTGTATATCTCTATGACTAAATGGAGCCATGATTTTTTTTATGCACCTGCGCTCAACTGGTCCATTGATATTAATGATGCCTCCAGTGAGGTTCCATTTTATAAAACTAAGGATATTTGTGAAGCTTGGCAGCCACCAACAGTGTAATATTTATGTTGGAGTGGATCTGTCAGTGAGAAGAAAGCATGTTGCACTTAATGATTTTCCATGTAAATTAAAGCATTATGCTTCAGTCAAATGCAGGTCTATGTCTCCTTACCCACACAGATATAGCAATAAGAGTTGGTCAGTGATGGTTCTCCAGTGATCAATGTTTTCTTCCAGAAAGCAAAAGGTAAGTGGGAGCTCCTAATTCAAAAACCATATTTAACCAGGTGGATTGACGGAGATTTGTGGAATGGGAGGGTCAACAACAAACAGCCTAACACCATGAAGCACAAGGTTGAGAAGAATGGGAAGAGATGGGAAACAGGAGGGGGATGAATATGGATTGACTCAGGCAGCAATTTCATTTGGGTCAAAAGAGGAAATATTGCAAATGAGTTAGAAATAATCAAACACACTGCATTTGATGTCATGTTCACCCCATTCACACTCAAAATTGAGCAGCCATTTCCTACAGTTTGCCAGAAATAACACTGGAAAACAGCATACAGTATTAGATTAAATCTTAGCTCATACTTCCAATCTGCTGGTCCACTTCACAATTAAAAAGTCCAGTAACACTCATAGGTCAAGTGATGCAAATGAGTGTCAGAAGGATAATTATATTGGAACATAAGCCAACAAAATTCAATTGCAAGCATAAAACAAGGTCCAGGATGGTGCACATACTCATTCTGAACTGAATGCGAGGCACATGACATTTTGTTTAGGGTATCCTTTAGTCCTTTTGTGTTATACTCATTACACATGCAAATCTGAGGTCGAAGGTGTGATTCAAGCCCACTGATGACACTCTTTCATATTTGTGTTGTGCAGATGTTGTCAATGTGCTACCAAACATCTTGCCCCTGGCCTTATTGGTATTTGCAGCTTATGAAACTTCGGGATCACCCTTACTTTCTGGACCGTTTTGTCTCTCACCATCTTTCATCATCAACCTCTCTCCCCCCTTTAAACTTTCTCAGCCTTTCTTTCTCCCTTCGCCTCAGCAAAATTCACAGCAAGTAAGTAATTTCTTGGTGGTCTTTTTTTTTTTCCAATTCTTCGACGTACATGCTTTTTAAAAGAGCATTAAGATGAAACTTAATGTCAGTTATATCCAAAATCTGCAATGTATTCTTTTGAATTTCTGTAATATTTGAAGAAGGGTAATAGCTCAGCAAGTGCTTTAAGCTGAAGAAAGCAATTGAATCAGTAGAATGAACTGTATTGATTCATCCTGAAAAAATGTGTGCATATTTAAAACCATACAATCCAATTTCAGCCCACAGAGTCACATGTCAAACAAAGATCAGCTAACTCAGCTAGACCAGCATTCTAGACTTGGGACCTTCTGGTCTATATTTGCTAAGTGAACCATCAGAGGAGCTTAGTGTTCTGCTTTATATCAAAACTGAAAACTGCTGTGAATCTAGATTGGAACCATTCAGGGAATCAATGTGAATGATGTGGGGACTCTTACTTTGAACACATAAAGTCCCATCTGTTGACCTTGGTGTCGATTCAAACTTTAGAGTTAAAAGATTCACATCAGTTTGTTAGATTGCTAGGGTTGCCATCCATCTGGTTTTAAGTGGACTGTCTGGGAATTTTACCACAAAAAACTGTTTTCATAAAAAGAAAATTCCATTTCTTCCACTTCATTCTGTGTCTTATACTGAAGAGACATTAATAGTGATGGAAATTCATTGAAATGCTTAATTACGAAAGCAACTCAGATCTCAATCAATGATCATCTGTCCTCCCTCAATCCTCTTGCCTCACAAGAAATCTACTCCCAGTCCAATTTTGCTCTTGGTAAAGTTACCAGCCTTAATAACTTTCACAGCACAGGTCTGACAGGTCATTTATTATCGCTCGGCTCTCAAAGCAACTCAGGAGCATCACAAAGTATAAACCGTGATAGATTTAACCCTGACAGTATACCATCCATTTTACAATTACAGACAGGACCAAATTAGACAGTTGCTCAGTCTCTAGATTGTCAGTCTCTAAGACTAATCATTTTCACCCAATGCTAATGCACATAGATACATTTCAGCAGAAACGAGGAACAATGGGTACATTTCTAAATTCCTCGCACAACTTAGTCTGTCCCCCATGCTAAATCCCAGAAATCTCCTGCTCAAAATACTTTGCTGTTTTTATTATTGTGCCCGTACCAAAAACGCAACAATATTTTCCAGAATTGTCTTTGGTAGCTATCACTTTAAAACTCAGTTATCAAAGGAAGTGTAGTAGCTAACTGAAGCCCATTACAGAGACTACAAAAACAGGCCATTCCACCCAATTAATCTAATGTTGGTGTTTATGTACCAAGACTTTCCTCGCAACCATCTTCAGGTAACTTTAATAGGCATGGTCTTCCATTCCTTCCTCCCTTAGGTGTTTAACCTGTTTTTCCTTCAATGTATCAATACTATTCACCTTAACCATTCTAATCACTCACGGAGACGTCTTGCAATATCTTTTCTTAGGTATTAAAGAGACTGTTGTTTGAAACAGTTGGGTGACTCACATGTATTGCTAAGGAACACCTGAGAAATGACAGCTCGATCTCACAAGAGCAGCTGGAAAACTCACCAGGATAATATTCCTGACGGCAAAATAGAGAAATGACATGTATTTAAAAGTCAGTTTTCAAGACGTCATTAAGAAAATTTTTTACCTCAGGAAACAGATTAAGGTGAGGGGATGGCCCAGTGTTATTATCGCTGGACTGTTAATCCAGACACCCAGTTAATGTTCTGGGTAAACAGGGTGTACAACCGGATGAACACAGCAGGCCAAGTAGCATCAGAGGAGCAGGAGGGTATCCGGGTCTGAATCCCACCTTGGCAGATGGTGGAATTTGAATTCAATTCAAAAAATATCAGGAATTAAGAGTCTAATGATGACCGTGAAACCGTTACCAATTGTTGGAAAAACCCATCTGGTTCACTTCGGCCCTTTAGGGAAGGGAAATCTATCATTTTCCACCAGTCTGGCCCTCATATGACTCCAGACCCACAGCTATGTGGTTGACTCTTAACTGCCCTCTGGGCAATTAGGGATGGGCAATAAATGCTGACCTAACCAGCAGTGCCCTCATCCTATGAATGAACAAAAAGATATATGTGAATGGAAAGAAGATTGAGGGAGGTGGGATATTTCTGGTTTGGGATCTAAGTTGCTTTGATGATGATAAAGGGATGATAAAGATCCTGGGAGTCAAGCAGAAGAGACAGACAGTGGGACTTGTTTAATCATTATGTTCACTTTAAAAATTCACATCTAAATGTCTCCTTGTCATGAACAAGATCTACCAAAAAGAAACTCAATAAGTGAATGGCTCAAAACATTTCCAGAGAGAAAAAGAATTAAGTCTGTAAAAACGAGAAATGAGATAAGTCTGTCGATAAATATACATAAACTGAATCATCAAACTATTTTCAAACCTTTTGGCTGCGGCTTTTTTTTCCAGGCAACCAATTGCACATTTGAAAATAAATGCTATCTTATAATAGGGCGTGTGACATAATAAAAGCATTGAAAAATTTCATATCAGGCCAATTAAACCTGTCTATAAAATTATCTTGTCAGTTTTGAGTGTCGTCATTAGACTTTCTATTCAAAGACCTCACCTTCTCTCTTGGGATGATTTTAGTTGATGCTCTTCTCAGACTTTCATTTTATCAGCTGTGGGGACTAACTTGCCACAGTCTGAATTTGTGCCATGCTTAGAATCTGCCAAAACAAATCAGTATTTTCTGAATGCAGCAACTAAAAACGTGTTTTCCTTTTGCTAGAACCGTGCATAGTATGTTTATGGCTTTCCCAACCCCTTTTTAAATGGTGAAGCACGAATTTTAAAAGAACGTAAGATGGTGTTTTGTAAGGAAACAATTATATAGTGATATAGAGTCATTACAGCATAGAAGAAGGTCTGTCAATCCTCAGGTCCATGTCAGCTTTCTGTACAGTGATCCAGTCACTTCCATTCCTCCAGTACCATGCAAGTTTATTTCCCTCAAATGCTCATTCAATTTCCTTTTGAAATAATTGGTCATCTGCACACTAATCCCCTAACGACTGGGCCCCCTCAGAGACAGCAGGTTTCAGTTCATTACCACTTTCTGGGTGAAAAAAATCTCCCGCACATTCTTACCACTCATGTCCCCTTAAACCCCCATCCCAGTGACTTTTGCCCAAAACCTTAAACTTGTGCCCCTATGAAGATTATTTGCCAACTTTTTCCAAACATGTTATAACCATGTACAATTCTATTAGATCTCCCATTAATCTCTTTGCCACTAGGAGACCAACCCCAGTTTCTCCAACCTGAACTGATTGCCAAAACACCTCAGCTCTGGAACCATTCCAATTAAACTCCTTTGCACCCTCTCCAAAGGTGAATGCAAAAGACCAAAGATGCAAAGAACAGTACAACACGGGGTCAAGCTCCCCCACCCACCAAGACTGCGCCACGATACGGTGTCTTTCTAACCTAACAACACTTTGCTTCCACGCTGTGCGTGTCCCTCTATTACCTAACTATCCATATATCTGTCAAGATGCCTCTTAAACGTTGCTAATGTATCCACCTCCTAGAATGAGTGGCCAGAGGAAGTGGTGGAAGCTGGTACAATTACAACATTTAAAAGGCATTGAGAGGGACACATGAATCGGAAGGGTTTAGAGGAATACGGGCCAAATGCTGGCAAATGGGACTAGATCAGATTGCAACGTCGGGTTGACGTGGACAAGTTGGACTGAAGGGTTATATTTCTGTGTTGAATGACTCTATGGCCTCCTCTGGCAGTACATTCCAGGCACCTAGCACCCTCTGTGTAAAATGCCTGCCTCTCATATCTCCTTCAAACTTACCCTCTTTTACCTTAAATCTATGTCCCCTAGTAATTGACACTTCCACCTTAGGAAAAAGACTCCGACAATCTACTCTATCCATGCCTCTCAAAACTTTGTAAATTTCTAACAGGACACTCCTCATCTTTCAATGTTCAAGTAAAAACATACCAAGTTGATCCAATCTCTCCTCATTGATAATACCCTCCAAACCAGGCAACATCCTGGTAAACTGTTTCTGTACCCTCTCCAAAGCTGCCACATCCTTCCGGGAGTGTGGTGACCAGAACTGTACACGATATTCCAAATGTGGCCTAACTAAAGTTTTATATAGCTGCAACATGACTTGCCAATTTTTATAGTCTATGTCTCGACCAATGAAGGTAAGCATGCTATATGCCTTCTTGACCACCTTATGCACTTGTGTTACTGCTTTCAGGGAACTATGGACCTGTGTGCCTAGAACCCTCAGATGGTTGGTACTACTGTGATATTTTCTTTTGCTTATTTTTTTCCTTCAATGAGGCAGAAAGAAACAGACAGAAGGGAAAGATAACAGCAGTGGGTCTTCATTGTGTTTTGTACAGAGAATTCTAAAGGTATCACATTAACTGTTCACCTACACCATTTGGATGGCTAACTGGCACAGCAGAATCCACAATTGAGGTTGGTTGGCTCGCCAAGCTGTTTTGTTGCTCCGCAGACATTTCGTTACTGTGCTTGGTAACATCCTCAGTGCAGCCTCTGATGAAGCATTGGTGTGTTTTCCTGCCTGGTTTTTAAACTCCACAATTCTTTGGAAGGGTCACTGGACCCGAATCGTTAACTCTGTTTTTTTCTTCACAGATGCTGCCAGAGCTGCTGAGCTTTTCCAGCAACGTCTGTTTTTGTTCCATTTTTATTTCTGTTGGCTTTCATTATCATTTACTCAAAGGCTTATCTATTTCCCTCGGTCCAATAGAAGAAATGTGATGCGGATAGGTGATATGCATAGGGCCAAAAACAACAACAACATGCATTCTCCAGGAAAATGATGTTCAAGTATATATGGATGAAGCTGAAAGACACCCGAGAGTCTAGGCAAACTCAACAACAACATGCATTTATAAAGCAACATTAATGTAACAAAACATCCCAAGGTGTCACAAATAGAAATGGGACGTGGGTGTCACTAGCTAAATGAGCATTAAATGCCCATTCCTGATTGCTCTTGAGAGGTGTTGTAAATTGCCGTCCTGAACTCTGGCAATCCTTGGGGTTTAGGTACAGCCCGAGAGCTGTTAAGAAGGGATTTCCAGAATTTTGATCCAGCACCAGTTAAGAAATGGCAATATAGTTCCATGTCAGGATGGTGTGTGATTTGGAGCAAAACGTGCAGGTGGTGATCTTCCCATATGTCTGCTGCTCTTGTCCTTCTAGGTGGTAGAGGTCGTGGCTTTGGAAGATGCTGTCCGAGTAGCCTTGATGAGTTATTGTAGTGCATATAGTAGATGGTACACACTGCTGCTGCTGTGCATCAGTGGTAAAGGGAGTGAATGTTGAAGGTAGTGGCTGTGGTGCCAATCAAGCAAGCTGCTTTGTCCTGGATGATGTCAAGCATTTTGTGCGCTGGTGAAACTGAACTCATTCAGGCAAGTGGGCAGTATTCCATCAAATTTATGACTTGTACCTTGTAGATGATGGTCAGGCATTCAGGAGGTGAATTGCTGACTGCAGAATTCCAAGCCTCTGATGGGCTCTTTTGGCTAAGATACTTATGTGGCTGCCCCAGTTTAATTTCTGGTCATGATAACATTCGCATGTTGATTGTTAGTGATTCAGTTGTGGTAATGCCATTGAACATCAAGGAAAAAATGGTTAGATTCCCTCTTTTTGGAGCTGGACATAGCCTGGCAGTTGTGAAACATGAATGTTATTTAGCACTAATCAATCCAATCCCAGATGTCTTACTGCACTGGGACATGGGCAGTATCTGAGGAGTCTCAAATGATATTGAATATTGTGCAAGCATCAGAGAACATCTCCACTCTGACTATGATGTCGAGAAGATCATTTATGAAGGAGGTGAAGATAGTTGGGTCTTGGACTGTGCTACCCTAAGGAAACCCTGCAGAGATGTCCTGAGGCAGAAATGATTGACTTTCAACTACCATAGCAATATTCCTATATGCTAGATATGATTTCAAGCAGCAGAGCTTTTTCACCTTGACTCACATTAACTCCAGTTTAGCTCCTTGATACCAAACCCAGACAAGCGCTACCTCGATGCCAAGGGCAGTCACTTTCAAATTACCTCTGGAATTCAGCTCTTTTGTCCATGTTCGCACCAAGGCAGACTAAAAGGTTAATCATGACAAAGAAATTACAGCTTTAGAGGAATCAAGATAGAGATGTAAATACAGCACGAGTTTCTTTGTGTAGTTAAAAAGGGAAAAAAAGGCATAATGAATGTTGGTCTTCAAGGGGCTGAGAATGATACAACATTACTAAGGTGATTACAATTGGGCACTTGGAACATTCAATGTAATTGGTACAGTTCAGCAATGGTTGCGAGGGAAGTCCTGTTTAACCAATTTATTGTAATTCTTTGAAGAAGTAAGGAAGTAACATACACTGTGACTAAAGGATATATTGATTTACTGTCCTTGGATTTTCAGAAGGCAGTTGAAAATGTTCAAACGTAGTGTTGCACACAGCCCCTGCACTGCCTGCTGCCTGCACATTGCCCTGTGGTAGTGCACAGAGCCCCTGGACTGCCTGCTCCCTCCACATTGATCTCTCTATGGTGGTGCACAGAGCCCCTGGACTGCGTGCAGCGTGCAGACTGACTGCCCTGTAGTGGTGCACAGAGCCCCTGGACTACCTGCAGACTGACCGCCCCGTGGTGGTGCACAGATCCCGTGGACTACCTGCAGAATGACCGCCCCGTGGTGGTGCAGAGCCCCTGGACTACCTGCAGACTGACCGCCCCTTGGTGGTGCACAGAGCCCCTGGACTACCTGCAGACTGACCGCCCCGTGGTGGTGCACAGATCCCCTGGACTACCTGCAGAATTACCGCCCCGTGGTGGTGCACAGAGCCCATGGACTACCTGCAGACTGACCACCCCGTGCTGGTGCAGAGAACCCTGGACTACCTGCTCCCTGCGCTGAGGCCCCGCCCCCCGGAATGGATACTTGTTACTTCAGTCGCGCGACAGTGCGAACCCGGGCAGACGGCACGCGATGTGCGCGTGGCTGCAGCGGGCGTTCCGGGTTCTTGGCGCTGCAAACCAGGCAAAACTCACCACCAAAAAGTTGCTGCATTCCCCCCCCCCCAAATATGCTCAGGCCCGGGTTGACAGAGCAGCGGGAAGACCAGCCTTAGAACTGATGGGTAATGTGCACAGCAGCAGGGGATGTTGCTAGTGGTGAGATTGGGCTGTGTTTTTCTCTTTAAAAAACAATATTTTGGATTATCATGCAATGATTCCAAAAAAAAATGAAAACAGTGTAAGTGTTCTTGCTAGAATTAGTCAGTGTTTTTTTGTATTTTAAAGGTTACTCCACCATCATCCCTGCAGAATTGTTGAGTCATCTTTCTGAGTAACCATTTGAAATTGTTCCTCCAGCTGCCTTTAGTCACACTGGAAATGATTTTCTCGCAGATGGTCGGCACATAGTGGGGAGTTTGTGGTTCGACATGAGTTCCCTCACATAAGGCGCTTTGTTGGGAAACTTTTTTTTAAAGAAAAGCACTTTTGAGGAGGTTGCCTGCAGTATTCTTCACGGCTCTTTCTGATGCCTGATTGTCTGTGCAGCTGGACAAAGCCAGGACAACAGTAAAAAGAAAGGCGGGCCAGACTTCCCGACGCCAGACCGGAGAGCTCCCACCAACTCTGTGGCCGGCCAAGATTGTTTTCAGAACCTTATCTCGCCAACTAATTTCGCTCCCGTCCAATACCCACCCCCCACCCCCCAAAACAAAACTACTTTGTGACCGGAATGAATTACAAGGAAAAGCTTTTGTGCTGAGTAAAGGTCGTTCCAGATCGGTGCACTTTAGAGAGGGTTTGGTGGTTGTTTGCTGATGCCTTTGATCTGCGAAGTTTAGCAAAGCATAGAAGCGCTGGTGAGGAGGCAGTGAGATGTTTCACGTAGATGTTGATCGCGAAATCGAGTGTTCTTCAGTAAGAAATGAGTTTTGCTCGTGTGCCGTTGGAAGCCCAAATCTGAATATCCCAGTGTTGATGATCAACCCGTGCTGGTGGAAACGATCAGTCCGGTAGGTTTTGCAGCTTAAAGGGGCAACGTGCTTTTTCTCTCCCCCCCCCCCCCCCGGACCTGTTGCAAAGAAAACTCTTTACCGGAGGGGACACCTTCGATCCATCCTGCTCAACGTAGTTTTTAGAGATGCAAATAATGCAGGTGCGCGGAACCCTGGAGGGGGTGTTGGTGGCGAAATGAATGAACAATTTTCTGAGCCCCTTCTCCCGGGGGCGGTGAGGAAGAGCGCTGCCCGGCGTTGCAGGCGGGTGATTGACAGCGGCCGTCGCCATAGCAGCCGCCAGCAGCGGCGCCGCGCGGGCTAGTGGAGGGGCTGCTGTGAATGGGTGACGTCACGGGACTGGCGCCAGGCAGTCGGTGGAGCTGGGGTCTCGCGAACCGCTGGATGCTGTTGCCAGTGAATCAGTTGTCTGCGATCAGTCAGGGGGAAGAGCCAGCGGCCAGTGCACACAGCACAGCTGGGACAAACACCAGAAAAGGACATGATGTGCTGGGGGTGGGGGAAGAAGAGAGAGAAATGCCTCCTGGCGCCAAATGTAGGCGAGACCTTGAGAATCTGGAAGCCTTAGCTTTCCTACATGTTTCCTTCCCCTACCCCCGTGCCATGGTTCTGCAAACACGGAATTTGCAGTATTGCTTGTTCATTAAGGATCTGACTGACGCTGCTGTTTGTTTTAATTCGACTTCCCTCCTGCCCCTTTCTGGAATTTGGGGAATATATTCTGTTGTTTCAAAAAATTGCCAAGTTCCAGAAGCGGTATCTAAACTAGATGTTTTTACAATGGTCTCTGGATCAATAACTACATGGAGAAATCCCCAAAACCAAAATTGTCTATTCCGTTCTACTACAGAGGGCAAAATACAAATTCTGCTACTAAACTCCTCCAAATAAAAGTGGATTGCTTTAGTTTATTAAACATTGGTAATCGGTGAAATTGCCAATAAAATTGATTTTATATAAAACCGTTTAGGTATGGTTACTATGCATTCATTGTTGACAGGGCTTTGTTAATCTCAGACCAATTGCTTACATTACATTGCATTGCAATTTAAAATGTACGTCAAATTATACAAGGGATGAAACTGCACCACTTATCACATCAACATACAATGCAGCAGATGTGTTGAGACTGTGAAACACACAGCGATTGGCAGACTGGAGTCATATTACTACAGTGCCAAGGCATTGCGATGAATGGGGACAATGAACATACCATGCTTTACATGAACAGTTAGAGTAAATCCATTGCATCAGCTATAGTCAAATTTAAATATGATTTTGCAATATTACATACATAACAAAATGGAGCAGACAATATGTATTTGGGTGGGGGGACTAATTTAGAATAAAAGAAGATTTTGAATGTAGGTATAAAAAGACAGTTTACCACATTTTTCAATTCTATAAACAAATGCAGTTATGATTAACCAAAGTGTACTGAAACAGAATTTGCAAAAACTAAATCCATATGATTTATTCTTACAATAGATTAAACTCGTTAAGGACCATACAAGACAACATCTTTTTAGAAAAAGGAAATGTCATATAGATAAGTTTTGGCCCAACAGCAATTACTAATCAATGCATCACTTTATGAGAAGTTAATTTCAGACAGTAGCTGTAGAACACCCTCAGTCATTCTGGAAAAGTTAGTAAGATTACTTTGCATCAATAAAAACAGTATTGGATTCATTCGACTAATGGTATGATCACTGTGAAGCAATTTAAAGTTCAAATTATGTCCATAATCTTTTAATTTATGGTTAGGCCTGGAAAACACAGGTGATAGTGTTATTTGGAAGGCTTGGAATATTGACAGGTTTTGAGATGGTTAGCTAATAGCTTTCTTATAAAAGTATCTCTCTTTGGTAATCAATAAATTGCTGCAAAAGTCGATTTGTTACACTGTCGATGTTTTCAACAGCAATATGGCAATTTTGAAGAGAACTAAAGAATGTTTTTCAATTTACGGTGTTCAGCATGAACTCGCTAGTTATCCTGACCAAAGGCTGCTGGCTGGAATTGGGAAACAATTGCATTTAACAAGGAAATACTAAGTACTGCACCTGGGGCAAACAGAGACACAAGCTCCTGTTAATTACTTGTGTTTAATCATGAACAAAAGTACCGTATTGTTATAGGTTGCATTTTATGGAACACACACATCTTCTCACCTTTTGCGAACACTGTGTTTGTGAGACTATCTCCCCAGAAAGTACAAAAGACAATTGCCTGAGTAAAATAAAAAACATCTTTGAATCACTGTTCAAACACACTTAAGATATTCAAGGTATTTCTTTTTGAAAGAAAAATGTCTTGATAATTTGGTTATTGTAGAGTGTTGAAGAAACACCTGAGGAATTTACACACTGGTACCTGAAAAAGTTGACACTGCTTATTCATTATGTGATATTAATGAAAACTCCAGATCTTATTAACTTACACATGACAGTGAATTTTCGTGGGGTGGGGGGTTTGGAGAAACAAACTGTACCCATTGTATGTTACCTTATCTGGATGTGATGAGCATTTATATTTAAATAAAAGAAACACACTGATAGAACAGCGCTTGTTTTGTGAAATGACGCATCCTAGAAAGTAAATGTACATTATCTGAACCTATTGTGCCTGATTTATAAGATGTCAAATTCCTTCTCAATCTTATGAAACTGTTTTCCCCCCATTCTCCTTTGCCTTCTTTCCACCCCCGTCGTATGTTTTATTTATCTGTAGAATACTTGCTTCATACAGATTTGCTTCCTTGTCCGGCTAGGAGATAACGTATTAATCCTTTGCTGGCTCAAAATCAACTATTCCGATAGAGTACAATTCTTCCAAGATCTACCTCCAAAAGTGCCATTATAACATCGCGTCCCAAGTCAGTCCCTTTAAATGTCGCCTGGCTCAGAATATTTTTTTAAAACAGAGCATGCAGGTTCTTCCTCGTTGCAAGCTTTGAGAGCCGCCTCTTGTACAACACAATTGGCAAAGGCGACACGAGTGGGTGGCGCTATTGTGGAAGAGAGGCCAATGATAATGCAGGGGCTGTCCAATTGACATTTCTGATTCAGCCAATGAGTGGTGGCAGGGGTGGAACATATTAGAGCCCGGAGTTCTGGTATAAAGAGAACTGGAAACGGACACAGAGGCAGAAAACATCGCCTGGACAGTAGTGGCTCGGAAGCTGGAATAGCGCAGCAGATCGCTCTTCCTTTCCCCTCCCACCCTCCCCCCCCCCCCCATCAACCTCCTGCCAGCTGAATTTTATGAAGCGCATCTCAGAGGCAGGAGAAAGTGTGAAAGGATCCGAGATGAAAGCTGTCAGCCCTATCCGATCATCCAGGAAACAAAGCAGCAGCGACGTTGTCCGGGGCCTGTCAGACCAGAGCCTTGGCATCTCCAGAAGCAAAACGCCGGTCGAGGAGCCTCTCGGCCTCCTTTATAACATGAACGACTGTTACTCGAAACTGAAGGAGCTTGTCCCGAGCATCCCGCAGAACAAGAAAGTGAGCAAAATAGAAATCCTACAGCATGTTATCGATTACATCCTGGATTTGCAGATCGCCTTGGACACGCACCCTTCCATCGTTCTGCATCAGGGCCAGCATTCTCCCTCCAGGACGCCTCTGTCAACACTCAACACAGACGTTGCGATCCTGTCCTTACAGGTATTGTCTCTCATTCAATCACACGCACTGTGCGCGGTTAGCGCCAGGACATTTGTATGTTTGTAAAATCGCGACCAAACTGCACCTAACACGCGTGTACACACACACGCAAAATCCTCCAGCGTTAGTTATTTTCCTGGATGTTTAAATATGTTTCTGTATCGTTCATTTTCATACTTTTCTGAAAACGATGCTGTAATGTAGCATTTTAAGATGAGATTACAATGTCCTTTCCTTCTTAATTAGGCATCTGAATTTCCAAAACAGTTGTTGACAGAAGACAGTAAGGCATTTTGTCGTTGATGAACTGGTGAGTGCAAATACACGTGATATTTTTAGTCTTTTTCCCTTTAAACCTGCTTTAGCCTTTATTAAGAGAAGTCCGATTGTAGAGAAACTACTCAAAATAAGCAGTCGTTACGTATGTGGTTCTGGGAAGGCGTGAGACTAGTTTTAGAAATCAGATTATATGTGTTTTTAAAAAGAAAGCCAAGCCGCTTTCACTGTAATTTCTACATCGTGAGGTTAGAAGAATTGTTTCGTTCGGGCGGAATTTGGCACTTCACTCCGTAAACAAAATCTCATGTAATTTTTTTTTAAAGCAAGATTCCTTTACATTCTATTTTCCACCTCTTTGTTGCTAAAACAGTGGGACAGTGAAACCACCACCCCCCAAAGGAAAACGTAAGCTTCACAACAGAAAGAACTGTAGACGCGATGAAAGGAGCAAATTGTCTAGTGCAGGCAGAGAGATTAGAGTTGGATGCACGTGAGTGAGTTTTAAGAGGCGCTTTGTGCCAGTGACGGACGGCAGGCTGGGGGAAACGGCTGGGATCTTGCAAAATGCTGTTTGTGTAGCTTCCTCTGTGGCGCCAGTCTGTCCGAAGAGCCAAGCTGTGTGTGACTAACACGCCCCTCTTTCTATTCAATGTTTTGCAGGTGTTCCTACATCACGAGGCCTGAGCTGATACAGCCCCCGGAGCGATCGCAGACAAGAGAATCCGAGAGAACAAGCTTTGAGTTTCTGTCTGTCCCTCCAACTCCTTTTTTATTATTCACCCGGACTGATCGGTTATTTATAAACGGACTGAATGCCCTTTCTTCATTTGGAAAGCGTGCGGTTGTTGTCTTTCTAGTTTGTTAATAATATCCCAGATGAGGGAAGCGCAGATATTAAAAAAAACACAAGGAAAAATCACGTTATGGAGGAAGACTTTACCTTCTGAAGGTGGAGCGTGACCGAAGAAAAATCATGTTGTTGATTTTTTTTAATTTAAAAGAATGTCGGAAACGTTATATTCTGGCAAAGGCAGGAGTGGCGCTGAGTTTGTAATAGACAACTTTGTGAACTCTGCTAATCAGAGAGTTGTGTAATAGTTGCAGAGATACACTTCTGCCACGTTGTAATGCTGTATCTAATTATGCTGAAACTTTTTATAAAAGTTAATATTGTAAATCGTACTTTTTATACAAAATAAATGGTCGCCTACTGAATACGGAGTAACTTGATTTACCTTGGCACTAGGTGAGATTTTTTTTTAATGTGTAAACACGCGTTACATTATACGCCCGTTGGTTGGGGGAGGGGGGGAACTAAAACTGCGGAGTGCTTTATATTTCACATATATGTATTATAAAAATCAGCAAGAGTTCCTAGAAACAGTGGACACATATTATGCAAGGCAACTGCTTCTGTTTGTGTACAATGTCTAGTCTAGAACTAATCACATTAGTTGAAACACTACAGCAGACACGGCTTCAGCCAAATGGGATTAGAACAGATCGATGTGTGACGACCGGTACAGAGGCGATGGGCCGAAGGCCCTCTATCCTGTTGTGCTGCTTAAAAACTGCGGTGAACCACTTGAATTCAGAATGAAAAAGCAACGACGACTTAGTAAACCATTTCTCACCGCTGGCTTCCCCAGTGTACTGACTTTGAATGTAGTGTTTAAAATAAGTGTCCTCAAGAAGTGTAATACTCGAAACGTTGACTTGTCCTTCCCTCCAGATGCTGCCTTCCATCCTCCTGTTTGTCTACCTTGGATTCCAACATCTGCAGTATTTTTGTCTCTAACCAGTGTTAAATTAATGGATTGGCACTTCTGTAACCACTTGGAATACACTGAGATTTTTTGTTAAGATACATGGGCAAATTTAATGGTAATAAATGCAAGTTTATTTCTCAACTACAGACCTTGTTCTCCATATAAGATTATATAATTAAGTAGGCTAGTAAACATTTTTTAAACTAACCTACATTTTGAACTTTGTCAACACAGAGCTGAGGTATTGTCTCAGACATTAATGTTATAAAATGGTACATAACCTTCAACTGCTACTCCTGATGCCAATCATGACAACCTCATTAACTGCACAACGTGAATGCTTCGCTACTTTTTGTACAATCTAATCAAACCGCCGCGCTGTCAGAATTGTAACTCTGAAAGCTGACCGTGCCAGTGTTTTGCCATGTTTCATTTACTAGCGCCCAGAAAACGGCTATTAACGTGTTTGGCTGTTGTGCCGGTGTCTGGGTCAGTCAGTTCTTCCCGCATCCTCTCACCTGTGCAGTAAGGTATTAACCTGCGAGGCGCCGGCACGTCTGGATTTAGTGACCCTTTCCCTCATCCCAGTGCCACACACATAGTCCCGAGGATTCTCACCCACTGAGTCCTCCAGTCTGAACTTTAGACCCATCACACCGTACATTCCTGCAGCCGAAGAGAAACCATTTCATCATTGTACGCTGGCCAGAAGCTAAACTTCCTACAATGTCACACAAGACAGGGCACAGTATATTATACCAGCCCACACAGTGTAAATACGCTTTAATACACCTCTAACGATGGTGAGCACTGTCAGTACAATCCGACGCTACTTAGATACACACAGCGAAGAACCATGACTTTTACTCCCATTCACCCACGGATGTCGTATGGGTCTCCCACCAGGGAAAGGATTAGCCATGGATAGCAGACTTAGTTTGCTGAGAGTTCACTTTTAAAACATCGGTGCAGACTTACATTTGACACAATACTGTACCCGCAGCAACACTGTTACGGTGGGAGTGTATGAAGTTCGATACCACCTACTCTACCTAAACGTGACTGATACATATCATTGATAAGTTGGGAAGGGGGCGGGGACCTGATGTCTGATTACATCTTTAACATTGTCTTTAGGACAGTATGCTGCTAATTAGCATATATGTCGTTTCCTTTTTTACCTACATACTATGGTGTAATTTTCGACGCCTCCGAATGAGCTAACTGGCACAGAAACACGTTTGGAAAGTGCTCTGTAACTAAGTTGTGCTCACGGATAGCAACAGCGCTACTGCCTAGTTTGCAACTTCAGTGTAACTCCAGGGCAATCACACAGGGGCAAGTTTAAAACCAGGATCACTTCCCTATTCGAACAAATTGTACTCTTGCGCTTTACGTTCTTTACGACATCAATGCTAATGCAGTGATAAGCTTTTTTTTTAAAAGAGTTTTTTTTTCTATGCGGGAGCTGGTCTCCAAAATTGGCGCCCAATGTGGGGCTGCTTGTGCCGGCGTTTGGTTTGTGGGATAAGCCCGCCATCTGTCGGCCGCAGATCGTATTGCACTTGCTCTCAAGCCAGAGGAACCAAGACTGATCATTACAGAGAGAACTTCCCAGGGCACCTAAGACGAAAGCAACACGACACAAGGGAGCGTGAGCATGTACAGTAGGGTTGGATAGCCTCCGCTATCGAGCGAGGAAAGAGGAGACACTGAGGGAGGAAGTGCCAAAGATTGGGGGGTGGGGTGGTTGTCCTGATGTCGAGGGTGGATGAGATGAGCAAGGCTGGCTTCCAGAATGTGGGAGAAAGAAAACTGGATAAAATCACAGAATGTGTTCAGGCCATGGAGGGATTTGTAGCTGAGGATTTCAATGTACATAAGAGGCCAATTCAGTGACAGTGAAAACAAGTTGTAGAGCTGGATGAACACAGCAGGCCAAGCAGCATCAGAGGAGCAGGAAAGCTGACGTTTCAGGTCTGGACCCTTCTTCAGCTGTGTTCATCCAGCTCTACACCTTGTTATCTCAGATTCTCCAGCATCTGCAGTTCCTACTATCACTGACATTGAAACATGTCTATCAGGGTTAATAGCATTGTGTGTGAAGCAGTATAGAAAATTAAAGGCATCAAGCATGTTTCACTGACTGGCCTGCCTGAGGAATGGGCGAGGATACCATAGTCAGAAAGCTGCTAAAAGGGGGGGTAGGTGAGAAGAACTTTAAACTAAGAGCAGTGAGGCGTTTTGAATGAAGAAAAGGCAGCAAAACGTTGGGGGACTTTGAGCTGGGATTTGGTAATCAGAGCCACACCAGTGCTATTGCAGAGTGTACAGGGTATATGGTGAAACATGCAACATGTCAGGGAGGCTTCACCTAGACAGGAGCAATTACAGGCCACAAGCCTCAGCTCTGTCAGTGCCAGTGTGTTAACTGAGTCACCACAAAAGTTACAAACCTTCATGTTTTTTTTCGTTAATCACCTTGGCAGTAAATCCAATTTGCTTAGATCAGTGTGGAATTTGGATTGCCACTAAACAAATTCAATATATTTCCTTTTTCCTTTGTAAATCAAATTCTGTTTTAACGTGATTATCACCATTAAAATGCTAATCAGTGATGAACCCTTTTGCAGTTTGTCTTAAATTAATCTGTAGGGTTCTGCTGCCCACTGGTGGTCAGAAGTTGAGTGCGAGACAACTGAAAGCAGCCTTCCTTTCATTCTTATTCAGATTGTTTATTAAAACTGAAATGGCTAGAAATTCTCGAAGGGTAAACTTTATATATGATGCATCCTGGATTAGTGGGACTGAGCAGATGCAGTGAAATATTCTGAATTAAAGCTTTCCCAGCAGAGAGCATTGAGTAAGGGTCAGTTGTAGAAATTTTGTTTAGGGTAAAGAGTGTTAATGCCCAGAGTGGACACTGAAGAAAAGAATGTCATAGTAAAATTGTTGAACTTGTGTGACAATAGGCCTGTGGGTGACAAAGTTGGCAATCAGTGAAATTCCTGACATGCAGGAGGACATGGGCTGCGTCTACTTAATTCAGTTTCTTTGTGAAGGGTTTGGGGGTGAAATAAAGATTCTGTATTTGTGTTTGTATCTAAAATTTGTGTTGTGTCTAAATGCCATTCTCTACTGCCTTGTCGGAATATTTGCTTCAGAGGGTATAGAATCATGCAGCACAGGAAGAGGCAATTCAATCTATTGTCCTGTTTTTTTGAAGGAACTATATAATTTGTCCCCTTCCTTGGTCTTTTGGTTATTACCAAAGCTCCGCAATTTTTTTTATTTTCAAGTATTTATCAAATTGATTAGTAAGCATTACGATTGAATCCACTTAGAGTCATAGAGCCGTACAGTGCAGAAACAGACCCTTTGGTCCAACTCGTCCATGCCGACCAGATATCCTACATTAATCTAGTCCTATTTGTCAGCATTTGGCCCATATCCCTCTAAACCCTTCCTATTCATGTACCCATCCAGATACCTTTTAAATAGTATTCTTGTACCAGCCTCCATCACTTCCTCTCACAGCTCATTCCATACACGCTCCACCCTCTACGTGAAAAAAGTTGCCACTCAGGCCCTTTTTAAATCCTATCCCTTTCACCTTAAACCTATATCCTCTAGTTTTGGACTCCCCTAACCCTGGGGAAAAGATCTTGCCGATTTACCCTGTCCATGCCCCTCATGATTTTATAAACCTCTACAGGGTCACGCCTCAGTCTCCAACACTCCAGGGAAAATAGCTCCAGCCTATTCAGCCTCTCCCTGTAGATCAAACCCTCCAACCCCAACAACATCCTTGTAATTCTTTTTTGAACCCTTTCAAGTTTCACAATATCCTTCCTATAGCAGGGAGACCCGAATTGTACTCTTTCAGACAGATCTTCCAAACCCAAAACCTCTACCACTTAGAAGGATAAGGAAAGCAGATACGTGGGAATACCACCAACTGCAAGTTCCTTTCCAAGCCACTCACCATCCTGATTACTGTCACTGGGTCAAAATCCCTTCCGAACAGCACAGTGGTCGTCATTACACCTGAAGGGATGCAGAGGTTTAAGAAGGCGGCTCAGCACCAACTACTCCAGGACACTTAGAGCTAGACAATAAATGCTGGTCCAGTCAGGGACACCCACATTCCCACAAATGAAGAGATAAATATTAAAATAGTGCATTCCATACAATAATTGGGCCCTTCTGTAGCCTTCTTCAAAAATATCACAAAACAATTAACGGAAACTTTCAGTGAAGTTATCCAAGTGTCAAATGAGTGAGCTGGGAACTTCTCCACTATTTTCTTGCTGCCTCTCAGTCTGCTGGTGAAGGATGCAGGCAGAGTTGGTATACACAAATTTCTCTGCACCTCTGCAATTTACCCAGAACTTATGGCAATTAACCAAATCTCCAGTTGTTATGCAAATGAATCTAACTAGGAAAGATTTGCATCAATTCCTCTCAGAACCACCAGGGCTGTAAATATTTTCATTGGCTCAACAGCGTTATAACTGACAATGTGAGTTTTCTTCCACAGCATATACTTGGCCTGATATGTGCTTTATTTCACAACCAAATTAGTAAATGATGGAATTCTGAACTCCTATCTCAACACTGCAGGATATGTTGTATAGGGATCCAAATACAATGTGCTATCAAGAGAAATCCAACTTTTTCAGTTGCAGACTGACTGCCTTTTTGTGTATTTCCAACAGTTTGCAATATTATTACAACATTTGTAATTTTTTTGGTGTGTAGGTGAGCCTGCCCTGATCCACACATTTAAAAGTGCCTGAAAGAGTAGTAGAGACAGAAACCCACAGCTCAGCTAAAGGTGTCTGTCTTTGCATCTCAAGTGCAATGACCCACAAGGTTTCAAAATGCTGGAAAGTGGGAATAGGGTCGGAAACTTGTTTCTCGACTGGCTCAGACATGAAGCGTCAAGTGGCCTCCTCCTGTACCATAGATTTTCCTTTATTCAAGTGGATAAATATCTAGTTTGGAACTCAATTAAAAGTTATCAAATGTAGGAATAAACAGTGATGGTCAACTGTTATATAACGTATGTGTTGATCTCTGAGCTGTTAGAGCAGTGGATATATTCACTGCCACATTGGAATACTATAGATTACAGGTTTGATAAATATTCTATCAAATGTTCCAATTGATATTACTTCAGAAAGAAGCTACGTTACAATCGGCATTTTTAGCTCAATAATTTCTCTTTATGATGTTGTGAAAGGCGGTTTTCATAAGCAGACTGACTACCCTCTGAACTGAAAGTTTCTGCATTTCTGTTTACAGGGAAGTATGCCCAGTTTCAACAATTAACTCCTGACTGTGACAAATCCTTGATTGGGAAATTAAATGAGATGCTCATCATGGAAAGCACGAAATAGCATGTCATCAGAGCAGGATGTGTTCCAAACTTTTTGGTTCATTAACTTGTTGTTAAAGTAGTACACAGAAAACAAAAGCATAGCAAGATATGACATTTAAAATTCAACTAGAATCGTTCAGTAAGGTATTAATATGCCCTTTATTTGATTAGGTTTGTTATCAGGTCTAATATGGACCGGATTTTTGCCAGGAACAATAAGGACTCAATTGTTGGGTTAGGAAGTCTACATTTTTATTTTAGAGGCATAGAGTCATAGCGATGGATAACATGCAAACAGAGCGTTCTATCCAACTTGTCCATGCTGGCCAGATACTCGAAATTAATCTCGTCCCACTTGCTAGCATTTGGCCCATAATCCTCTAAACTCTCCCAATTTATGTATCCATTCAGGTGCCTTTTAAATGCTAAAAGCATCCGCCACTTCCTCTGGCAGCTCTTTCCATACATGCACCACCATCTGCATGAAAATGTTGCCCCTTAGGTCCCAATTCAATTTTGCCACTGTCACCTTAAACCTATGCCTTCTAGTTTTGGATTCCCCTACCCTGGGGAAAAGACCTTGGCTATTCAACCTATCCATGCCCCTCATGATTTTATAGACTTCTATAAGGTCACTCCTCAGCCTCCGATGTTCAAGGGAAAATAGCTCTGGCCTATTCAGTCTCTCCCTGATCAGGCTCAAACCCTCCAATCCTGGCAACATCCTTGTGAATCTTTTCTGAACCTTTTCAAGTTTCACAACATCATCCTATAGCAGGGAGACATGGATTGCACACAGTATTCCAAAAGTGGCAGAACCCATGTCCTGTACAGCTGCAACATAACCTCCCGATTCCTATACTCAATGCATTGACCAATAAAGGCCAGCGTATAAAATGCCTTCACTATCCTATCTACCTGGGAGTCTACTTTCAAGGGACTATGAACCTGTGCTCCAAAGTCCCTTTGTTCGGCAGCACTCTCCAGGACCTTACCATTAAGTGTGTAAGTGCTGCCCTGATTTGCCTTTCCAAAATGTCGCACCACACATTTATCTAAATTAAACTCCATCTGCCACTCCTGAGCCCATTTGCCCATCTAAACAAGGTCCCATTGTACTCCGAGGGACAAATCTAACTTAGTTTGTATTTGGCATTAAACTGAAACCTACAGTTTAAATTCTGTAGTTGTTAGTGCTACACAGGATTTTAACAAGATGACCAGTAAAAAAGCAGCTCCATTAAGAAGCAGCTGAAACCAGATCCTCATTAAATAAAAGCAAAATAGCATGGATGCTGAAAATCAGAAACAGATATAGAGAATGGTGGAGAAACTATGGCTCTGGCAGCATCTCTGCAGATAGAAACAGAGTTAACATTTTGAGCCTGGGAACCAAAGAAGAACCTGAAACACTAAAACCTGCTTTCACAGCCTCTTCTTCTACCTCAGTGACTGTCTCTGGCTCTGTCTTACACTGAATGGATTCACCACCACATGCTGTCTCTCTCTCTCTCTCTCTCCCTCCCCATCAGCATTGCCTCACAATATCTCTGAGCTGTCCCAGACCCCAGTTCCATTTCATTCTTCATCTCCTTCAATACATTAACAAGAAACTTCTTTTCAAGGTGTTAAGGAATGCAAGTTCCAAACACTCAAGGGTATTGTTGCCCCACTGGATCCTTCTTCCTTTCCCCTTAAGTTCCTTCATCCAACTCCATCTCATGGGGTCATACATTCCAGAAACAGACCCTTCCGTCCAACCAGTCCATGCTGACCATAATCCCAAACTAAACTAGTCCCACCCGCCTGCCCTTGGCCCATATCTCTCCAAACATTTCTTATTCACATACATTTCTACATATCTGTAGCCTGGTGTTCATCATACCCTCTGACCTTCCCCGCTCTGATGCTATGCAATCTGTTCTCAGCAAAGGACTTAGCTTTATCCTGTTACACACCCACCTCAAAGACATGAAGCTGTACTCTTCTTCCGGTGTGTTCACCCCCATGCTCATTTCAGTGGACAGGAGAGTCCTACCCTGCCACACTGACCCTCACCACCCATCTCCAATTACACCCCCTCTGCCTGGACTTCTCCTTCTGGCTATCACCATGTTTATCACCTTAGACTGCTTCGCTGCTCTTTATCATCTGGATTTCAATCTAACACAGGTAGTTGACATGGAAATAGGGTGGGTGATGTCAGTGAAGTTCCTAAGAAGATTGAAACCTGGCAATTTCCCTGTGAGTAGACATAGAGGACGGAATCTTCCCAGCCCCTGAACAATGTGGGCACTGATGAGAAAGTTGGGAGAAACGCGTGAGCTTCAGCAAGGAGCTTTGCAGTGTTGAGACCAAAATGTCCCATTTTCCAAACGAGTCTTGGACAGCGAGATGGGGTTCTCACCAGTGAGCAGCGAGAAGCCCATTGCATACATTAGGATACACTAACATTCTCAGTGATGTGCAATCTCCCATTCTTACAGCCCTCTGGTTAGAAAGTAAGCAGTGACAATTCTTGCCTTGAAGATCAGAGCAGTAACCCAGTAATTCCAGGTCATTGCTCAATCTTCTGGGCAGTGATGCACATTCGCAATCACCAACACCCTCCCCCCTACCCTCCCAATCACCACATCTGCAATCCATTGGGACCTCCGGGTTCCTGTTGGCGAAGCCAGGTGCCAGGTTCCCTCTGGCCAGCAAGTCTCGGGCAATTAACTAAAAGCCTGTAAAGCAGCTGCACACTGCCAGCCCTTAACCTGCTGCATGGTTGGGCTTTAAAAGTGGTGCTGGGGCCAGGAATGATGGGAGGTCCCAGCAGTTGCCAGTACTCCCAGCTGTGGGGTGCCAGCTTATGACCAAGGGGGCACCATTCGGGTTTAGCACTCAGGTAATGAGTAGAGTTTGGGAAGATCCTGTGAGAAATGCGCACTCAGGCTTGTGGAGAGAATCTCTCCATGAAATCAATAGCATCGGAACATAAGTGATTTATGGTCAAATTTTGCCCAGGACACCTGGTGTGGAAACTAGAAATTTCAAGTAGGTTTTCAATTATATTTTCTATTGCAAAAGTATACTGTATTCATAAAGAATCTTTATGTACATACACAGTTACTGAAGCAGTTCTATATAATCTTTGCACGTGAGAAGAACAAACAAACTGTGGAGTTTGGTATCCCCTGCAGATGCAAAATAATCCAAGGTATTTCTTACTTACATAAGACAATACTTAGATAGATTTGAGGCATCGGGAAAGTCTGATAACTGAACAGAACCCCACTGTATTTTGGCAGAAAGACCTTAGACCGTAGTCTTTCCCCATTGTGCCAGCTGCCCCAAGCTTTAGTGTGTCCCTAAGCATGTAGTCCTGGACCTGGGAATGTGCCCAGTCTGCAAAATTCGGTCAGGGTCAACTCCTTGTTCAGGAAGACCAACATGTTTCGGGCAGACCAATGAGCATCTTTCACTGAGCTGATGGTTTCCCAGACACAGTTGATGTTTGTCTCGGTATGTGTCCTGGGGAACTGATTGTAGAGCACAAGAGTCCTGCATCATGGGGCTCCTTGAGATGAACATTAACAATTTATTCCTCAAGGTGTTGTACCTGAACTTGGGAACACCCACTACTCTTACTGAATGCCTAAAATGGGAAAATCCTGGTCACATCATTCTCGTTGTTAGTAAAGACCCATTCAAACAAAGTTATAGAAAAATGAAGTATGTCATTTTAAGGTACTTTAATAAAATGTTAGATGCTTTACTCAGAGTGCAGTAATTAACAATTTTAAAACTCTAACTTTACCTCACAGTGTAATCAATAGTTATGCAAACGATCAACATTGCAAAGCAATGGGAGAAACGATCATATTAAAATAAAATCCTCAAAACTTGAAAGGCAAATTATTTTCCAGAACTGTCATAGCCTCTATTGCCCATTAGAGATGTATTTTTTGACCCATGTAATCACTGTTTAAACGCAATGTAGACACACTTTACTCAAATTAACCCCCAAGGGTAATCTATCTACTGTAAAAATAAATGATGTCAGAACAGTTTTCATTCATTCATCTTCCAAACTATTTGTGATAAACCATCAGTGACATGAAGCAACAAAATCAAAATGTACAACAAAATAAAGAACTGCAGACACTGAAGGTCTGAAACAAAAACAGAAACTCAGCAGATCTGGCAGGCATCTCATAGAATCCCTGACCACTGGTATGGAGCTGGAGGAAAACAGCAGGCCAGGCAGCATCAGAGGACCAGGAAAGTGAAGAAGGGTCCCGACCCAAAACGTCAACTTTCTTGTTCGTCTGATGCCGCCTGGCCTACTGTGTTCCTCCAGCTCCACATGGTGTTATCTCTGACTCCAGCATCTGCAGTTCTTGCTATATGATAGAATCCCTACAGTATGGAAACAGGCCATTCGGTCCAAAAAGTCCACACTGACCCTCAGAGAGTCCCATTCAGACCCATCCCCCCATAACCCACATAATCTACACATCCTTGAACACTATGGGCAATTTAGCACGGCCAAACCACCTAGCCTGCACATCTTCAGACTGTGGGAGGAAACCAGAGCACCCAGAAGAAACCCACGCAGACATGGGGAGAATGTGCAAATTCCACATGGAAAGTCACCTGAGGGCGGAATCAAATCCTACTTGATGTCATTATTGTACTTTGCACCTTAACTAAAGTAAAGCAGAGAACATAGAACATAGAGGAAAATAGAAGATGTGAAAAGTACTCCAAATAAAGATAAATTACAACCTCTTCCCTGACTAAATATTGCATCTGTCTGCCTTAGTTACGATATAGGTAGAAATTTTATTTGGCAATACTTAAGAATGTCCACTGATCGATGTGTGGAATGCTGCAATTTTGAGGAGAAATTATGCAGAAATATTTCTCCCAAAAACATGGAAAGAGTTCACTCACTAAAGAAGTGGAATTATGTTTGTATTAATTAATTAGAATATATGGAATGGTTCAAACTTTATATACTATCTGGTTTCAAACAGTACATAAGAGTCAAAGGCAGCAAATTCAGACTGACAAAGAGTGTCTGTGATGTAAGTCATCAGAAACTCTGAGAGGATCCATATTATGCTACTTCATAAACCAGAATGAAATCTATTAAATCATATTTGTTTGGATTAATTACTGTTACCTAGGTTCAAAATATGAATTCAGAAATTTGTCGTATTAGCATAGTATGTCAGAGCACTATGTTCTTAATGTATCATAATGGAGTGACAGGCAAGATATACATTTATGCTCATTATGCAACACATTTTCGATTTCATGTAAGCTTTAAGTAGCAATTACCTGCAACTAAGGGAAGAAAATCTGAGATTGACTCTGCCTTTTCAGACTGTTCTTGGATCTAAACAATTGGGTTCAAATGAATCTCTTGAAAAGTGTAGGGGTATTCTTAGGAAGCAAATCAGGAAGGCAAAGACAGGATATGAGATAGCCTTGGCAAATAAAGTTAAGGATAATCCAAAGAGATTTAAGAAGTATATTAAGAGCAAAACAATAACTAGAGAGAGAGTGGGGCCCCTTAAAGATCAAAAAGGTCATCTTTGTGTTGAACCTCAGGAGATGGAAGAGATATTAAATGAACATTTCACACCAGTTTTTACTGGGAAAAAGAAGCGGAGATTGAGAGCTTAGGGAAATAAATATTGATGTTTTGAAAACAGTTCACATTATAGATGAGGAAGTGTTGGAGGTCTTAGAAACTGTAAAGGTGGATAAATCTCTGGGACCTGCTCTAGTGTATCCCAGGACTCTGTGGGAAGTTAGGGATGAAATTGTCGGGACCCTTGTAGAAATGTTTGCATCACCTATAAATATGGGTGAAGTGCCAAATGACTGGAGAGTGGCATATGTGCCTTTGTTTAAGAAGGGATGTAAGGAGAAGCCTGGGAACTATAGACCTGTGAGTCTGACTTTGGTGGTGGGTAAGTTGTTGGAAGTGAATCCGAAAGATAGGATCTATATGCATTTGGAGAGATAAGGAATGATTAGGGACAGTCAGCATGGTTTTGTGTGAGGGAAATTGTGTCTCACAAGCTTGGTTGAATTTTTTTTTGAGGAAGTAACCAAGAAGATTGATGAGGGCAAAGTGATAGACATTGTTTACTTGGAATTGAGAAAAGCCTTTGACAAAGTTCCACATGGTAGACTAATGAGTAATGTTAGATCACATGGGATTCAGGGTGAGCTTGCCAATTGGATAGGAAAGGAATTTCAGGATTTTGTCCCAGCAACAGAGAAAAAAATGGCAACAACTTGGAGGCAGTGGAGTTCCACTGTATTTACTGCCCTTGTCCTTCTTTGCAGTAGAGGTCATTGTTTTGGAAGGTGCTGTCAGGGGATTGATGGGGTGGCAGTTGACCAGGTTGGATCTGTTCTACCTTTTGTGGGTGACATACCTGGGCTATTTTCCACACTGAGAGGTATGTACAAGAGTTGTAGCTCTACTGGAACAGCATGGTTGGGTGTGTACACTAGTTCTGGAGCAAGTAATCAATAGAATTGCTGAAATGTTGTTAGGGCCAATATTCTTTGCAGTGTCCAGTGATATCATGTAGAGAGAACTAAATTGGCTGAGAACTGGCATCTGTGATGCTGGAGGGATCGGAAGAAGATTGAGGTGGATTATTCACTGGGCCCTTCTGGCTGAAGATAGTTCCAAATGCTTCAGCCTTATCTTTTGCACTGAGGTGCTGGCTTCCCTATCACTAAAGGTGGAGACATATCTGGAGTGTTCTCCTCCACTTAGTTGTGGAACTATCCACCACCATTAATGGCCAGATATGTCAGGACTGCAGAGTTTAGATATAATCGGCTGGTTGTGGGTTTACTTAACTCCAATGCACACTGTGTGGGGTCATAATGTCTGTTCCTCTTTCACAGTGATGTCCGCACTGGGGTAACTATGAATAGGGACCATGAGACCAGCATAACAGAGGCTTTAGAGAACTGTGGGCACCATAGAGCTTGGAGTGCATCATCAACCCAGCACCACTGTTTTTATAGTAAGTCTCCATTCACCTTTTACAAGTTTCCTTTTATCATTAGTTTGTATTTTTGTTACAGTGCCCCATCAGGTGCTGTTTAATCTGATTTTAGGTTTGTTTTCAAAAAATAGAAACATAGAAAATAGGAGCTGGAGTAGGCTATTTGGCCTGTCAGCACCATCCACCATTCTAAACCATTATGGCTGATCATCTATCTGCCTTACCCCTTGACTTATGGTCTTTAGAAATCTATTTCTTTCCTAAACATATGCAGTGACATGGCCTCCACAGCTTTGTTTGGTAAAGAATTCCACAAATCTCCCTCTGAGTGCAGAAATTTCTTTTCTGTAAGTCCAAAAGAGTTTACTGATTATCCTGAGACTGGAACCTTTTATTCTGGACATGCAGAGGATGGAACTTCATCTCTGTATCCAGTATGTCCGGTTCTGGCAGAATTTTGTTTCAATGAGGTCCTCTTGTTCTTCTAAACTCTAGTGACTACCAGCTCAGACAACCTAATCTCCTGAAATGACAAACCTGCCATCCTAGGAATCAATCTGGTAAATATTCATTGCATTCTCTTATAGCAAGTATATCTTTTGTTAGATAAGGAGACAAAAGAGCACAAAGTACTCCAGATGTAGTCTCACCAAGGCGCAATACAGCAGCAGTAAGACTGCTTTGCTCCTTTCCTGAATACAGCTTGCAATGAAGGCTAACATACCAGTTGAGCTCCTAACTGCTTGTTGGACCTTGAAGTTTGCTTCCAGTGAATGCTTTAAAAGACAACATTTCCCAATCCATCACCATTTAAATAATCCTTCATCATTCTGTTTTTGCTACCAAGTAGACAACTTCACACCTATTCATCCAATGCTACATCTGCCATGTGTTTGCCTGCTCACTTGTTTATAGTGCCTTAAAGGCTCTTTATAGTCTCACACCACTCGTTACCCCACCTAGCTTTGTAGCACCAGCAAGTTTAAAAAGATTACATTTGATTCCCTCATCCAAATCATGTTCATTTATAGATATTGTAAATAGTTGATGTTCCAAGCACTGATGCCTCCCAGTACCTCACTCGTCACCACCTTTCACTCTCAAAATAATCTACTTATTCCAAGTCAGTTTCCTGTCTCCTAAACCTATCTCTCAGTCAATGTCAATGTATTACCACAAGTGTCATGTGCTTTAATTTTGCAATAACTTTTGTGGGCCATTTATCAAAAGCTTTCTGATAATTCTAGCACACTACATTCAATGGTTCTCCCTCATCTAATCTACTAGCCATTTCTTTAAAAATCTTTAGTAGGGTTGTCAAAAAACATTTGCTATTCACAAATCCATGTTGATTTTGTGAAACCCCATTGGTATTTTCTAAGTGTCTTGTTATCACATCCTTTATAACAGACTCCAGCAATTTCCGTACTTCTTTACTGCTTATGTTAGGCTAACCAGACTGTAATTTTCTGTTTTCTTGCTCCCTCTCTCCTTTAAATTTTGCAGTTCTATTTACCACCCTCCAATCTACCAGGACAGTTTCAAAAGCTACAGAACTTTTGAAGATTACAACAAATACACCCATTATTTCCATAGCCTCCTCCTTTAGTACCCGGGGATGTAGAATATTAGGCTCTAGTGATTTATCAGCTTTCAGTCCAATTAATTTCTTCAACACTTGTTTTTATACTAATCGCCATCAATTCCTCCTTCCAATGAGACCCTTGTTTCCCTAGCATTTCTGGGAAGTAATTTGTTTTCATCTATAAAGGCAGAAGTAGTCATTAAATTGTTCAACCACTTCCTTGTTCTTTATGATCAATTCTCCTTTTCAGATTGTACAGGGCATATGTTTGTCTTCACTAATCCTTTTTACATATTTAAAAGTGGACTATTAGAGCGTCCAAATATGTCCTTGTTTACTCTCACCCTATTTTTTTCTTCATAATCAACTTCTTGGTCCTCGTTTGCTGAATTCCTAACTGTTCCAAGTCCTTAGGCTTGCTACTTTATCTTGCAGATTTATATTCTTTGAATCTAATACCATCAATAATTTGTTAGCCATTGGGCCACTTTTCCTTTGGTGTTGTTTTGCCCAAAAAGTGTCTTTAACTGTTATAATGCATGTATTACTTAAATATGAGCCATTGCCTATTCATTGGTTGACTTCATTAAATGACATAACAGTTTATTATGGCCAAATCACTCTTTATACCTTTGTAGTTTACTTAGAACCCTAGTTTTGGGTTGCATTATTTCATTTTCTATCACAATGAAGAATTCTATTTTGTTACATTAACTTTTGTTTCAAAGGATCTCTTATAACAAGATTACTAACTTCTCTTGTTCAAAACCAAATCTAGACTAGCTTGTTCCCTAGTCAGTTCCTTGTGCAGGAATTCATCTGCCAAATTATTATTGCTAATGTATTTATGCTCAGTCCATAATTAATTTCACATGCTTGCTGCATACATCTCCAACTTCCTTTTTAATGCCATTTCCTATCTTATCAGTACTGTGTGAAGGCCTATAGGCAATTTGCACTGATTTATCCCATCCAGCAACTTGTTGCTCCTTTGCTCCTCCAAGATTGATGTGACTTTTTTTTTACACCAATATCCTTTCTCACTACAGCACTGATTTCATCGTTCACGAACAATGTTATTTTTCTTTTATTCACTTGTGGGTGTCGCTAGCTGGCCAGCATTTATTAACTTTTCCCAGTTGCCCTCGAAAAGGTGATGGTGAGCGGTCTTATTGAACCACTGTAGTCCACATGCTGTAGGTTGACCCACAATGTCCTTGGGGAAGGAATTCCAAGATTTTGACCCAGCAATAGTGGTGATATATTTTCAAGTCAGGATAACTGGGGCTTGGAGAAGAATTTGCAGGTGATGGTGTCCTTATATGTCTGCTGCCTTGCCCTTCTGGATGGAAGTAGTCATAGGCTTGAATTTCTGCACTGCAACTTGCACATGGTACACCCTGCCACTACTGAATGTGAGTGTCGTAAGAGAGTGGGTGCTTGTGGATTTAGTGCCAATCAAGTCAGCTGCCTTGTCCTGGGTGATGTTAGGTTTTTTGAGTGCTGTTGGAGCTACACCCATTCAGGCAAGTGCAGAATATTCCATCATACTCCTGATTAATGCCTAGTAGATAGAGGACACGCTTTGAGCAGTCAGTAGGTGAGTTACCCTCCAGAGAATTCCTAGCCTCTGACCTGCTCTTGCAGTCACACGTTTATGTGGCGAGACCACTTGAGCTTTTGGTCAATTGTAAACCCAAGGATGTGGATAGTGGGGGAATTCAGTGAATCCTGAAAATCCTTGGGTGCTCACTTTCCAGCTTTATTCACTCTGCAGACACATCACACGTAATCACGATATCTTCCCCATTTACAACTACTTGTGCTGTTAATTCATTTACCTATTGCAAACCCTCTTTGCATTCATATATAGATTTGTCTTTTTGACATTATTGCACTGTTTTTGTACTCCAGTCCTATTTTCTTAGTCTTTGATTATTCTGCTTTTTATTTTCTATCTTTCAAGTCCATCTTTGTGTCCGTCACTGCTGTCTCCCAGTTCAGGTTCAGTACCCATCACTCTGGTTCCTCACCTCCAGAACTAGTGAGCCTTACTATGAGGATTCTGGTCCTAGCCTTGCTGAGATGCAACATGTCCAGCTTATAGGGATCCCATCTTCCTCAGAATTGGTCCCACTGCCTCAAAAATCTAAATCCTTCCTGTTATGCATTCAACCAGTCTATTCTCCTATTCCTTATGCAGTGGGAGTAATTTCTGACAGTACTACCTCAGAGGTCTTGCTTTTTAATTTGTAGCTCCTTCTATTCCTCTTGAAAGACCACATCTCTCTTTTTACCATGTCGTTGGTAGTGACCTGGACAGCAATCTCTGACTGGTCTCCCTCCCTGTTTAGAATGTCCTGCAACTGTTTGGTGATAGCTACCAGGGAGGCAGCCGCCCTAGTGTCATTGCAGTGGAAAAAATGCCCCTTTGTTCTCCTTAGGAACCCTTAACACTACTGCTCCCCACCTAATTTCCTACTGCATAATGTTCATCAACTCATTAAACATAAATAACAAAAAGCTTTAAAATCAAGTGATTGTATGCATCACAAATCCTGTCCTCTTTTTACCTATCCACACATTGATCACTTTGTTGATAATTGCATCTAATGTCCATCTTGTATAAGCAATCATTTTCTGATTTGACTCTCTTAATAAAGAGGTCTTTATACTGAGAGTAGATATTGGAAATTCTGATGCATGTTGCCACAGGATTTTTCCATTTTAATTCAACTATTGTAAATTTGGGCACAGTACACATCATACCTCAAAAGTTACATTCCTGGAGAAATCACAAAATTATTTCATGTTGCTGGATAGTTAAACAGAATCGAATGGAGTTGTTTTAAATTGGAAATCTAATTACAGCATATGAAAAGAACTGGAAATCAGCAAACCCTACTGATTTTACTTAAAGCTCCTGAACTACAGGGACTGGCGCAGGAAAACGTACACTAGTAATGAGCTTTGAAAGACTACTCGGCTTTGAAAAGTCTAGACAAAAGAATCACTACCTAATGATGTAGGTCCTGGGGCTTTAAGCAACTGATTATGTATATTACCACTTAGCTTCCCCAAATTCATTCAGCAATTACATTCCTAGTCCCATCGGGAAGAATTACTTGAATTTACAAAGCATGTATCATTTTAATGATAAAACATTTACCTGTCAATATCAAGCAGAAAAATCTGACACAGCCTTTCTGGTGAGGTGGTGCAGCTTTGCTAGATTACAGAACTGGGAAAATGTATAATGTTTATAGAACTAATTGAAGAAATATGCATTCTTCAGCCGATAATTTGCTGCGTTACAAGTGATGTCAAAAAAATGAATAATGACTGCTGATGTTTATGTATAATAATCTCAATTTTAAAGATCTTAGACTTTAAGATGGAATGGATTCAGCTTTGAGCATTAACTTTTGACATTATTTAAATTAGTTTATTGGAATAACAAGACAGACATTACCACAGCTATTTATTTCAACAGTAGTTACACAAAACATCAGCTTTTTCACAATTACTAATAACAAATACAAACCCATATATTAAGATATTTTGACATTAAACAATATTAACAAGCTAACAAACACATTGGAAAAAGTCAAAGAATATTTGTTTAACAACTATAACAGATTACCTATCAAAAGCACAAGTCCCAGGCACTGTTCAACTGTAACATACAAAATTAAAATCAGAGAATCCACATAAACACCACTATCATAACAAATGAATACTTACGACAGTAAAGCTAATATTCATATTTAATATTTGAACAAATACACAGTGCACTTAATACTGACCACATTTAGAGTTAGAACTTGCAGGGTGACAAATACTAAAATTACAAACACATGGTATATTAGCTTACAATCACAATGGTATATGATACAAAAAACATTAAATAATATCACTGTCATATATTACTTATACATATAACACCGTCTCGATAGAATTAATCTAATACTTGATGTAAATGCTAGTAAAACAAACCCTGAAAAGGTGTGATATCATAAAGATAGCCAAATGAAGAATTTCTAAGAATGCAACGTGTCTTGGATATGCCATTTATCAAACAAATCTTCAAGAAATTACTTTTTTTTTTCTTCACAGGATGCTTTCCCGCTCTTCCCCATATGAATCACTGGGACCAACTGCATGCAGCTCAGAAGCGGTAGCCTTTGTGTGCTTGACAAAATTTGATTGAGCTTTAGATGCAAGGCCCCGTTTAATACCTAAACCTCGTAGGTTGTCATTCTTGAATGAAGCTGCATATGTATCATTCTGGACTGGTGACTTGCCCACAGCTGAGCCTACTGTTGCATGCACAGCTCGAGGTGCATTCTTTGCCAAATGCTCAGGATCACCGGCAGTTTCTCTGAATTCTTTGCTCTCATTTTCATCTGTATTCTGCAGCCTGGTAGAAGGATTGCTGTTATTATTCAGCGTCTCTGTGCTTGCTGTTCTGTTGATGTTGGTTACATTAAACATTTTGTGAGTGACAGGCCAATTTTCCTCTGGACTACTGGCCAACAGGCTGCATTCAGAGGTGGAACCAGTAGGGCTCTTCTTATCTTCAGAGCATATTGACATACGGGCAACACTTGAGTCTTGAAGGCCACTTAAACTGTTAGGTATACCTCTTTTATCTCTGGACTGATCATCTTCCAATTCTATCAAGTTAGTCTTCTCCAAATGACTGTCTTCAGTTTCATCACGGAGGGAGTGGTTTGGCGAACTTTCACTGGATCTGACGCCAGAGTCTGATGAATCTTTTTTATCAAGCATGGCATCAGAAAGATATTCCTTCGATTTAATAAGGGATCGAACAGCTTCATTTCCATTTTCAGTTGAATTGGTTTGTTTTTCATTTTTCCCTTCTATCTTCCCATCTTTAAGAAGTCGGTTATAATCAGCTTCTTCTTGACCAGATTCATCTTCATCACTGGGTAGTTTCTGATAATGCAAGCCTTTCAGTGTTAAATCCGCACCTTGGAAGATATACCCCTTGTCTGAAGATTTCTTCCGAGACAGAAGTTTTGATGTTGAAGGGTCTGGTTTTTCATCTTCTTCAGTGATGGGATCTAACGGTGATGCATCAGATGTAGAAACAGTGGATGATGTATAATCGCCAAGGTCACTCACAGAAGACTTGCCTCCACGTGGAATATTATCTCTCTTTACCACAAAAGATTTCTTATCATCATACTGCTTCTGCTCAGCATCTTGCTCCAATGTGGTTTGAAAGGGAGTTCCTGAAATGCCCTTCCCCATAAAAAGCTGACCAGAACTGTAGGGCACAGACAGATTAGACTTGTCAGTGTTGGCAGTTGTGGAGATCGATGGATCATCTAACTGAGCCATCTGTGCAATATATTCTTTATAGGCATCCCTGTATTCAGCCTGCTGCTTGTCTGTGAGTCTGGAAAGGTCATTGGAAGATTCCAGAGAGTTGATACTTGAAGCACTTGGTGTTCTTTGATGATTTAACTAAAAAAACAAATTTATCACAAACTTTTATTAACGACCGTACTTATAATGTCAACGAGAAATCAAAGATACTTACACCTAAATTTCACCTCACCAAATGCCAATTTTTAATATCTCAGGAGAACTCTCTAAAACATGAAGCAGTCATGCATCTTTGGAGAAAACTGGTGTCTCAAACATTGCAGCTGCATACCACACTAATCTTGGGATAAGTGCATTGCTACAGAACTGAGTCAGAGACAGAGACAAACAGATTGCATGTTTAATCTTTGATCTTTTTCTAATTTTAAACATCTCAGTTACATCACACCTCAACTTTCTAAACAATGGAATCTAAACCAAAGTTGGTGCAACCTGTACTTATAATACAACCTTTTAACTTACATCATTCTGCTGAAACGGAACGATACTCAAGGCCAATTATATCCTTGTGATGTTGTGCTCAAAACTTAACACTAACCAAAACTGGGGTGACAAATGCTCTGTGTAACTGAAGCATCTCTTCTTTGCCCTTTCTGTTCAATAGCACTTTTTATTAGCTACCTTGATTACATTTTGTACCTGTGTACTAGCTTTAGTACAGTGCGTACCGCGACATTCATTACTTTTACCCTCGATAGTTTCTACTTAATCACCATTCAGGAAATTTCCCAGTGTGCTCTTATTGAATCCACTTTAGATCCAAGCGAAAACGAGAATCCAGAGACAGTATGTTCTTGTTAGGGTGAAGGGCAAGGCTAATAGGTGTAGGGAATGCTGGATGACTAGAGAAATTGATGTTTTGGTTAAGAGAAAGAAGGAAGCCTATGTCAGTTATAGACAGCAGGGATCGAGTGAATCCCTAAAAGATCTTAAAGGCAGTATACTTAAGAGGGAAATCAGGAGGGCAAAAGGGGACATGAGACAGCTTTGGCAAATAGTTCTAAGAAAAATCCAAGGGGATTCTACAAACACATGAAGGACGTCTTAAAACACAAAGGTGGATAAATCCCCAACACCTGATCAGGTGTATCCTAGAACTTTGTTGGACCCGTGGCTGAGATATTTGTATCATCGATAGCCACAAGTGAGGTGCCAGAAGACTGGAGGTTGGCTAACATGGTGCCACTATTTCAGAAAGGTGGTAAGGAAAAGCCAGGGAACTGTAGACTGGAGAGCCTGACATCGGTGGTGGGAAATTTGATGCAGGGGATCCTAGGGGACAGGATTTACACGTATTTAGAGAGGCAAGGACTGATTAGGGATAGTCAACTTTACTTTGTGTGTGGGAAATAGTATCTCACTAACTGACTGAGTTTTCTGAAGAAGTAACGAAGAGGATTGAGGACGGCAGAGCGGCGGACGTGATCTACATGGACTTCAGTAAGGCGTTCAACAAGGTTCCTCATGGTAGACTGGTTAGCAAGGCTGGATCACATGGAATACAGGGAGAATTAGCCATTTGGATACAGAACTGGCTTGAAGGTATGAGGTAGACGGTGGTGGAAGGTTGCTTTTCAGACTGGAGCCTGTGACCGGCAGTGTGTCGCAAAGATTGGTGCTGGATCCACTGCCTTGCATCATTTATATAAATGATTTGGATGTGAACATAGGAGGTACGGTTAATAAGTTTGCAGGTGACACCAAAATTGGTGGTATAGTGGACAGCGAACAAGGTTACCTCAGAGTTCAATGGGACTTTGATCAGATGGGCAAATGGGCTGAGGAGTGGCAGATGGAATTTAATTTAGATAAATATCAGGTGCTGCATTTTGGAAAGGCAAATCCGGGCAGGACTTATACATTTAATGGTAAGATCCTGGGGAGTGTTGCTGAACATACTGACCTAGGAATGCAGGCTCATAGTTCCTTGAAAGTGGAACCCTAGGTAGACAGGATACTGAAGGTGTGTATTGGTCAGTGCATTGAGTATAGGAGTTGGGAGGTCATGTTGTGGCTGTACAGGGCATTGGTTAGGTCACTTTTGGAAACAGCATTCCATTCTGGTCTCACTGTTACAGGAAGCATGTTTTTGAAACTTGAAAGGGTTCAAAAGGATTTACAAACATGTTGCCAGGGTTGGAGGGTTTGAGTTACAGGGAGAGACTGAACAGGCTGGGGCTGTTTTCCCTAGAGCGTCAGAGGCTGAGGGGTAACCTTACAGAGGTTTATAAAATCATGAGGTGCATGCATAGGGTAAATAGCCAAGGTCTTTATCCCCATGTGGGGCAAGTCTAGAACTACAGGGGAAAGGTTTAAGGTAGAAGTGGAAAGATTTAAAAAGGGACTTAAGGGGAAACTTTTTCCACACAGAGGGTGGTGCGTGTATGGAATGAGCTGCCAGAGGAAGTAGTGGAGGCTGGTACAATTACAACATTTAAAAGGCATCTGGATGGGTATATTAATAGGAAGGGTTTAGAGGGATATGGGCCAAATGCTAGCAAATGGAACTAGATCAATTTAGGATATGTGGTCGGCATGGACGACTTGGACCAAAGGGTCTGTTTCCATGCTCTACAGCCCTATGGCTATTTCACACAACTGTACAATGCACCCTATTTACCAGCATATGGTCCATTCATTTAATTGTTATGGCACTTTAAATGACTCAATGGTTCCAATACCAACCTGCCAACTAGAAGTGCTATGTCGTGCTGGTTCTTCAACATCAACCGCTCTCAGTTCCTCAAAGCTGAAAGTTAGGCTGAAGGTTTCCTTTGAGGAATGTCCAGGAAGTTCAGAGTTTCCAGCATAATCACTATTTGCTACGTGAAGAGCAGAATTTTGTGCTGGCGCATTTTCTCCAGCAGCTCTCATTTCTTCTTGAAGTACTTGTGCATCCAAGTGGCGCATCTCAAACACCTAAGGAAAAAAACACAAAGAATGCAATAACTTATTTACTCAATGGGATACAGTTTGTTCGATTATTACAGGAATGTAGTAAATATTTAGTTTAATATAAAATTCAGTTTTAATACCTACGAAACTAAACTACAAAGCCATTCACAAAACAGGCCTATCATGAATGTTTTTAGATTTTTGTGATGTACGAAGCAATTCTTTTCCCTGCCTACTCAAAAGAAGTACTATTTTTTAAAAAGCAGGAAAACTAGCAATTATTTCTTCCTAGTGTTGTGAAAAGACAATAATGCCATGAAGAGATGAACAATCCCTTACTCCCTTACTTAATCGCTCCTTACTCAGATCTTGCTTTGTTTCCAAGAATGGTATATAAAGTACACACAAATGCATATCCAAATCACAAAGCCAATACCAACCTACTGAAGCTTAAAAAAGCAAATAACAAATGCAAAAGTATCTTCACAGTGATTTTTAAAAAAATGCTGGTCTAATTTAGCCTGCAGACAAAGAATAACAACACGTGAAGTGTACTGGTAGCGTTTTCCTCCAACAAGGATTTAATGATAAAAATGTCCTTGCTTAGTAATGTTCAATCGAAGTAGAATATTTAGAAACAGAAGCAAGAGGAGCAGCAATGTGGGGGACAAATAGAATTCTCTGGCAGGAGGTAAACATTATAGCAAAGCAATTGCATTTCTTGAACACAGGAGAAAGGAAGCAGAAAGTGAAGCAAAATGAAAGTGAAAATAAAAAATAAAACTGGCATATATGGTGGGTCAACAAGCAATAGATTAGTGTTTAAAGGGATTCCATGTTCATTTGGCAGTGTCAGTTGTGATGACTAAGAAAAGAGTTGGTTTTCTAGTGACATAGGTAAATCTCAGATTAGTGCATAAAAAAGCTGCCAAAGAAAGGCATCCAGGTGGGCACAGCGGCTCAGTGATTAGCACAGCTACTTCACAGTGCCAGAGAACTGGGTTCGATTCCACCCTCAGGTGACTGACTGTGGAGTCTGTACATTCTCCCCATGTCTGTGTACATTTCCTCTGGGTGCTCAGCTTTCCTCCCACAGTCCAAAGATGTGCAGGTTAGGTGGCCTGGCCATGCTAAAATTGCCCATAGTGTCCAGGGATGTGTAAGCTAGGTGGATTAGTCATGCGAAATGCAGGGTTACGGGGATGGGGGGGGGTGGGGGGGGGGTGCTCTTCAGAGGGACGGTGTGGACTCAATGAGCCGAATGGTCTTCTTCCACATTGTTTGGATTCTAATGATTCTATGAGCGTGACAAATTTGTGAACATGATGTTGCATAAAACTGTAACAACACATGCATTTATATAGTACTGTTAACACAGTAAAACATCTCACGAGAGGTATCAAGCAAAACATGACAAAAAAGCTACAAAAGGATATAGAAGATCAGATAACCAAAAGCTTGGCCAAAGAGGAAAGCTTTAGTGTCATAGGAGATTGAGGCGCAAGGAGGCTCAGGAAGGAAATTCCAGAGTTTAGATTCTCAGCACTCAAAAGCACTGAAAACTGTGGTAAAAAGAAAACAACATATTTACATAACACTTTTCCTAGCTACATTACCTCTTAAAAGTGACTTAAAGACAATAAAAACATAATTTAGCTAGTCAGACAGAGTTAGGCAATTTCACTAATTTGTCAGTAAGCTGTCTTGAAGATGGTGCAATTGTGTGATTGAAAGGTCATCTTGAGGTCAAATACATCGGGCTGGTTCAACTTCACACAGCTGTCAAGAGAAAGGGATGGTTTTGATGTCTGGGAAATAGTGTCTGTAATGGTCATGAAGCATAGTAGCTTGGTCTTTACGATGTATTGTTAAATTAATTCTGTTCATGCTGTGCTAAATTTTGGACAGAGAGTCTAACGTTTTAAAGATAGAGAAGGGGTCAAAAGAGGTGCTGCTGAGGTAGAGCAAGGCGTCATCAGCTGCTATCCAGATCTTAACAGGTTTTCGGATGATGTTGAGAGGGCAGCTTGAAGATCAGAAGTAGGACACAGAATGGATAAATCCTTAGGGGTCTCCAGAAGTAACACTGTGAAAGTGGGAACAGAAGTCATTAAGGTGATACTCTAGCTACAACTGTGTGCATGTGCAAGAATGGAACCAAATACGTGCTGACGCACTGAGCTTGTGATGAAGGACAACATTGTGACAGAGGGAACAATGTGGGGAAAATAAACAGAAAGCCAGGTTGGGAATCCTTTTCCTGAAAGCCTCAGGGCCAACTGGTTTTCAAAAAAAGGGTACTTTCATTCCTTGGAACCACAATAGTCCAAACAGGCTCTTTTGCTTAACTTGAAAGGACTTAAAATGTGAAGTTCCGCCCACCCCCCACTCCTTCAGAACTCTGCGTCTACAAGTACGTTCAGGCCTACTGAAAAGACCTTTGGTTTGTCAGTCTTTTTGGTTTTCCAACGTATGGATAATGGGTACCTGACCTGTATAATACTTAATATACAATAAACATCCAATACACAGAAACTGTCTTAGCGAGAGGGAAGACAACTATATTTGCATACATTTGCTATTTTTTGCCAGTGTATTCATTCACTCATGAATGTATTTTTGGAACACAGAATTAATGCACAAAAGAAATCCTAAACGCATTGATAATAGAGCAAAAATTCATCCTACCATGTTCCTAAAAAGTTGCCAGTCACCAAAATTCATGTTTAATTCTTTTTTCAGTTCATCCAGATTGCATTGAATTAATACCCTCCCATTAATGTTTGCCTGAATTTAAAAAAAAATTCAGTGTCAAAAATTCAGTCAAAAGTAAATAAAAACAATATGTCCAAGTTCCAATATCAGCATTGCAATTAAAAGGTGAGATAAATACAGCAACAAAGACAAAGCGTCAATGGTGATTTCTTACATTTATGTATTGTTATATAGACAATCTACATAAAAATCAACCCATCAGATGTATGACGAATTCTTGTGTTTGCCATTTCACAAACCCATGACCTCTGGGAACAATAAAAGGATGCTTACAGGAATGTTCTTTCATCAATTAAGATTCATTTTTTCCATATGGTGCAATAATGCTTATTATTGTTCCCTTCTTTAATTATTTAATCTATCAAACAGAAATTGAGAATTTGCTTAGCAGCATTACAATATCAAGCTACTTGGTGGTTTGAAAAAGATCCACAAATAATTTTTTTACTCTCCAAATCTCAATTATTTTCTCATCTTCTTAAAAGTGCCGACACACGGATCAGTAACATGACAATATAGTGTAGCACCACCATCAAATTTAATAGATATTAACTCTAGTAGAAACAAAAACAGAATTGCTGAAAAAGTTCCTTAGGTCTGGCAGCATCTGGGGAGAGAAATCAGAGTTAACGTTTTGGGTCGAATGATCCTTTCTCAGAACGTTCCAGTAATTCCAGTCGAGTTTGATGTGTTCTTTTGGCTTCACGTTTTTCCATAGGAGGGCGATGCGAAGCAGTGGAAGGATCTGTAGACTTAACAACAACTTAACATGCCAACAAGCCAATACTGGCAATGGAGAAACAGTGGGAGAGTGACACCAAGTCAACTGCTCTTGCAAAAAGCAGACACAAATACAGCCTCCTTCAGTGATGTAACCATTGTATGATTCTAATTTGAACACTCTTTTAGTGGTTATGAACCGTTTTTAATGCCAGTTGATAGGATCATTAATGTCATTTTGGTGACAGAAATTTACGCGTACCAAAAAGTCATGCACTTGATTCAGCAGGAGAGCTTCAGGAGGCTCTGAATCCTGTACTTTTTGACTTGGAGCTGCCATTAAGTTAAAGGCTCATGTCCTGTGAAGTTAAGGCAACATTATTTAATAATTGCATGCTCCTACCTTTCTGATAGTGGAAATGTACTGAAACACCATGGTTTGGTCAATTCCTTCCAACTGTTTAAGTTTTTCACAAATAGCATCCACATTCATTGAACTGAGTGGAGCAGCAGTGTAAGCTGATGCAATGGAATTGCCCACCTATTGGGCAGAAAACAAGAATGTAATTCAGTGTTAAATAACATTTAAAAAATTACACAAAAGGTTATTGGTAATTAGGTTATACTTCCTTTATTATAAATACATGAAGAAATCCAATATGAAGTTACCAAAACTGAACTGCATATTAAACAAGGACAAACAGTCTGAAAGCTTTGAAGTTAAAAGCAGATAATACAAAACAGCTAACAACTCCTTAGGCAAGTCTGCTTTAGAGCAAGAAAACTGTATTACCCACTTTAATTCAAAGTTCTCAGATCAACATTTCTTATTAAGCTAAAATTGCAAATCTAATACTCGAGCCAAAGCTGTTAAACCAAGGACACAAAATTAAAGTGCAGTAACAGCATTAAAAGCAAAACAACTTTCAGCCAGTGAATGAACTGTTTGAAGGATGGCAGATCAAGAGCAGTAAAACCAAATGAGAAACTCTACAGTGAAATGGATTAATGGTGTCCTTTAACCCCTGATATTTGGATTCAGATTTAGTCTAGACTGAAACTGAAATTGTCCTCTCTCTGAGGATCCTGCAGACTTGAAGTTCTCATAGATCTAATAAGTACTGACAATTGCAAAACTCCCAATGAGTAGAGGTACAGAATAGCAAATTGCCCCAATGTACAGGTAGTGTCAGTCAAATACCACAACAATAGCTGGAGTTGGAAATAGGCACTAATGGGACATTAGATGATGCTCTGCTGAAGACGGTGCAAAATGGAAAGAATTTTGGTGTCCAAATGACTCTTTCATATTTCACCTGAGAGTTCTCAATACTGACATCAGCAACCTGAAATGGAAAGGCCATCCAAGTACTGATATCACGTACCTCAATTAAAAAAAAAAATACATATTGTTCAATGTAAAACGTCATGCTTAAAAGAAGATTTAAATAAAGGCAACTGAAATCGTAATAATTATACAGTAGTTGCAATTTCCAACGTAACTAAAGACCGATAGTCTATTGAAAAAAGTTAGAATGACTTAAATGGTCACAGAATTCCATTATTATGGACTAAGTTGATAGTTTAAAAACTTTTTGCTATTACACTTACCTATATCATCCAATTAGTTGTCCAGCAATATTTAAAAGAACACTACATAGCGCTAACAATCATTTCAGCCAGAAAAGTCCACTTTGTAATATACACAGCATATACATACAGAAAATCCTGCAACTTAGTTATCAAGCTCCAAGCCCACAAGCAAAAAAGAAAATTAGTACTAGCCAAAACAATTTTAGTAGATCATGCTCAAGCATTTCAAGTTACAAAGTAGCAAATAAACTACTCTTTTTTTTCTAGAGAGTATGAATCCTCCAATATCTTTCCTTCCAACTTTCTCTTTCCAGCAAGGCACAAGTGCAGCCAGAAATGGGTGGCTTGCTCTCAGACCTCTATCCGTTCACTTAGAATACAAGAAATGTACAGATAGCATCCAATTGAATTTTCTTAAAAATTAATCTTGTCTAAGCATCTCCAACCACCAGAGCATGGTTCAAAGTAGGAGATAGTCTGCAACTATCATCACATATCATAACATCAAAGGTCACTATCAACTTCTTTCAATGATTTTAAAAATGATTACAGATCATTACCTGGTAATCATCGCTAAACAATTATTTCACATTGTATAATGTATCCAAAAATGAAGATTTTCCAAATAGTTTAAGCAATATTTTACCCTCCAGAAATTAGAATGTCACTAGCATGAAGAAGCACTTTTTAAATCACATCATGCAAAGGGTTCATTAATCTGAGGATCATCAGCAGTTAGTAAGGCAGCATAACGCAAACTGTTAAGAATCCAGCAGCAAAGGCTGCTGCTGCATAAAGTTTTCCACTCCAGGAGCAGACCGAGTTAATATTGTACCTGTTTTAATTTAAGCTGCATGGGGGGAATGGAAGGAGACACACAGACATAAAATTTGTGAAGAAAACACAATAGAAAGGACTTTCCGAGGAAGTAAGTTTCAAAAATCCATAACATAATTAGAATGCTCCTCAGTTAACCACTTCCTTTTTTATTTAATTAAAGTGGAAATTCCTCTTTACTGTCAACTCATTCCATAATAGTGGTGGAACATAGCTTGCTGGTTCACAAAAACACAAGTTCAAAAGGACATCTTTTCAGAAGTCTGTCATATTAATGTCTGTCTTTGAGGGTTATCTTTAAATTACTACTATTTCAATCAACAAAAGAGATACTCAAAAAATGTTGAGGCTTCCAAATATATCCTAAAAAAGCTCAGAATTATTGAAGTACTTGACTGCCCATTAAATACAAGTCTGGAGCCTACAGTCTCTTTTCAATTAAGAAAATTCAAAAACTCCAGTGATAGTTGGCCATTTTTGTAGATTGAAATCTTAAGAATTGTGTTATAAATAATAAATAAAAAATTGCATGTAATCAGAATTGTATGTTACTTAAGAGTCTAAGCGGAGTCCAATTCTTAAAATTATTCCCATTTAGGTTAATATTCATAAAAAACTGGATTGCAATTATAATGTAATTGATCAATAGATCACATCTTTTAAAAAATTACATTAGGAAAATCTTTTTAAAGGGAGTGTAAAGCGCCTGCTGGAATCAAAAAAAATTTAAAGATTTTCAGCAGAACCATGATAACAACTTGTATATACACAGGCTATGCATTGGAAGTAAATTACTCAAGTAAACATGCTTTGTGGCTTTGCATGGAAATGATATACTAAATAGATCTTCACTAATGCAGCTCCAGGAATAAGAACCTTTGAAAAGTTTTACGAATTGATTAAAAAAAAAGCAATGATGCATACGTTGCCAACAATCAATGCCATTGCAATAGTTTAAAATCCAGTCAGCATGTGGAATACGCCATCATGAAGTCAAAAATATGTAGTTATTAATTTCTTATAAGGAGAAATTTGGAATAAGCAAAGGCAGGAAAAATGCAAAACTAATTCTGGTTAAAAGAAATTTAATAAAATGCTAACAAATTAATGTTAAAATTAAAACTGGAGAAAATGATTCACAGAATTATACACAATTTGGCAAAATACTCTAAAGTTTAAATACTTCAATACAATTTGTGCATTGCCTTAAAAAAAAAGAGAAATGCTGAAATCCTGAGTACTTATTAGGACAGGTTCAAGCCAGTACCAAATTTCAAAGAGAACAAAATTCATACAGATGACAAAAGGAAGGAAACTGATCAAAGCCTTGTGGAGGAGAACGCACCAATAACCAGTTATTCCTCCAAGCTTATGTTTAAATTCAAACCTGGCATGTCATCTCTGATTGTTTGAGGCATTACCATGTGGAATGCAGCATGGAACAGTTATCCCCAAGCTGTTGTTTACTTGAAAAAGCACGATGTCTGCACATATTTTTTTACTGTTTACAAACGACAGGGGCCTGCACATAAATACTTAAATGTGCTGCTAAGTACACCACAGAACTCTGTGCCATGTCAATATATGATAGCGATCTGGTCTCGCCACTATTGTCCAAATCTGCATTTTTGAACTTATGGACTTCAGCTTTAAATGGCGTACACCCAAGTAGATGGTGATGCCAGAGGAATTCTTTTGCCCCAGATTTTGCCACAATATTGTTAGTTTCCACAAGGCACTCACTCATTTTCAAATGGACGATCAACCACCCTCCTACCCCTTGTATATTTTCAATACACAGGTGATATTTTTGCTAGATTTGAATCTTGAGCTAAATGGAAGAATTGTCTTACACACCTCAATGGCATCCATTTTGCCCTCAAATTCACCTTTGAAATGGAGAAGTCTAACCAGCTCCCTTCACTCATTGTGCTAGTTGAGAAATTTGATGGATTTTCCATACTGTCCACTGTAAGAATAAATGTTGGGACTCTTATAGCTCCACCTGGTATAAAACTGACCTATTAGCAACTTATAAATAGGGCCCAACCCATTAGCTGACTGTGTAAGCTTGAGAATGAAACAGAGTGGATCAAATCGATCCTGGAGGATAATGGCTATCCCAATCAGATCAGTGCTCACTATGTACTGCAACACTCACTAACAGGCTTAAAGTCACTACTCTGGGACCGGAAAGTGCCCAGTCCACATCAGATAAGACGCATCAAAAAAAAAAACTCAACAAAAGTGAAGCATGCTTTATCACACTATATAGTAGCAAATAGTATTCTCTACTAACAGGATGCTGATGTCAAACCAAAACTATGTTCTGCCTATGACAAACACGGCACATGAATTTCAGTGCTGGCGTGATCCCAGGTACACAGGACACAGCTTCCAATAAATGGTGCGTGGAAACTAATAATGTGCCCCTTCAGCTGTTTACAACAGGCACACAGTACTGACCATGCTCAACCAGCCTGTGTCCAACATTGGTTTGATTTTGGATTGGTTAACACTTTCTAAAAAGAATCCTGATTATATTAGGAATTACAGTAGCAACTAATTTAACATGTATTGGGTTCAAAATGTGGCTTACTTCTGCACGTTAGAAGCTACATACATTCACAGACTGACAGACGGACATTCTGTTTCCAAAAGACATGCCCTGCAGATAAAAGTACAAGTCTAGACATTGTGACTTACTCAGCTAAACAAAAGTTTGCAGGACAACTGTTCCCTGCCATGGAGAATGCAGCAATGCCTCATCTGCTTACAAATAAATCACTGCCCCTTTCTCAAGCAGTGTAAGTAGTTGTTCCCTTTAAAATTCGGCACACTCACAATTCTGTCCTAATAAGTTCAAGACAAAAGAATCTGACTGCGTGTCATTTTTTTTACCCAAAGAAAAATCTCAAGTTTTGTAATACCAAACAACTATCCTTTGCTTATACAATTATACCTAAAAATCTTGTTGTCAGCCTTTCCCAAACAACTCATGCCAGGATAAATTCCCACACGTGATGTTGGCTCTTTGATCCCCCAGTCCTATAACTGCTCTTTTTATGAGAATGTGGACAGAGATTGTTAATTAACCAAGACAGTTGATCCTGACCTTATCCAATCATTAGCATAATTTCTAACACAGTAGAAACCAAGTAGAAAGTAGAAACCAAGATTTATTTCACTGCTTTTCATGTACTGAGGAACCTGTATTTGTTGCTATATTTTTTAAACATTTTAAAGATAATTTTTTGCTTTCTCCCAAAGGAAGCAGAATGAAACATTTAGAAATACTCAAATAAACTCAACTATGAACTCATTAACAGTCTTATGTCTAGCCCATAAGAGTACCACTAAGTACCAGACCTTAATAAATTAGACTCTTGGATGCACTTCCTAGCTAAATATCATGTTTACACCAAGAAACTGAATGCAAACTGATTTTATAAGTAGTAGTTACCACCTTTGCTTTTGTAATTTCTGCAGTTCAATTAGTCTTTTCAATATAATACAATTACAATTATATCCTATAAAAAAGTCTGAACACACTACTGTCACACTAAAGTAATGTATAAAAGCACTGATTTTTGTGCAAGAGGTGGAAGAACAACTGGAAGCCTATAAAAGCAGGCATGTAGCAGACACAGAGGTCACCTAACTTGAAATATAAAACCAGCTTATGAAAAAATACTGCAAACCTTTGTAAGAACTTATAACCACAATCAAATGTGTACTAAGTACATCATGCCAGTTAAGAATCTATATTTTGCATTACTTGGACTGAAATTCCAATAAACCCGAACATGAATTCATAATCTGTCCGATGACTGCCACCTTGTTTGTAGGCAAGGACAGAAACAATACTGATACTCTACAATATGGATAACCTGGGATTAACAACACCTCAGACTCAGAACTATTAAATGAGGTTTGCAACTGCAGGAAAAATGTACTTTAAATAATAAGAGTGCAGTTTGCTAATAGTCAGACATTGCAAGTTAGACACTACACGTAATAGGAAACTAAAAGTTGCAAATTAAATCAGCAGAGGCAAACAAGCAATAATGAGAGAGGAAATTATAGTAAACCAGAAGGACAGGTGTGGTCACAATAGGCACTTTAAGAACCGACTGGTACATAAGAAGCAAACTGATTGAATCAGAGATGCAAACACAGCAGCCATTAGAGACACGGCTACAAAATGGTCAGGGTGGAAAACTGAATATAGCACTTTATACAGTCTGCAGGAAGGTGAGGGAATCTGGTGGAGTGGGGGTGGAGGAGTACCACCATTTCATAATTAAGGTGAAATTCAATCAGGCGGCTTTTACAGGTAGAATTAAGAGGAGTGAAAGTATTGAAAACAGTGGTGGGACCAGTGTAGAGATTCAGGTTATACATGAGAAGTAAGTGGCAGACATTAAACAAGGATGTAGCAGTCAGTGTTTTTAACAGGGGACTTTTAACTTCCACACAGATTAGATAAGCAGAAAAGTACAGAATTTTTTTGAAGCTGTTCAGGGCAGTTTTCTGCAAAATACGTTCTATAACTTAAGGGGACAGGTCATATTAGGTTTAATGATACCTACTGAGTCAAATTTAGTTAATAGAGTTTTGACACCTGAACGATTAGTAATCATTATGATAGATTTTAAGCATTTGAAGGGAAAAGTGCAACCAGCTATTGAGATTCTAGATTTAGATAAGGCCAGCTTCAACAGAATGAGACAAACAGTGTCCATTGTAAATTGAACAAATTTGTAAATGTGCAAAATGAGATATGATCAGTGGTAGGAATTTGGATGAATTCATGCAATTCAGAACCAGAACCAGAAACATAGGTGGTTCTTGTCAGAAAACTACAACCATGGACTAGTAAGTATGAAACAAAATGTTAAAAAAAAGTGCAAAAGAGCACAAATCCAGATAAATGGCAGAAATACAAAGCCCAGCAAAGGATATCATAAGGAAAGTTGTGAAGAGGACATAAAAATTTGCAAGGTGATATAGATGCGTTAAGTGAGTGGGGAAAAAATTGTCAGATGGAGAATAATGAGGGAAGATGTGAACTGGCCCACTTTGGCAGGAAGAATAGAAAGGCAGTGTATTATTTAAATGGAGAGACATTGCAAAACTCAGCGGTACACAGGGAAAGGGGCATTCTCGTGCATGCATCACAAAATTAATATAAGCAGGTACAGCAAGTGATCAGGAAGACAAATGGAGTGTTGTCATTTATTGCAAAGCAAATGGAATATAAAAAGAGGTGGCTTACAATAGTTGTACATGGCAATGGTAAGACAACATATGGAATACTGTGTATGGTGTTGGTCTTTTTGTTCAAGGAACTACAAATATTAGAAGCAGTTCAGTAAAGATTCACTTGAACAATGCCTGAGATAAAGGGAGTTGTATTACGAGGAAAGGTTGGATAGTCAGGGCTGTACCCATTGGCTTTTATTAGAAGACTAAGAGGCGACTAAGACATTTAAGATCTTGAGCTTTTCCAACAGGGTAGATGCTGAAACAATGCTTCCCCTTATAAGAAAGTCTAGAACTAGGGGCATAGTCTTAAAAATAAGCGATCTTCCATTAAATAGAGAAAAATTTTTTTGAGGATTGGGTGTTTTGGAATTCCCTTCCTCAGGCAGCAATATAGGCAGAGTCATTGAATATTTTTAAACAGAGAGGGAGATAGGTTTAGTAGTCAGTAGTCTTCAAGGTTCGGCATCCCTGTTGAGACCTCACTCAAGTCAGCCATGAACTTGCTGAATGGTGGAATAGGCTTGAAGGGCCTAATGCTTACGCCTGCTCCTAATTAATATGTTCACATCTGTCAAAACAGATAGCATGAGCTCTAAAAAGGGAATCTGAAGAGACTTTTGAGAGAGATATTAAAATCAACACAAGAATCTTTGACAATATTAGCAAACTGATAGAAGGGGATGTGGGCCCCTTAAAAACGAATAATGGTGATAACTGTTATAAAAATATGGAAATAGCTGACGTTAATAAAGTGCTTTGTGTACGTATTTACAGAAAAGGAACAGGTCAACATACAGGATATCTAAAAGTAAACTAATTCTAAAGCAGGGATGGAATTCACTGCAATTAATTTAAGCAAATTCACAGTACGAGTTAAATGTTCACACTAAAGAGAGACAAATTTCCAGGACTGGACGGTTTCTATCCTAAGGTTTTTAAGGAAGTAACGAAAACATTAAAGATGCCCTGACCACATTCTTCAAAAATTGCTTTAACAAAGTTCTGTTTGCTTCGACTTGGACCATTGCATATCACTCCTCTATTTGTGCAAGGTGACAGCTGAATAATTGGAGAATTATTCTAAAATCTGTTATTGGGAAGTTACGAGTCTAGAACTGAGGTTGGAAGAACAGAAAATCCTGAATGTTTTCAGCTGATTAGAGAATGCTTACATGGTTTGTAAAGGGTAGAACATACCTGGCAAGTCCAAGTGAATTTTTTGAAGCATCAACCACCTTGGTAGGTGGGGTTATTCATGGTACTTATTTACTGGGACTTTTAGAGACATGTCTCAGAGACTGAAAGTAAAGTTAAAGCTCATGGAACTGACGGCAAATTACTGACCTGGTTAGGAGACTGGCTGAGTTATGGGAGGCAAGGACCGGGCTAATTGTTATTGGCAGCTGTCATGCTGGCCCCATTGCATTTGGTGTTCTTCTGAGACATCTTAGTTTCTCCTCGTCTCTTGCAAAGTTTTTTCAAACACAACCAGTCCTTACGGGCCATAGTTGCCCATGACTGCTGCCTGCTTTCTGTGTCTTTGACATAGACAGATATGTGGCAGATAGTTTAACTGACTGGATGTAACCAATGGGGGGGACTGTTCCACAGGTATCAGTTTTGGAGGCTTCATCTATTCACTACTTATTAGAGATGAAAGAACCGCCGATACAAATTTGCTGACGACCCAAAGATTAGCTATACTATTGTAGATGAAAACATCATAATATTCTAACCCAACCATCTTTAGCAGCTTCATCAGTAACCACTTATCATGCTAAGCCTAGAAGTAGAGATGTGAGCTAATGGCTGCACAGTGTTCAGTATAACTTGCAGTTCTTTACATAGTGAAGCATGGCAGCAAGACATGGACGAGGTTTAGGTTTAGGTTAAAACGTGGCAAGTAACAATCACATTACACAAGTATTGGGTAATGACCCATTGCCAATGAAAAAGAATCTAACCATCTTCCCATGACGTTCAATGGCATTACCATTACTGAAACAATTACCATCAACATCAGCATGCTGGGGGGGTTACCATTCACCAGAAAATGAACTGCAGCAGGCATATAAATACTGCAACTACACAAGCGTATCAAAAGCTGGGAATTATTCTGTGTAGAATGCATCTCCAAGGCACAAGTCAGGAATGAAGTAGAATAATGTTCATGAGTGGTGTGTGCAGCTCCAATAACACTCAAGAAGCACAACACCAAAAATCGGCATCCTTGAGTGGCACTTCATCCACCACCTTAAACATTCGATCCTTCTTCCACCTCCAGTGACAGCAGGTATCAAATACCAAAATAATGTAAAAGTGAATAAAAGCAAAATTCTGTGCATGCTACTACTTCAGATTTCGAGTAAAGTGCTAGAAAAACTCAGGTCTGGCAGCATCTGTGGGAACAGAAACAGAGTTAACGTTCTGAGTCAGATATGATTCTTCTTCAGTGTCTCTGCAGAAGCAATCAGACTTGCTAAGTGTTTTTCCAGCATTGTTTTTATTTCATACAAAAGAATGAACTGGATACGTATTTGAAAAGGAGAATACGGGTAATAGGATTTGTAATATGCTGACAGGCTAATGCTTTTCAGGACTCTACTCTACTCTCAGGATGCAGTCTGTTGATTAGATTGCCATAGTGTCTTGAAGTCAAGAAAGGCAACTCCTGGTTTCCAAATCTAGTGACATATTTAGGAATCATTCTGGATGTATGTAAATGTGATTATTATTTGAGTACAGTACTAAGCTCTAAAGGCGTGATACTGTCCAAACAGTCACCCATGGTCAATGCTCTTGCACATCAGCAAGGCATTGCAAAACAGTCAATTTCCAAAGAATTATAAGCAAATTATTAGCAAGAAGTCAAACCTTGCCTCATTAGTGGTGTTCCCTGGAACAAGAGTCTTCAATTTTGACTTTAAAGCTCATTCATGTACAAGACCGCATTTTGCATGTTCAGTATGATATTTGTGCTTGTTTTTCCAACATGATGTGTTTCTTTTTATCATATCAGAAAGCAAACTGACCAAAGAGGGTAAAACAGATAGGTTTCATCAACATTAAAATGCACTTGTTACCAATCTAAGACATTGATGAGACAATTTTGCAGCTAACCATCTGCCACTGCTGCCATAACTACCGTTTCCTCACGACAGTGAAGGCAGCAATACCCCCAGTCTTGAGTTGATTCATCCATCATTTGCTGCAGATACACCTTTTGTGCCTAGGTGCCTAGCACCTTTGCCAGGGGGTCCCTTTTCCCCATCTCTAAGCTATTCCTGTAGAAATTTTATCTGCTCGAGTTGCCTTGAACCACTAAGTGAACTTGTTCATCGTCAAGATAGGTTGCCGTTCTTAACCTATTCCTTGCATAGAAAATGCCTGGTTATAAACTGTTCCAAGATGTTGACCTTGTGCTTTAGGCTGGTTGGCAAATTTAATAATGGAAATTCCCACTCCTTAGTGATGCCCATTTTTAGCCGACCACTTGCCGTATCAACTTCAATTTCTCTCCAATTGACAGCACTCTTAATCATACTTGCAGCATTACAATATCCCTTCGCAGGGAGATCTTAACGTCAAGTGATCATTTGTCCAGACCTCTGCGGTTTCACATTCAAGCATGGCTTTCGTCCACTCCAACTGGTTGATGTGATCACACAACAAGCTTGCAAGAGTGCGGCTAACCTGGAGTTACCAGTCCAGAACTTCAGTTTATTGTCAGCATCATTGAAATGAATGTGATATTCCGTCAGTGAGAATGGCTAACAACTTTGACACAACTGGAACGTTCGATTGTCCAAATTTGACTCATCATGATTTCACTGTATAATCGCATCAACTTTGATGACCATGCCTACAGTTCTAACTCTGAAATTCTCTCCTTATTCCTCTCCACCTCTCTTTCTTCCTTCAAAAGGCTCCTTAAAATCTACTCCCTGAACAAACATTTTGTTATCTGAGCTAATATCTCCCTATGTGGGTCAGACAAATTTTGTTCCATAATGACCCTGTGAAGTGCCTTGGTGTGTTTCATTACATTAAAGGAACTGTATAAGTATAACCTGTTGCATTAGGTTACTACAATAAAATCACAGTAACAGGTTTCAGCAAGACTACCATCCAGTTTGATCATTTACAGTATATCTTAATACATTTCTAATCATACTAAATCCCATTTAATGACAAAGATATTTCATTTTTTTTTAAAGAGACACTTGAAGGATTTGTATTCAAATCCTCAAAGGCTTATTTTTCCACCACCCATTTCATCAGGACATTTGTATTGTTAACTGCAGCTTCAGATCAAGTCCAATGTCAAGCATGTTACGCACAATAAACTTGAACAAATATAAATTTAAAAAATGCTATTGTTGCGACTGGCCACATTCAGCACTGATCACTAAATGGTAGTTTGTTAAACTGAATTTTCTGTAGAGTTTTCACTGGCTTGTCGATACTTAGCTGCCCTTAAGATGATGATGAGTTGTCTTCTTGAACTGCTAGAGTCCATGTGCTCTAGGTAGAACCATAATGTGTTAGGTAGGGAATCTCAGGATTTTGACCCAGTGATGTTGATGGAACCGAGATATATTTCCAAGTCAGGATGGCAAGGGGCTTGCAGGGGAATCTGTAGTTGGTGGTCTTCTCATGTACTGCTACTCTTGTCCTTTTAGATGGCAGTAGTCATGGGTTTGGAAGGTGCTGTCTAAAAAGCTTTGGCAGATTGTTGTAGTGCATAAACTACTAATAATTTGCATCTGTAGTACAGAAAGTGAATGTTTGTGCATGTGGTGATAATCAAATGGACTTTGTCCTGGATGATGTCAAGCTTAAGTGTTGTTGGAGGTGTACATATCCAGGTAAGTGGGAGTATTCCATTACATTTCTGACGTGCTTTGTAAATAGACAGGCTTTATGTAATCAGGTGGTGAGTTATTTGCTGCAGGATTTCTAGCCTCCGACCTGCTCTTTTAGCTGCATTACTATATGACTAAAAACTGAACTAGATGAACCAATGACAACCCCCGGGATTGTATTGATAACAATTTACTTATGAAGCGGTATTAGGTTGCAAGGATATTTTTCCACAAGCTGGTTTTAATAAAGTCTAGTTCTATGAACTAACCTGACAAAATGAGTAGACTGATTTAGGCTGCAAAAGATTTGAACAATAACATCATGGTCAACACCCCACAACCACATAAATCATACCAGAGACAGACAGAGAAGAAGAAAATGAAAATATTGTTTCAAAAGGCCTTTCTAAGTGGTTAGGTATCATCACAGTGGAAGAAGCAATGAGATGCTACAACTCCACACCACATGACTACTCATTACCAGTGAGGTGTCTGTGGGGGAAGGAAGCTCCTCATCAGCAGCCTCCTCGATCACCTCCTGACAAGAACAAAATCAAAATTTTGGTAACATTACAAATAAATCAAAGAAAATAATGTACACCTCTCGTCAGCATAGCATGCAAAATAGTGAATTTGTTTTGTGTTTTGCAATTGTTTAAATAAACAAGTATTTATTTAATTCAACTAAGTAATCATTCTGTAACTATTAGATGTTTTGAATGCACAGAATGCTTATAAATCACAAATACAGGAAATGGCAACCCAAAAAGTATTCAAGTGGTCAAAGATGTCAATCCGACAGTCATACAGCCAGACTGGATTTTATTGCTTTTTTAGTAATTTAGAAGAAAGTTTTATCGGCAGCATGTTACTTAACTTACATTTACTTCATATATTTGACAGTAAATCGTGTTACTGTTCTTTCATACAAGATAATAGCTGTGATTAACTGTAACAATCATAAATATTCCAAAATAACTGGCTTAGTTTACACTTTCTCAATTGTTTGGGCACACAAAACCCAAACCTAAAGTTATTAACTCATGATTAAATACAGGAAGAAATTACAATTTAGGTATTCAAAATGAGTAATCAACTTTAAAAGTACAGCTAGTGCTGGTTTAGTCGCTCATATCCAAGGGCAAACATTTTGAAATGAAAACAAAATTTTTATAGAACCTGAAAGTAGAAAATTGGATTAGCATTAATTTTAAAAAAAAGTTTTTTGTTTGTAAAACTAAAATGGGGGAGAGGAACCTCCAAGAAAGCAAAGCATGACTGCCTTGTAAACATACTATTTTGGTGAAAACAGAGAAACAATGCCACATATTTTTTAAATTAGTGCTTCGTTAATATATAGTATTGAATTAGTATTTTGTAGATGTGTACTACGCCCGAGAGAAGTAAAGTTTCACAGACACAGTTTAGAATTTTTTAAAAATTCATTTTACATTTCCGGACTACTATATTCCTTTATTCCTCTTACTTTATTCCATTTGCAATACTTACTAGATTACTGTTCTGTTCTCTTGACAAACTGGTTTTAGTTGATGAACGCGAGATAGGATGCTGCAAACTACCAAAGTATTGCCTTGGCACGTAACAAATAGGAGGGGCAAAATATGGCTATGGGAAAGGAACAGGTGGAAAGAAAACAATTTATGAAAAATCAAATGAAGTCACAAAAAAAAATACACACATAACGTATGGAATGCGTCATGATTGTGCAGTTATTGCCTGGTATGTTCTGGGGAAAAAATTATATGCTTCAATTTTTAAAAGTTAATCTGATTGTAAATGGGCAAGTTACAAGTTGGCTACAAGTCACTTAACGATACTACTGCCAGTTCTGTATGGATCAGACACACATTCCCAGATATGGCATACAAAAAGTAGCTCAAAATGATTTCAAAGGCAAGCTGCCCAGGCAAAGTGAGATTCTATCTTAAACCATCACAGAAGTAACAACTCTCTGAGAATGACAAAGCATGTGAGCTACCTAGAGTGAAACCACTATGGGGAGCCAAAAGTGCTACATTATAACGATCAGAAGTCAGGAACCTTCTCTCTCTCCCCGCTATAATGTGCAGTTTGGAGTAAATGTCCTGTACAGAAAATGCTACCTATTCAATTACAGCAGCAATTTCAAATGCTGCGTCTGAATCCAAGTGTTAACTTCTTTGCTGCAGAAACATGGAATTCAAACAATGGGCTCTAACAGTATAGCATAGGTAATTATTGACGCTTCCTTCTTATAAAGTCTCTCTTGTCTTTCCTGTAATTGTTTTACTTTTGGAATCTGTAAATGTTTGTCAATAACTTTATCACTAAGTAACTTCTGGTAATAACCTGACAATAACCTATGCTTTAAATGAAAGCTTGACTGCTGGTCTACTTTAACTTGAATCATTATCAATTAAAAAGGTGCCTACAGAAGCTACATTAAGCTACAGCTCACTGACCACATAGTGGACATATCTGGTTGTGACAAATGACATCTCATTTTCATATGCGTAGAATGTTTACTTTTCAAACCCTAATTAATGATTAATGAAACTTAAAATAAACAAAAAGTAAACATGGTCATGAAATTAATAAGGGGTACGGGAATATAGGAATGTTGAAAGGGTCAACTCAATACTTCTCTTTAATATGTCCGCAGTCATTTTGCGTCTATATGATAATAGATTTTAGTTTACTTACCCGATTATAAAATGGATGCTGCTGTCCAACCATGCCACTATAATAGCTGCTGGGATGTTGTGGTGATACTACATTACCATTGAAAGAAGCTGAGGAGGAGCAGACAGACGGTGCCTGGCTGAACACAGACACAGCCCGAGGTGGAGCTTCCTGAAAGGGTAGCGCAGGATAAGGAATCCCGGTGATACTTACAGTGGACATCTGCTCCCTGGCTGCCCGGATATCTGCAGGCGTTGAACAAAGACATTTTTTTTTAAACATAGCTAAGGTTCACAAACAGTTTCAGCAAGCCAAAACAAACCCAGAGGCTTTGTGAACTAGTACAAGTGGTCCATGCATGAGATATCTATTTAAAACTTTAAACCACATTTCTGACTTCTGGAAATTACCTCTCGTGCCACCTGGGATCTGATGATGAACTGTGCCCAATGTAAGGCTACTTCCAGCAGACAGAAGAGAAACAAGACTTGTATTTACATAATGCACTTCATGATCACTGTCAGTGAAATAGAAACATCGTAGCAATGTTGCAGGGAACAAGACAGCTGATTCGTGCTGAGAAAGTTCCCATAAACAGCAATGTGATAATGAGAAAATGCTCAATTTCTTTTTGAAACAGTCCTTTCTGGAAAGATAAATATTGACCAGGACACTGAAGGTAATGACCCTGATATTCCTCCATATGGTGTCATGGATTGGTTATGTTAACCTAAGAAGCTCAGGCCTATTTTATCCAATGGGCAGTACTTCCAGAAGTGCAGCATTCTCTCTGAAATGGAACGTCGATCTAGTTTTTTGATTAAAGTCTTGGAATTCAGTAAATCCACATAGTGTGCAGACAAAATTCAAGACAGACGATCATAATGAGATTAAAACACCCACAATTTTGTTTCTTTTAACAAATAAAAAATTGCAAATAACTAGAAAATAATTTGTCCTGTTTTGGCATGTTGATATTTGGTTTGCCGCTTTCTTTAGTAACAAAAATGCATTTGGTAGAATTTCAAAAGTATATTAATAGCCTGAATTATTAGACCCGCGCATGTCTAGTTCAAATCAAGCTGATCTTTCATCTCTTTTACAAGCCTATATCCATTCAGAAATGGAATATAGAAAAACTCAAAATAGTAATAAAAAACATAGCTTAGGAGACTTCACTGCACGGATGCTGCAATGACAATTGAACGTTACTGTCCTTTGTTAGAAACAATATCAAACTAAAGTAAAATCTGCTGTTAAAGTGGTGAATTGTGGTGACGGAGCAATTACGTATATTGACTTAAGTTATTAATCCAAATTTCAGCTTTTTAGAAGTTGAAATACAGGAAAGCCAGCTCAGATGGACAGACCAAACTAGAAAAGAGTTAAAATGACCTTATTCAAATGATTGTTTACAAAACTTAAAAGGTTATTTCTCCAGTTATACAGAGCACCAATGAGATCACACGTACAGCATTGTATGTAGTGTTAGTAACCATATTTAAGGAAGGATGTAAATTTGAGAGAAGCAGTTCAGAGAAGGTTTGTGAGACTAAAACCTGAATTGGCAAATTCTATGAGATGAGGAAAGGTCGGACAGACAGCTACATTGGTTGGTGTTGAGTAAGAGGTTACTTGGTTAAAACACAGACGATCCTGAGGGGCCTTGACACGGTAGATGTGATGAGAAAGTTTCTTCTGAAAAGAGGATTAGAATTAGGGATCACTGTTTAAAATCAGGGCTCACTCATTTAAAACAGGAGATGAGGTAAATTTACTTTCTCATCCTCCGAGACTCTCCCTAAACAAATAAGAAGTCCATAAGAAATAGAAACAGGAGTAGATGGTTTGGCCCCTTGAGCCTGCTCTGCCTTTAAATAGGATCATGGCTGATCCAACCTACCTCATATCAGCTTTCCTGCATTTTCCCTGTAACCCTTTATTGCCCTCCTGATCAACACAGTCTCTCTCAGCCTTAAACATGCACAAGGACTCTGCTCCCATAGCTCTCAGCAGTAAGGACTTCCAAAGACTTTCAAGCCTCAGAAGAAATTTCTCCTCATCTCAGTCTTAATTTGGTGCCCCTTTATTCTGAAACTACGCCCTCTGGTCCTAGACTCTCCATGAGGGGAAACATCCTCTCAGCACTTATCCTGTCAAGCACCTTAAGAATCCAGTGTTTCAATCAGCTCATGTCTCAATCTTCTCAACTCCAATCCCAACCTGATTAACCTTTGCTCATAACACTCCATACCAGGGATCGTCCTAGTGAACCTTCTTTGAACTGTCTCTAATGGAAATACCTTTCCTTAAATAAGGGAACCAAAACTGCTCACGGTACTCCAACTGTGGCGTTACCAGCACCTTGGAAAGCTGCAGCAAGTCTTACCTACTCTTATACTCCAACTCACTTGAAATGAGGGACAACATTCTATTAGCCTTTCTGATTACCTCTGCACATTGTTGATTCTGCTTCTTAATTTAGCCCCTACCTGCTCATATTACCTCAGCAAAACTACTTTCTTTTTCTACCTATATCATCAGTAAGCTATGTAGGCACAACAACTGGGTCTTTCCCCTCCCACTCCAAGTTCCTCTGTAGCCCAGATGCGATATTCTGGGCAAGGGCATCAGGCAGGCAACACGGCCTTCAGGACTCTCAATAACATAAGAACTAGGAGCAGGGAGTAGGCCATATGGCCCCTCGAGCCTGCCCCGCCATTTAATAAGATAATAGCTGATCTTTGAGACTCAGCTCCACTTACCTGCCCACTCACCATAACCCTTAATATTCCTTTACTGTCCAAAAATTTATCTCATCTTGCCTTAAAAACATTCAGCGAGGTAGCTTCAACCACTTCACTGGGCAGGGAATTCCACAGATTCACAACCCTTTGGGTGAAGAAGTTCCTTCTGACCTCAGTCCTACACCTGCTTCCCTTTATTTTGAGGCGATGTCCTCTAGTCCTAGTTTCACCTGCTAGCGGAAACAACCTCCCTGCCTCCACCTTATCTATTCCCTTCATAATCTTATATGTTTCTATAAGATCTCCCCTCATTCTTCTGAATTCCAATGAGTATAATCCCAGTCTACTCAGCCTCTCCTCATAATCCAACCCTCTCAACTCTGGAATCAACAATCCTAGCCACAGAGAACGGTGTCTATTCTCTTAACTATACTATCTCTGATTACAACTACACTTCTCTTTTCTGCCCCCTCTTGAATGGCTCACTGTATTATAGTACTATGGTCAGTTTACCCATCTGCCCTAGAGTACCCAGCTCTCGTCCACACAGGGAGCAAGAATCTCAAACCTGTTTGAGGAGTTCAATGGCTGAGGCTCCTGCAGCACTACCTCCTGGATCTCTCTTCCTGTCTTGCTTGTAGTCATTCCCACCCCGTCCCTGACCACTGGTCAAATTTGAGATAGTTAATCTCAGGGGGTGTGACTGCCGCTCGAAACAGTGTTAAGGTCACTCTTCCCCCTCCACCTTGTGTCACAGGGAGCTGGAGGTCCTCAACAACAAACAAACACTTACTACAGTTTGGTCACTACAAACCACAAATGGGGTCCATCAACTCCTACGCCATGCAGGTGAACCGTCTGGTCCTGCATCTCTATTTTGTTGACTTAGTTCTTAATTTTTTGTTATACATTTCCTACTAGTCTTTTCATTTTAATCTGTAAAATATTTCTTCTATTTACCTTTAGTCAGACTATCTACTATAATTTGCTTTCAAATTAACAGTTATCACCAATCAATAAACTATGTTTTTCCTAGAATCACAGAATCCCTACAGTGCAAATACAGGCTATTTAGCCAATCAAGTCAGCACCGTCCATCCAAAGATCATGCCACTCTCCACACCCTATCCCTGTAGCCCCGCATTTACCATAGCTAACCCACCTAGCCTACACAAACCTGGATACTGAGGCAATATAAATGGCCAATCCACCCATCCTGCACATCTTTGGACTGTGCAAGGAAACAGGAACACCTGGAGGAAACCTATGCAGGCATGCGTAGAGCATGCAAACTCCACACAGAGTCACCCAAGGCTGGAATCGAACCTGGGTCTCTGGCACTGAGGCAACAGTGCTAACCACTGAGCCATCATGCTGCCCTATGATGTCATCCTGTTTTGTGCTGGGCCCCTAATCCCTGGTCTTCAATTTATCCTGTTACAAAGATCTTTAAAACTACAAACCAAAAATGAAAACAACAAAAAAAAATTTCTCTCAGCACCAAATTTCCCTGCTGCACCAAAATCTTAGAAATCTATGCTCACTCAAGCTATGCCTCACTCTGGATGTGATCTCTCTTTCTAATTGTGTGAACAGATGATAGAAGCAGTGTCTTTGAATATTTATAAGGCAGAGGAGGATTGATTATTAGTAAGCAAAAGAGAGTGAAATGTTATCAGGGTACGCGTGCCTATGGATCTCTGGTGTTACAATCAGATCCAAGGCGAAGCAGGGTCAAGGCTTATTTCTGCCCCCTGATTGTACGCTGTGTACTTTGTAATCAGACTATGTACAAAGCTGAAGTTTAGGATGCCTACTTTTTTTTTAAATAAGGAAGGCCAGTACTGGTCCTTACTATCAGTAAATATTAGCATTAAGTCAAAATAAATATATTAACCAGTTAAGAACGGAATTAAAGTCAATTCAGAGTGCCATATTCCTTGTTATTGTGTATTATTAAAACATAATTCAGGCCAGGAGAATGACAGATAAAGAAATAAAGTAAGCTACAGGAAAGCCATAAGTCACTCTCAAAAGACTCTGGTTGATAAACCTGGCCTACATAACTATCCCAATTGAAAAGTACTCACCAGCAATAATCTCACGCAGTTTAGGATCCAGATTCACTGTGCATGGTAGAAATACTTTTACGTCACGAGCTGAAAGAATGGGCATTCTTGAAGATAGGAAAATTTCAAAGCTGCGAATATCACTGTCAATTTCTAGAAGAGGCTCCACATCTTTGGTAGTTGGTATGTTTTTGGAAATTCTGAAAATAATCATAAGAAATATTATTCAACAATTTTTTAAAAAAATCATACTTATAGATTGTCAGAAATGTTACACTGTGTGAAAGAACATTTACCAAGCATGCTATTTGCATCATCTCAACAATCTGAAAAGGTGTAGATTAAAAAAAATAGAATTTTTTTTAAAAAATGAAACTAATTTTCAGTTTTCTTATTTAAAATAAAACTGCTAAGGGAAATGATAGTGTTGCAATATTCTTGTCTAGAACAAATTCTAGATAGATTAACTCCCATTTTTGAAACCAGAAACCCACAAAGTTACCGCTGAATTTCAGCATGGTTCAATGTTTTTACTCAATTGCCAAAATTAATCTAAAATTCTTCAAAAGATGTACTAAGTGATCAATCAATCCTAAAATAGCAGGTTAGATAGATCCTTCTGGCAGACGCTTAGAAATTCAAAAACTGAAACAAGATTAATGTACATTATAACCTAAATAGGTTTTCCCTCTCAATTTGTTTAGTAAATATCAATTTCATTTTTGATTCATTAGTCTGAAAAAATGTAATGCTAGTAGACAAAGTATTGATGGCAGATATTTTTAAGCCCGTTCTTCAGGGCCAAAAAGAAATTAATTTAGTCATAAGAATAATTAAACAGCTAAAAGGTCTGTTCTAAAGAATTTGAATAATTCTCAGCTGATATGTCACACAGGGCAGTCTAAAAACTCTTCATCAACTGCGCCCCCAACCACAAGCTACATCACGTTTGGGAGCACAGCCAAAGTGTTTGAGGGCTGTGCATTCTTCATGGTTTTAGTACTTTACAAACAGTTCAAGCAGCCTCACTGGTCTATACTGAAAAAAAAAGGTTGATTAAAAATACTGCATGGAGTAGACAAAAAAAAATTCATAAATATTCCTTCAGTATGCAAGCATTTCACCAGATGATTAAGAACAGAAGTAATAGCAGGAGTGGGCCATTCAGCGCTTTGAACTCACTCTGTCATTCAATGAGATCACTGAGTTTATACATTTTTTACCTTTTCCCTAAACTACTCGTGTATCCCATAATCTTTTTAATCTGATAAAAACTTGAACATATTTCACAACTGAGCTACCATAACCCTCTGAAACAGAAAATTCCAACAATCTCAAATTTTCCAAAATCTTCAAAATCTCCAGCATATTAAAATAGTCCATCAGATATTGAACTAAGTTAAGATGGCACTGTATTATGCTCTAGTTAGATGACATCTGCAGTACGATATTAAGACCTGGTCATCTAGACAACGGAGGTATTCAACCATATGAAGCAGATCAGGGAAGTACCACAAGCTTGATCTTTAGCATGAAATCTAAGATAATTAAGCTTTTTAAGCATTGAATTGAAGCAATCAATAACAAAGTGAGTGAGCAATATAAGAAAAGCATACAGTGAACAGTAAGGAAAAAAAGATGCATGGGGAATCAGTAAGTGATCAACATTGGACAGGTTAGGAACATGTGACCAGGCATAGGCAATCAGCTCTTTGTGTCTATTACACCATTCAATTACATCATGACTGAACAATCGCTTTGATTCCCTAAACTTCAATCTCCTTCTCTAGCAAAAATCTATTAGAGTTGAAAGATTTGCTTGATGTGTTCTGTCAGGTTCTTCAACTATTTTTCATTGTTAATAGAGGTATCTCAATACTGAATAAAATGAAACAAATTCTTCAAACAAAAATCCATCTGTGCATCCACTACTGATAAAGTGCTATGTTTTTTATAGATTAAAAACCGAGAATCATATAAGCAAGTGATTTCAATAATGCAACCATACAGATTATCATCCATGAGAGCTGCTTTGCAACGTACATGTACATCTACAATGGCATCAGCTGGTAGACATCACTCTCACATCTACGGAAAGCAACATGGCCTTAATATTTTGAGATGAGGAATTTAGAAAATTAGCAGACTTGATATTAAGCTTAATCAGAGTCCGACGATCAGGGTTCTATCCTGTACAATGGCATCTTCAGTGTCAGTGGGTTTTCCTGAGCACATGATACTTTAAATTTCCATGTCACCACCAGGAAGTGAATGACATGAGAATTCAATGGCATTAATATTTTTACTTGATGAAGTAATTGTTCTGCAGTAAAAGTGGGGGCAGCATGGCCTTTTACAAAAATGAAAAGACATGTGAACTCAAGGATCAATTACAAAATAAACAACACCCTCAACTGACATTAATTTGAACTTCTAGATACTTTGATTACACTGCAGCTGAATATGAATTCACCCACATAGTGACTCCTAAATGTTAGGGGACCAATTCCTGCTGTAAATGTTTGAATCACAAGGCAAAAAAAAAGGTGGCAAATAGAGATGTTAAAAGTGAAAGATTAATTTTTCAAATTTACTAAACAGTCTTTTAGAACAAAATTAAACCAAAAAGTTTAGAACAGAACTATACAAAGCTGAGAAAGGATTTAAAATAAAACAAAAAACTGAAGATGCTGGAGATCTGAAACAAATACACAAATAGGAATTTCTCCAGCAATTCCTGTTTTTGAAAAAGGATCTATTTGTGACGACAGTACGTAAAAGTAAATACGCTCTAAGACAAGTATGTTTGAAATGGGCAATTAATTTAACTTAACTACAAAGGACATTAAATACTTACCTTTCATAGGTATTTTTCAGGGTGAGATGATCTGGAACATTGTCAGTTTCTTCCAGATATAGAATGAGCCAAGAGGTCCTGTATGGCCATTGCTCTGTGAGGTTTATCCAAGAGGCAAGCCGATCCCAATTGAAACAAATTTGGTTAGCCCTTAGCAAACGCCCTGTAATGAAATTTAATTAACTCAGTCTTGGGAAGGCTTTATTCTTGTGATCATAATTATTTCCATGACTGAAACAAAATTAGAGATAATATTTTAAATCCAAATCCAAACAAATTTGTGTGACAATTCTTGAAACAGACGATCAATGAATTTTAAATCACCAACACATCAACATCTTTTCATTCAAAGCTAGAGTCAACAATTAAAATTGTACATACACTGTTACTTCTGTACTTTGTCAGTCAAACTTTTCAACAATTATTCGATGTTTTAAAATCATGAGACTTTACTTCACAATTTAGTTGATGACACTCGACTGTGCTGCAGATCAGCAGTGAGCATCCGCGCAAAAAAGAAATCACAAAATTATTTCCATGACATATTTTGCAGAGTAAATAAATTTTAATTAATTGTAAGTAATTACAAATTTCTGCTTAGAACAGTAATAATCTCCTTGCAAATGGCCACCATAGATTCTTATTCTACTAGCCAAGCATCAAAATTGCATTTAAAAATATGCAAAGTATGCTTTTCTCCATAATTGTAAAGATGTTTGAATAGAAATCCAATACGGCTTTATGATCATTTTCCGATGTAAAAAGAGCAGGTTACGTAGAAAAATCACCATTAATGTATAATTCCTAAATATCTTGTTTGCATGCCCTTCCTGTTTGCAAATCCTTACTCCCTGCTGTCATTTTAGTTTGTTATATTTTTATGTTTTCTCTTCTCCCTCATGGACGACGAGTAAATACCACAGGCAACTCTCTGTTAGAGAGTGACTAGTGGCTACGTATCTCGAGGAGTATCATTCCTCATCAAGGACAGTGTAAGACAAGGAGGCAGGCTTCAACGAACTACCAATCCAATATGGGGATTGAACAAATACTGTTGGTGTCTGTCCCACATTCTGCAACCTACAATTAGACTGGACATCATCTTGATACTTCCAGAAATGAGGCCACTTACTCAGGCCAGTTAGTTTGAAAGTTTAAAATTTAGTACTTTTTCTGATTTACCTTGTTAAATATTTCCTCATCCTTCATTGCTTTAACTATACGAATAACAATTCGGTTCTCCAGTCCTAACATCTATGCTAATTTTCCAAATCAATCCATATTTTCAATTACAATAAAGTTTAAAAACAAGGCATTTTCTTTCAAAACCTATATTGACTATACATTAATATATTGTAATTAATATTAATGTTAATACATTAACATGGCAATTCTGCTATGTTTTCAACTGCCTGACGTTCTGGTGTTATACTTTCTTGAAGTTGAGGCAAAGTTGTAATATAGGATATATTCCTTAAATTCTTTTAAAAACCCCCAGGGTTCTTTTACATATGAGCAATCTATACAAAGCAGAGGCTTCAACCTGAGTTTAATGAGTTTATTCAATACATCTACTCTTTTTGTGTTTTAAATTCAGTTACCCAATTATCTCCCTGTTAAATACTGAAATAATCATTGAATATTTGTCTCAATATTACACTATGCTATTTATTCCTATCACAGCCATTTCTTTGAATATAAAATGTAAAATGTTACAATTTCATTTATTTTCCTCATACATGCCTCTGCGCTAACCATCAATTGTTCCCTCATGTCTTTATTCATTGACGGGCGTCTTACAAGTGCTTATCATCTCATTACTTTTTAGCAAAAGTATTTTTCCCTCTACTCTACTGAACATAGTTTTAAATGTTTCCCATTACTGTTTTTCATTATTTGTTGTCCATTTATTCTTCCAAAATCAGCTTTTTCTTTCTTCAATCTGTTAACCCAATATTTGTTATACTTCTGTCTTTTTCTATTAGTTAACCCAGCAAGTAAGTTTACTGCATTTAAATCACTCTGCTGGAGTCACCAGAGCTTTATTCATTCTTTATTCGAAAGACACACACTATACTGCAACAGCAAAATTCACCTTAATTTGTTGCCTGTGACGTTCACTGTACAGAACATAAGCACTGCAAGTTGCCGAGTCAACCACAATGTAGGAAGTATTACATTACACTGAAAAAAATTACTTGATCATAGATCAGCAATCCTATTAAAGAATTTGAAACAAATTCTAACACTTCTGGTACATTTGCAACTGAGAAATGACAGCATCTAGACAGCAATGATATAATAATTGCAAAGGATGGAGAGCAATAGTCTATAATTAACTAGGAAATAAGATGTATCAAAAACCAATAAAAAAACAGAATGCTGCAGATACTAGAGATAAAACAGAAAATATTGTAAATACTTAACAGGTTATGACAGCACCTGTGGAGAGAGTCAACCTTCCGAGTCTGTGACGTTGCATCAGAACAAGCAAAAGTTACAAATACAAATGGTTTTGGTCAAGGGAGAGTGGGACAAATATAAAAGGAAGACCGGTTATATGGTGGAAGGCAGACAAGTCAATCTTCCAGGACCAAAGAGAGCAGTGATATTGACATGCTACAACTTTTTAAATATTATCCACGTAATACATCTGCATCAGATATAGAATCACAAAACTTTACAGTACAGGAAGAGGCCATTTGACTCACTGTGTCCGCACCAGCTCCCAAAAGAGCTCCCTAGCTGGCCCCAGTCTCTAGCTATCTCTGTTGCCCTCTAAATTCATTACTTTCAAATATATCTGGAGCATGGGAGGCTAAGCTGTTACTTTATAAAAGTTAATAAAATCATGAGGGGCATGGATAGGGTGAAAAGCCAAGGTGTTTTTCCGAGGGTATGGGAGTCCATAGCTAGAGTGCATAAGTTTAAGGTGAGAGGGGAAAGATACAGAAGGGACCTGAACGGCATCTTTTTCACGCAGAGGGTGCTGAGTGTACGGAATGAGCTGCTAGAGGAAATGGTGGAGGGTGGTATAATTACAACAATTAAAAAGCATCTAAATGGGTACATGAATAGAAAGGGTTTAGAGGGATATGGGCCAAATGCTGGCAAATGGGACTAGATTAATTTAAGATAACAAGCATGGGGCTGGATGAACACAGC
>JAHRHZ010000111.1:28099783-28143827 GCA_024137785.1 Ginglymostoma cirratum | reverse complement strand
GGCTGGATGAACACAGCTGCTTGACCTGCTGTGTTCATCCAGCCCCATGCTTGTTATCTCGGATTCTCCAGCATGTGCAGTACCTTTTATCTCTAGATTAATTTAAGATGTCTGGTCTGCATAGACGAGTTGGACCAAAGCGTCTGCTTCCATACCCTACATTTCCATGATTCCATATATCCAGCTCTCTTTTGAAACCTCCCATGGAATCTGCCTCTACCACTCTCCCAGGCACGCATTCCAAATCCTAACAACTCTACGTAAATAAGTTTCTCATCTCACTTCTAGGTCTCTTGCTGACAATCTTGAAATTATGATCTTTAGCTAGTCACATACCAATTAGTAGAAACAGAATATCTTTCCTTCCCCAGTCAAAACCGACCATCATTTTGAACACCTCAATAAAGGTCATCTCGTAATCTTCTCTGCTGCAAGGAGAATAAGACCAATTTCTCCAATCTTTCCGCGTATCTAAAATCCCTGATTCCTCGTTCTGTCAATCTCCTTTGCACACTCTCCAGGATTTTAATATCCTCCTTTCAACAAGGTACCTAGAACTGAACACCAGACTCCAAATGAGGTTTGAGCAATGATTTGTAGAGTGTAGCACCATTTCTTTGTTTTTCTATTCTATGCTTCAATTTATAAACCCAAGGATCCAACAAGTCTTCTTAACTACTGCATCAACTTGCCTGGTCACCTTCAGAGAATTATGCAATGTGAACTCAGAGGTCCTTTTGCCCTTGTACTTCCCTCAAAGTTGTACCATTGAGCTGCATTGTCTCTCCACGTTTTTTTCTACCTAAATGCATTATGTCACATTTCACTGTAGTCAAATTCATATGCCAGGTGCCTACCCATTTGGCCAACTTGTCAATGTCACTCTGAAATCATTCAGCATTATCCTCACACTTCACGATTCTCCTTAGCTTGGCACCACCTGCAAATTTAGAGATTGTTGCCTTCAACACCTATCTCCAAATAGTTTATATAAATCAGAAAAAACAAGGGTCCCAACAAAGATTTCTGAGGAACACCACTTTCAACTTGACTCCAGTCTGAGAAAGGCCTACTTATACCTACCCTGTTTCTTATCTTTTAGCCAAACTCTTCATGACAATGCAAGTATATACTGAAAAATACTTGAAACATACGAATCAAAACTTGCTGCTTACCGGTCACTGAAACAATGTTGAGCAATCGCCTCATAGTCTGAGGACTAATGTCACTAAACCAATCTTCAGTAACCAGAAGTTTGGTCAGATCAAAAGACATTTGCCGTGTGACTTGCCGCTGCATTTGTCGACGACGATATGTGTCCTGTTGGTACAGGAAATGATTACTGCATACAAAAAAACGAAAAAACAAAACGAGAGGGACACAGAAGGACAGGGTAACTGAAAGGAGTTGCATTTACATACAGCTTTTCACAATTTGAAGATTTTCCAAATCACTTTTAAGCAATCAAACACTTTTGCAGTTAAAGCATTATTAAAATACAAACATATTTTGCAGTTTATTTATGCGCAACAAAACACCAGAAACAGTAATGAGAAATAACGACGGTTGTCTGCATAAGTGATAAAAGACAAGGGACGAGATGCTACCAACTTTCTCTGCTCATCTGTGCAATGGGATCACCTACATTTACATGGGAAGGCACTTAAGAACACGTTCAGGTTGTACAGGACATTGGTGAGCCTCTTCTGGAGTACAGTGTGCAGTTTTGGTTGCCCTGTTATAGGAAGCATATTATTAAACTGAATAGGATTAGGAAAAGATTTACCAGGATACAACAGGGAATGGAGGGTTTGAGATGTAAACATAGACTGGAAATGTCTGGACTGTTTCACTGGAGTTTAGGAGGTTGAGGGATGACCTTATAGAGGTTAATAAGATCATGAAGGGCATAAATAAGGAGAACGACAAAAGGTCTTTTTCTTAGGGTGGGAGAGTTCAAAACTAGGGGGCATCTTTTCAAGGTGAGAGGAGAAAGACTTTAAAAGGACAATTATTTAAAAAGGGAATTATTTTCACACAGAGTGGTTTAAATGTGGAATGGATTGCCACAGAAAGTGGTGGATGCAGGTACAGTTACAATGTTTAAAAGACATTTGGATAAGTTAGTGAATATTAAAAGGTTTGGAGTGATATGGGCCAAGCGCTGGCAGGTGGGACTAGTTTAGTTGGGAGCACGGTTGGCATGGACCGGTTGGGCTGAAGGGTCTGTTTTCATGCTATGTGACTCTATAGGTGACCTAGTTCAACAGCACATCCATAATCTCTCTCAGTCAATCTTTCTTTCTATGCTATGTTGAAGTGATTATTTTCGTGTCTTTCGAGTGGAGCTTAATGTAAGAAGAGATAGCGTTACTCTGATCCAAGGTTGATAGATGAGTTCCATATAAAAAAAAATTTAAAAAGTTTAAGCATTTAACATTAAAATTCTAATCTGGGACTCATTTTGTCAGAACAGTGCCATAAAAAGTCCGAGCATATGCCTCACTGCTACACTCACTTAGCAATGAATGAGTTGCAGTTAATTTTAGTAAGACATTTAAATAAGACCAAAGAATACCTCTAAAATGAATATGTTTGGCCTATGCCTGGACTGCTAATCAATGCTGTTTGACAGCACTTGCCTCCTTATATTATTGGCCTCTAAACAATCCCTTGACACTGAATGGTTCTTAAATTTACAAAAAAAGTACTTTGTCCTCTTTCCCCTTCTTGGGTCTCAACGTACCATTCAGTACGCTCTGTTCAGCATAACAGGAACCTTCTCCATTGCCGTCAATATTATTTGGAAGGTGGCTACAAGCAGTCGTGGCTCAAGATAATCTATTCCTACGCAAAGCAATTGATCTCTCCACAATTTCACGAATCGAATCAATTTGGAATTTAATATGCAGAATTGTACTAATAGAAAAGACTGCAATTTTTATTTATGGTTGCTAAACCCTACACAACTCACACAACATAGCACTAAGTATAAGGCAAAACACACAGTATTTAATTTCACTCTGATCCTAAGAAATAAGAAGGAAAGGTCAAACAGATTCTTGTAGGATCCTCCTTAGACATTTAATAATCTCAATGTGCAAATCATCAGTCCTAATATCACTAACAATTTCTCTTTTAGAGATTTTAAATAAGGTGCTACATAAACTCAGCAGATCAGACAGCATCTGTAGACGAAAAAAAGTTAATGCCGAGTTCAATGACTCCTCCTTCCAGAATTCCTCTTTTTCTCTTTCAGAGGCGTTGTCAGAAATGACATAATTCTCAGTCAACACTAATTTCCAGATTACTTTTGAATTTACTATGAAAGTAGTTCAATCATCTTACACAATAAAACATCCTGCAAGCATCAGATGAAACAAAAAAACTAAAAAATTAACTTGAATTTTAAACCAGTTTCTTACCCTTCTATTGAGTGCTGTTTTACTGCCGAGTTTGGTCAATTCTCCCAAGCTGTGTTGTGAAAGTTTTCGATCGTTATCTTCATGCCAACCTGCGACACAGTAACAAGGACTGTTAAAATGTATTTATACTCCCAGAACATTTGCAATACAGCTAGAATAATCACAAAGTACGCATTATAAATTAAGTCACTGTTATCTTCTTACTTGTACAATCCGAGTTTCCTACATCTCCATTAGATGGCACTGCTGCAAAGACCTTCTTTGTACTACTAAGCCCACGACTGTTAAGATAAACTGGCAGATGGACTATATTCCTCATATAGTCATGTCCATTTATATTAGAGTCTCTTAAAACACTGTTCAGATTTTGATTGATAGCCTTTATGATGATATGTGGATCACTGGCAAAAATGGCAATAAAGGGTCCTTTTGAAAACAGAACCCGTACCTGCAAGACAATAATATGGCAAAGTTAATATTTAAGACAAAACTCCAGAATTTGGCACACTATTTTACAAACACTGATCGATGCTACCACTTTATAATTTCAAACACCACTATCAAATTAGTACTTGTCAAAGGCATCCATTCTAAAACCCTTCTTTTTCCAATCTTTGTATACATCAGCATCATTCTAGTTAATCAGTTTTACTTTACATAATGCTTTGATATGTTTCCTATTATGTGCAACATAAAATTCTACATAGTATTTCAACTATTGTATTATGAAAGTTCTGTATAGATCCATATTGTGTACCAACATTTAAATTATTGTTTGCAATGAAACCCAATTTTTTTTTTATGACTTTCTCCCCAAACTACTGCTTTTATTACATCTTGTAAATGTGAACCCCAGGGCTTTTTTTGATTTTCCACATCACTTAGCTTCCTTATCATTCAAGTATGATCATTACTTTCTCAACTAAAGAGTACCTTTGCATATTGAATTCCATTTACTACTTTTCTGCCATTTCCACCATTTTATCAATTTCCCTTTACAATATGGAATGAGAAAATTAGACCAAGCAGCCATTCAGCCCATCGACTCTGTGCTTTCTCTTTCAGAGAGGAATCCAATTGCATCCCACACAATTTCTCTCCCCACCCACTACATTTGCAACTTGTTTTCCTTCAGATATTTATTCAATTCCTTTGAAAGTTGGTGGTGAATTTGTTTCCACCACTCCATCAAGCAGTGCATTCCAAATTCTAACCTGCATGTTAAATATTTTCCTCACATCATCTCTTAACATTTTGGAAAATACCTTAAATCTGTGCCTTCACTGTAACAATCCCATAGCCACTTAAAACAGTTTCTTGTCACTTCCTTTATTTAAACTCTTCTTGACTTTCATCACATTTTCTCTGCTCAATGGAGACCAATCCAAGCATCTCAATTCTATCCATGTACTGTATCCCCTCAAACACAGTTCACTTGTAAGAGACAGGAGGAACTGCCAATGTTGGAGGCTGAGATAACAGGGTGTGGAGCTGGATGAACACAGCTGGCCAGATAGCAGAGGAGCAGGAAAGCTGACGTTTCGGTCTGGTCCCTTCTTCAGGAATCTTGTAAAATCTCTTCTACACCCTTTTCAAACCCTTCACATCCTTCCTAACATATGATGTCTAGAATTAGATACAATACTCCAGCTGGGTTTAACCTATTGTTTTATATTGGTTTAGAATAACTCCCTGGTCTTGTATTGCATGCCCCTAATTATTTGTGCATAATCATCTCCTTATTTTCTCAGCCTGTGCACTCCTTTAGAATCATTTAGCTTATACTGTCTGTCCTCATTCTTCCCAACGAAATATATTAGCTCACAGTTCATTGAATTTCATCTACATGTATCTAGCTTCCCCACCGCAGTCTCTATTACTATCATCCTCACTGTTTGGTACATATCTGTGTTTCTTATCACCTGCAACATTTAATACTGTGCCCTTTATTCCCAAGCCTAAGCCATTAATGCCTGTCAAAACCAGTGTTCATCATATAACTCTCACAGGCATTAATTTTGCGAACAAACCTGCTGCACAAAGTGGGGGGGGGGGGAACGGACGACAGAGAGAGACAGAGAGAACAAAAGAACAGATGAAAGGAAAGCTCCTGCGACTTACCAACCGTTATAAATTTAACTTGCATTTAAAGTGAACGATCCTAACTTTTTCTGACATATTAGATGGGTATCTAGTCAGTAAGGACTTCGACATCATGTCATTGCATATATGTGAATGCAAATACTGACAGTGAAACTTGGAGGAGCAGGAAGGAATGCAAAAATTGAAACAAGAACAAGAAGAAACTGGACAGTAATTTCTTAATTTCCACATTCAACTGCACATACATGGGTGTTAAAAATTTACCCTTTAACAGTTGGTCAATAATTTCACTGTTAGTCTAACTGCAAAATCCAGGTCAACTTAACCTACCTCTTTGGTGCAATCAATAGCTCTACTGAAATTATTGCCAAATTCAGGTATTATTTATCCAAACTCAATAAGACAACAGAAAATTGGACACAAACATTTTTTGTCTTAAAACTCACTGACCCATTAAATTTAGTTTATATCAAAAGTTGATTAACAAATTCCTTCATAATGAAGTTATTTATGTCTGAAAAATTACTTACTGTGTCTAGCATCTGCAGGACTTTATCTTGTTCACATGCATCCAATCCATCAATAACAACCACAAGTCGCGTCTGATTCTGAGTAAAGCCATCAATAGACTTGGTCATTTGAGCCATGAGCTCCACTTCATTCTTTAGGACCTTTGAGAAAACAATATTTTTCCACAAAATAATTTACCATTTTAGATGAGTAGAAAAAAGACAAAGTACAAAAAATGAATCAATGGTTTAGTTATACAAGAATAGCGTAGTCAGAAATGTATTTTCTTTCCACTGCTTTTTTTATTCCACAGAATTAATCTGAATTAAGGCAACCTAGGCCTTTCCCTGGCACATCTCTTATGAGTATTCTTTGTCTGAGAGCTTAGACATCAAGTGCCATCAGCTATCTGCCCAGGGGAATACTGTAACTGTCCTTACAGTCATAATCATAGAGACCTATAGAACAGAAAATATCCTTCAGAACAGTGCATCCGAACAGATCAAAAACTACCACCTAACTATTCTAATCCCATTGTCCAGCACTTGACACGTAGTCTTGTATGCCTTGACAGAGCACATGCACATCTAAGCACTTTTTTGTTCCAGTTATGAGGGCTTCTGCTTCTATCACCTCTACAGGCAGTGAGTTCCAGATTCCCACCATCTGAGTGAATAAGTTTTTCCTCACATCTCCTGTAATCCTTCTGCTCCTTACCTTAAATCAATGCTCCCTACATCTAAGGGAAAAGTATTTTCCTGTCTACCCTATCCACGCCCCTCATAATTTTATACATTTCAATCACGTCCATTGTCATTCTCCACTGCCCTAAAGAAAAACAACCCCAGTCTGTCCAATCTCTCTTCATAACTGAAACTCTGCAGCCCACGCAGCATCCTGGTAAATTTCCTCTGCTTCCTCTTAGGTGATTATTACATCCCAGATTCCAGAACTGCACACAATATTCTAGCAGTGGCCCAATCAACATTTTATATAGTTCCAGCATAACCTCCCTACTCTTAATCTCTATGACTCATCCAATAAAGGCAAGTAAACTATATGCCTTCTTAACCACATTATCTTCCCATCCTGATACCTTAAGGAATCAGTGTGCAGGCACACTATAATCCCTCTAATCACTGATGCTTCCCAGGATCCTACCATTTACTATGTACTCCCTTGTCTTGTTTGTCCTGTACAAGTGCATCACCTCACATCTATCTGAACAGAATCCCATTTGCAAATGATCAGGCCATCTGACCAGCTTCTTGATATCTTCCAGTAATCTAAGGCTATCCTCCTTGCTACTTAACATCCCAACAATTTTTCATGTAATATCCAGTTTTCATGTAATATGCAGGTCCAAAATCTCTGCAGCAGTGTCACTGGATAACAATCAGAAATCGAGATTTGTTAATTTTCTTAACTTTAGTGCTTCAGAGCCAAGTTCAAATACTGCTAATACACAACCTGTTCTCCCCCAATCCTTCCAATGAGATCAAATGATTCACTATAGAGAGTGATCAAACTAGAAATTTTCTGGCACATGTGCCATTGCTACCATGGGCAGTGCCTTTGGCCAAAAGACCTTCAAACGTGCTCATGTTGATTTATATTTAAATTAAGGTTTTTAAATCTATGTTGAAAACAGATTTGGGAAGTAAATTCCTGGTTAATTGGTTTTTCAATACTGGTCATGGCACAATGGATCCAATAGGATGAATACCCTCTATCTACTCTGCATCACTATTACCTGCAGCATTATTAACTTATTCACAAATTGTGATAATGTGGCTTTCAGTAAATAGATAGTAACCTCCAGACTACCAGGTTTTGGCTCACAGGTTTGTATACAAAATATCGACAGACAGGAGGAAACCCTAAAACAATGGTAATGTCACTGGACTAATAATCCAGAATCACAGTCTAATACTTTAGGGACATGAATTCAAATCCCATCATGCCAAATGGTGAAATTCAGTTTTTAAAAATCTGGAATTAAAAGCTAGCCTAACGTACTCACGTAACAACTCATTGTAAATACCCATCTGGTTCACTAAATCCTGGTCTGGCCTGCATGTTAGTCCGGACCCAAGACAATGTGACTGACTCTTAAATGGTCTCTGAGCAATCGGGGTAGTCAACAAATCATCCCACAAGTGACTCCCACATCCATATGAACCAATAATAAAATAAAAGCACAGAAGATGTGCTGTCCTAAAACAGCCGTAACTTCAATTGAGATTCAACAACAGGCCCTTGCTGTCCGCTTCCATTAACTTACAAACTGTACGTCTGCCTCTAACAGGATCAGCCAAATAGCAGTTTTTAAGGATAGGAATATAGTGCTGTAGTGATTATGCAGTGAAGGCACGGAGTAAACCACTTGCTTGTAACAAAACAGGGCAATGGGGAATGGGCACAAAATACCAGCCTTTCCAGTAACATTCAGGAATTAAAAATAATTAACAAAACATTTGCTGACGGTGCACAATTTATTTACAGACATGGATGATTCAGAGAAAGCAAAAAGTGAAACGACTATAAAATATATACTAGACATACAATTTACCAACGTCCCAAATATTTTAAAAGTAAACTCTTTCACATTACATGAAGAATACTTACTTTCATAAATCCTTCAGGCTTTAGCTTATGAAGTTTTGAAGCTGCTAGTAAAACACGCTTTCTCTGAGAGTGAAGGACAGAATCTAACACCTGCCACCAGGTGTGGCAGTTAAGAACCAGTGCAAGACCAATGATACTGGCAATAGATATCAGGATGGCATTTACAGTCAGGTGTTCCTTATCTGCCTTGAAGATGGCCAGCAGCAAGACGCCAGCAACAAAGCAACACAAGATAAAAATAAAGATAACAAATGAAGGGATACAGCAGGTCTTTTTCCATTTCTTCACTCCTTTTTTACCTTTAAAAGAAAAAAGCCAATATTACTTTTACGATTTTGATTCTAATTCAACAATAATTTTAATTTTTTGAAATACAAATGATTCTTTCAAAGGTTAAACGCCTTGTTTGTATATTCCCTACATTTTTAAAAAATTTGTTTATGTGATGTGGGCATCACGGGCTAGACCAGCATTTATTGTTCATCCCTAATAGTCCTGAGGGGAGACAAACAAAACACAGCGTATCCACATCACTGCATCAAACTCACCTTCAATACTTCAAAAGTGACCTTTGATGTTTAATTTCTTATTGGTAATCTTTTTAAGATACCCTAAATTTACTGAATTCACTGGTACATTAATAAGGAAACATAAAAAGTGATTCACAAGCAGAATATCTATAGGGAATACACCTTAAAACATTGAGGATTGGAATTTCCACTTGTTTTCTGTCCAGGTATTAGAGCAATTTGGGTGGGATCAACTGACAAAGTATATTACAAAATTTAAAATATGAATTACACCTTGATAAGATGCTCAAGTTTCCATACTCAAATTACAATCATTCAAATCAATTCCTGTAAGTCAGCCTCATTCACAAAATCTGCCACCCTCCAGGCCACCAGAGTTGTTTCTATCAATTGCACCTGTTTGGGGGTGCTCTTCAAAGAGATCCATTGTTATAGTCATTGTTAATGACCTGCAGTTGAGAAATCAGCTACCATCTGAAGCCTCACTCTGTTTCTCAAATTAGTATAATTACTTTAAATTTGGTTTAAACAAGCTCAATTTAGGGCTCCTGCAGCACAGTGGTAGTGTCTCTTAGCCAGAAGCCCTGCTTTCAAGTCCCATTTGCTCCAGAGGTATGTCAAAACATGCTTGAACAGGCTGATACAAAAAAAATTAAACAAGCTGAAATGTAATCAAGTGATCCTCCCTTGGTCAATAATACCTGTGACCAGCAGTTAATTGAAACCAATAACTGACCTGTATCCAGATGCAGCAGCAACTTGGTGCATATGGCTTAGATTAGTTTAATTTAGTAACCTTAAGGTACTTTTGGGAATGTTTTAATCAACAATCAACTCCATTATGTGTTCAAACTGATTCAAGTGAGATTTTGCATTTAGACAAAATTAATTTGTACAGAAATGTGGACATAATCATGACTGCCAAAACTAGCAGATTTGTGGCATATTTCCCAGTTCCACTCCTACCTAAAACTCCAAGCCTAAATCTTAACAGTGTCCCACTACCTTGTCCCGTTCATCCCCAACTAACTGGGCATGAGATTTAGTAAGTCATCAGGGAAATGGTGTTAAACAGCCATAACTTCCTGGGGAATCCTCTCATCTTCAAAGCATGTTGTGGCAGTTTGGGAGAAACCTTGCAAATTTTCCAGGTCAATAATTTATCTGACACACGGATAAAGACACACAGATAAAGCATATTGTTGGAATAGTAGAGTGATTAGAGGGTTTTTTTTAAATTCACTATATGCTTAAGTTAATTAATCCAGTTAGGAATACAGGAGTAGGAGTTAACCATTTAACCCAAGATGCCAGTTCTGCCATTCAAATATATTACAACTGCTCATGGCAACAGAGGAGCAGGATTTCTTTTCATTTGTTCCATTAGGCTGCTGCAAAGACATCATCAGAAATTAGGAACAGATGATGATAATTTGGCCTCATGAACTGGCTCTAACATTCAATAAGATCATGGGTGAACTGTTTGCATTGGAATTCCATGTTTCCCATCTACCAGCAACCTCAGACTCTCTGCTCTAAGTATCATCTATCTACTTCTGTCTTAAAATGAAAAAAAACATAAGTCGTCTGCATCTTGGGCTCAGGCCTGAATTTATTGCCCGTCCCTAGTTGCACTTCAGAAGATGGTGGAGAGCTGCCTTTTTGAACCACAGCAGTTCATACACTGTAGATAGACTCTCAACAATGATGGGGAGGGAAATCCAGGTTTCTAATCCTAAGTCAGTGAAAGAACAGTGATATATTTCCAAGTCAGCATGGTAAGTAGCTTGGAGGGAAATTTATCATATGTTCCCATATATGCAGTATCCTTTAGATGTGGTCATGGGTGTGGAAGGTGCAGCACATTATCAAGGAAGTCCTTAGCAAACAGAAGTCCTGTGTTGTGGCTTCACCAAGTTAGAATCTCATTTTCAGCTGCATCCTAACGCTGGTCCTGGCATGTTCCTTTACACTCCTCATTGAGCCAGAGTTGATTATCTGACTAAATGGTGATGGAGAATAAGCAATAGGTAGGGGCATAAGATTATGACTGAATACATCCTGCTCTTGCCAACTTCTTGCATGCTATTTATATGATCTTTTAAAATGCTCCACACAAGAGATTACCACCAAATTGCAAGTGTCAAAATTGGTGCTGACCTTGTGATATGGGCTGATGATTGATTAGAGATGGAAGTCAGCAGAATATGACAAGTGGTGCTCTCTCAAACTTAGGCCAAGAGAGAAGGAAGGAAGGAATCAGAGAAAGAGAAGGAAAGCAGGTCTTAAGGGGTCGTCTTATTCTCCAATAGCCTCCAGTTTCAACATGAAGGTTTCATGAATTTTGAGAGATTGAAATCTTTAATGGAATTGGTTAAAGCAATGCATGCAGGTTTCCCAAGACATGCACCATTGTATAATTTCAAATATATGTCACAAGGGCAAAATTTGGCCCGTTTTTTGTGATTGCTCCATTTTCCCAAAACATCCAATATGCGTGCTAGACACCCATTGATCTAAAGGCAGTTTCTCAGGCTATCAGCAATATGTCTGCACAATTTTCAAGCTAACTTGCCCCTTTTAAGTTGCCCAACTTAAAAGTCCCAACTTTCTCAGGAACATAATGTCTATATATGTGGTGCGTGACTTGGATGCTATGCCACCTCTTAATTTGAGCAGATGTCCTAATTAGAAAGAACCGTGAACACTTTCACAGTAATGTTCACAATCACCCAAGCTCTGGCTGGACAAGGCAGAGTTCTATCTTCTAGCAAATCGACTTGATCAGTGCAATACACTCCAATTATACTGAATCTGTGGATTAGATGCCAACTGTCATGACTCATTGGGGTAGCACACTGGAAATCGAGCCCCCCACTATTCCCAATTCACCACAAAAGTTAAAGAAATAGTAAATTATGCCAAGTCCCCCAATTTATCTGGCTTTCGGACCCAGATTGTTTGAAAGCATGGACTGGGTTTCTGTACTGAACAAGATTCACAATTCATAACAAGCAATCAGACTTTAGCTACAGGCAAACGGTTATAAACTATAGGCATATAATGCTAATTAAAACTCTAATCTTCTTATAAACTCCCCCTTTTTATACACATACACACACACGCACAGGGTTTAAAAAGGTTATGGGAGAGGGGAAAAACTGAAAAGTTAGTTCAATAGATTTCAATCCAGATACTGTTGTTGAGATCATCTTTATGACTCTTGGACGTTGCTTAATTGTCCTTCTCTAGTTGCTTCCACTGGATTTGGGTCCCTTATAAAAAGGGGTTCTCACCTATCAGTTAAAAGCCACAGAAATGGAAATGGTTTACCTCAGCTTCACGGTCAGTGCTTTTCAAAACATGTTGCACCTTTGCAAAACAGTGGTTTTTAAAACAGTTTTCTCTCTCATTTCAGACCAGATTTTTTTCCAGAAAACACAAAAAAAGACACAATCCTTAAACAACTCAAGATAATCACGCAGATCCTGAGGACATCCAGAATACAAAGATGTTAGTATAAACTAGCAGAATCATTTTGACCATGCTAGTGACAGACTCAATGGTACTGACATCAAGGATCAACTATGATCTTACTGAATTGCAGAGCAGGTTCAAATAACCATATAGCCTATACCTACTCTTATACGTTACAACCTTGAACACAAACTTTACTGTACAAAGGTTTCTGTGTTCAAGTCCTACCAAAGATAGAAATGCAATCAAGGATAAGAATTTCGTGCAGTTCCTCAGGTGCAATTTTTTTTTTCCTTTATTCATTCATGGGATGAGGGTGTTGCTGGCTACGCAGCGTTTATTGCCCATCCCTAATTGCCCAGTGGGCAGTTAAGAGTCAACCACATTGCTGTGGATCTGGAGTCACATGTAGGCCAGACCAGGTAAGGATGGCAGTTTCCTTGCCTAAGGGACATTAGTGAACCAGATGGGCTTTTCCCGACAATCAACAATGGATTCACGGTCATCATGAGATTCTTAATTCCAGATAATTATTGAATTCAAATTCCACTATCTACCATGGTGGGATTTGAACCTGGGTTCTCAGAACGTTATCTGCGTCGCTGGATTAACAGTCCAGCGATAATACCAGTAGGCTATCGCCTCCCCGCTGATGTGAATTTTCAGATGTGAAATTAGATCACATACTTGGTGTTTGCTCAGCATGTATGAAAGGTCTCATGGCAACTTTTCAAAAAGAGCAAAATTCTCCTGATCCTAGTCATACATCCTCCCTCAGCCAACAGTACCAAAGACAGATCAACAAGCCTGTTATTTGCTCTTTCTGTAAACGCTGGGCACACACAGGATTTACAGTGGGATATAGATATGCTTGTTAGCGGAAGGAAAGGTAGCAGATAAGTATAATGTGGAGAAATATGGCACTATTTGCTTTTGAGTTGAGGTTACAAAACAGAATTTTTGAATAATTAATTTTCAAAAGGAATTTGGATGCTGTTGTACAAGAAACAGATAAAGATACATGAGGATTCCTCAAGCAAGCAGGTAGGTAAATCTTATTTCGTCTTTTATTGCAAGAGGATTAGAGCACAAGAGCAAAACAATCTGTTGCAATTATACAGGCCTTTGATGAAATCACACCTGGAGTAGTGGTTTGGTCTCCTTATCCAAGGAGTCATTCACTTGTCTTTGACGGATTACACCAAAAGTTTAATCGATTGATTTTTGGGATTGATCTCCTGCAGAGATAATCTTACATATAATGGACAATGTCTGTATTCCCTAGCATTTAGAAGAATGAAAGGTAATCTACTGAAACATGAGATTTTGAAAGGTTTTGACATAGATGTTGAGGGGCTGCTTTCCCCAGCCAGCCAGTCTAGAACTGGAGGACATAGTCAAAGGATATAGGGTCTTTCATTTAGGTCTAAAATAAGGCCAAATTTTTCTTGAAAATTTGTGAATCTTTAGTTCTCTGGGATACAGAATTCTAAAGATGTTCAGTATTTGGTATGTTTAAAACCGAAACTGACTGTCTTTAAAGAGGAAGCAAGGGACACAAGGATTGGGCAGCAAAATGGTATTGAAGTCAAGGATCAGCTAGCTATGATCTTATTAAATCTCAGTAGACTCAAGGAACCATATGGCTTATACCTGCTCTTGTGTGCTATGGGCTTATACAGTACAATGTGTTATGAAGCACACACAGGAACCAGGTTCTGCTGCTAAGTAGAAAATACTGAGGTTGATCATATTTGGAAAGTGGGCAATACTTACCGTTTTCTCCTGTTCAGTAGTGGCCCTAACTCCCATTAAGTGGCAGCGAATGTCAGAATGTTACAATAAGGTTATGCAAAAGCACTCAGGTGCCAGCTAGAACATCTTCTGTTGGTGAAGTGTGCATTTACATCAGGGGAGTGGGGTGAAACCAGAGATGCCAGATGGTGAAGAATTCCAGTTTGCAGGACAATGGAAATTTCACTATAAATCAATTTTGCATGGGAGGGGCATCTGAACCATGAATTGCCTGTCTCAGTCACAGGCCTAGTCTTATTTATTTTGCCTTTGAGAATATCCTACCAGTGCAAAATGTGCTTACGGACACAGACAACTTTAGCACATGAAATTGCTATGGATCACATACATTTCCCCTGAGTGGGGGAGTCCAAAACTAGAGGGCACAGGTTTAAGGTGAGAGGGGCAAGATTTAAGAGACACCCAAGGGGCAACTTTTTCATGTGGAGAGTGGTGCACGTACAGAATGAGCTGCCAGAAGTGGAGGAGGCTGGTAAAATTACAACATTCGAAAGGCATCTGGATGGGTGTATGAATAGGAACAATGTAGTGGGATATGGGCCAAATGCTGGCAAATGGGACTAGATTAATTTAGGATATCTGGTCGGCATGGATGAGTTGGACCCAAAGATCTGTTTCCACACTGTACAACTCTACATTACTGACATTATCAAGAGATACAAAACTTTCTTTGTAGAACAGATCATAGTACTTTTAAAAGTATGAATATAAAATAAAAGAAAGATGAAGAGTCACTGGATCCGAAACAGTAACTTTGCTTTCTACACACAGATGCTGCTAGTCCAGCTGAGTTTAGCTAGCAATTTCTTTTTTAGTTTCATTAATATAAAATAGCACCCACATGAACAAATATCACTTGAAAACAATATATTTCCCATCACAGATTAATACCTTGTGTATCATCAGTCTTAAATACTCTAAAAAGTCTTGTTGCCAAGAAACCAAACTCTCTTTCACAAGCATCAGAAAGGGTTGCAATCATCTCGGCCATAGATGTTTCTCCACCAACGCTTGACAGCCTGTTGTAGTCTGTGAAAAGAAATCTTTTAAACAGAAAAAGACTGGTTTTAAAAATGAATTGAATAAATTCATGAATAACACTGAGGGCAATATTACAGGTTAATAACATGCTAAAATGCATTTGAATTATTCCAAGTATAAATGCTTTGTTTTAAAAGAAAACCAAGGGTAGAAAATAAAAAACAAAATTGCACAAATTAGTTAGGTCCATATCCAAAAGCTAATTATTATTGAGGTCATTTAGCAGGAAAAGTAACTAGAATGCAAGGCTTTGTTCATTTAGCAAAATAGACAAATCCATCCAATAAAATAATTACCAAAGGTTTAAAACTTCAAATCAGAAGGCAATGGCCTGATTCTGTAGTGCAATTTGTACACATTTTTATCAATGTAGAGGAAAAATAATGTTCAAAAGAATGGAAGAGGGCCATACCATTGTTACGTTTTCCTTCTACAATTTATTCTTCATGTAGTTGAGGAATAAACAGAAGGGCCAAAGAATTGGAGTGGCTCAACTACGATCTAATGTAAGAATATTCCTTAAAGGTAAATCTGTCAAATTAGGTGGCCTATGAAATTATTAAATACTGTACATTACAGCAAAAAAATTAAGTTCTTACTGTGAAGACTGCAAGTTTTCTTTACTCTATTCTCCAAAATATGGTTCTTTCCTCACCAGGAAGCAAAAAGCATCATGTCAAAGTTGCTTGTGGGAAATCCTAACTCACTAAAATGCAGAGCATCCTCAAAGTGTTAAGGCATCAACACTGCTTGTCAAAAGTATTTTCACAAATGTTATTACTGCCCAGAAATTCCAATCGGTGAAACAGACATTGCAGCAGTGTAACTTAGAGATGTGCAATGGGACTTCGCTAAAATTCAAATGCAGCTGACTCTATAGGAATTGCCTAGGAAATTAAAATTTCCTTAGAGTAATTACCTTCCAAAAAAGTAAAAAGTTCCATGTTGAGTTACAAGAGTTGGAGATTTTGGAAGATCCCAAGTCCTTTAAGCTTAAAAATTACCCAGCAAATATCAGAGGCCTAAAAATTGATTTTGACTTCAGGGTAGCTATTACATTGAACCTCCAACTCACCACTCTCACCCCTCTCCTCCATTAACACCAACAGCCCATCAGATTTGTTTAACCTAACTGTTCACCATACCCCACTGTACCAGCCACTACTGTCTGCCAACATTTCTCTGACCCCCACCACTGACCAGAGTACACTGGACTAGACAATCCCACCACCATCCCCACATCAAGGCCCATTAAAACTATGCTGAACACTCATCAACTCATTTGACACCTTAACCCTCAGCACTTGTCCCACCAACTCACTTACAACCCGTTTCTATCCCTCACTCTTAACCATACTTGGCTTCTCTCAGTAGCTTTCAAAGGAGGAGCAGGACTTTTAAATTGCAGAATGTGGCATTTACTGCAGAAAAATGGGTGCAGTTTCCATGCAAATCCCTCTGTTCTAGTTAGTCTGTACCTCTGTACTGCTTCTGTACTCTTAGCCAGAAAATTCTATGGGAGAACTAATCTAAAGATGTGTCCTTTTCTTGCTCTACATTTGATTGGAGAATCCAAGCTACTATTAATAACCAAAAGAAATAACAACTTTCCTACTCCGCCAAATACCTACTTTAGTTGCTCTTGGATAACTGTACCCAGTGAACGTGACTATGTAGATGACTGAAAACAACATTCTGCTTTCTACACTGCAAGATGTACATTGCAGGAACTATGTTTTCCTGGGAAATCAGAGTAAATTCAGTTTCTTCAGTGATCATTAAGCAGGTGCAATTTCTACCACAAAAAGTGATCAAAATTGGCATAAAACTCTTGTAAGTTGAGCCAATGAATCAGGAACACATTTTTGCGATTTGTCAATCTTCTCATTATGATCATTTGCAGAGAGTTGATGGCTGAGCAACAAATGAGGAATCCTAAAGTTCCTAGTGTCTGTATTCTTAGCATGGAGAACTTTTAGGCACGGTACAGACCTACAAAGAATGGAGTCTTTCTCAGTCATCCTCAAGAAAAACATGGTAATTAAATTGCTCCTCATTGCAGTGGAGAGAAAAATAACCTGTTCTTACAACGACAGGATGCAGTGAGAAAACATTAGAAAAATCTCTCAAGTTACACTCTTTAAAACAGGCTGACGCCATAAACAGCTACAAATAATTTTGAGTTGATGACTCTTTAGAAACACCACACTATTAAGATTTGGACTGTGAACCCAACGTTGTTCATGAATATACCTACTAAATTACTAAAACATTCAAGCAATGAAAGGAAAATTTAAACTATTTGCAGTTCTAAAGAACAAACTTAGGAAGCAGAATATTTTCAATCTTATTCTAAATTATCTTATTGTTCAAATAATATACTGGCACGTGGAGAGCAAAGACGGCATACAAGATTTTTTAAAATAGTTATGAAAATGTCAGGACTGAGAAAAGTTAGAAAGCATTACTAAATGGCTGTTAAAATTGACCTTACCTGACAGGCAAGGCTCTGGAGGTCTGTTCTGGTAGTTCTGGTGGATTCACAAACATCAATTTAAGCAACAGCTCCAGATAGCCGATTTGCCGAGCAAGTTTAGTACTCAATACCCAGGCCCAATTCCAATTTTCTCCCTCTTGTCGACCACCAAAGTAAACAATTGCTTTGGAAATGAAAGAAAAAGCTATACTTAATACAATGAACTCTGTTACAGTTAAGATCACAAACACTGTAGGGTAATCTTGGACCTTTGAGTGTCGTTCAAAAACTGGATGGAGTTACTGGACAATTACTAGGGAAAAACTACATACAGGAATACACCATATTTTAACACACTTAGTAAAATATTATCATATAATCCTTCCTGTTCTCAGGTAATCAATATGCCAACACACGCCCCGAAAAAATACATTAAATCTTTGGATTCCATAGAATATTTCTATTTGGGAACATAATGTTTAAAAGGAGGTTAAGAACTAAGATACTAAAGATAATGTTACACCTTACTGTCGTAGGTGCGGATAATTAAGCCCTGCTATTCCTGGGGATGTCACAAAAGATAAAGATTTAAACCTGTATGCAGAATTCCCAATTTACATGTATTTTAGTCCCAGGTTGACAGAAAGCACAGATCAAATTGCTGTGCTAATGGATTACTATTTATTACAAATAGTAGATTCTTGACTACAGACAACAATTATGGATGATTGACAAAGAACTAATTAAAATTATAACTCCCTGATAAACTCTACCTCACCACCAACACACACACACACACACACACACACACACACACACAGCTTATCACATCCGTGTGAGGGAAAGACTGGGAAGGCAGTTCAGTGGTCTCTATTCACAGGGTTCACTGAAATGGTCCTTTTGGCTTGTCATGACATGCTGCTGCTCAACTGCCCTTCCCCAGATACTTTCACTTGCTTGCAGCAGGTATAGGGTGGTTGGTTCACACTAATAAAGTCACTGGCTTATTGATTAAGAACCACAACTTACAGCAACTGCTGAGGGAAATACAAACTTGTTTTCTTCAGACTTAAGGTGGTTTTCACTACACAGAAAAGAGACAGTCCTGCCCTTAAAGAGATCCAATGGCTTCTCCCTCAAATGTACATATAAGCTGTTCAGCTGAGAGCCAAACACATCATTGTTGGTAGACAGGAGGCTTTGGTCATCAGCTACTTGTTGCTGACTGAAATTCTATTCGTACGCAGCCCGCTGACTCTAGTTTATCTGTAACCAGGCTTCAACTACTATTTGAACAAGCAGCTGTGTCAACAGCACTTACAAGGAATGCCAGGTAACTTGTTTTTCAAAAGTGCAACAACCTTTCAACAATCCTTGGTTTTTAAAGAAGTCCTTTTCTCATTTCAGTCCCCCACCCAAAGTACAGAAAAACTATAAACATGTAGGCTTTGCAACAAGCCACCTTTCTTCTACAGAACACTTCCTCAAAATAAACAGAAACTGACCAAGTACTCAAGACAGGAAAGGGAATCAAGGTATTGGGAATCTGAAACCCAAACAGATTAGTCATGGTTTATTGAATGGCATATCATGTTTGAGGAGCTGAATGGTCTCTTTCTGGCCTTGATCAGCGTGCTCATACGAAAGAGGAAGTGCTGCACAAGGAAAGGAATAGAAACCAAAGGCAAGGACAGAGGTGGGAAATGAAAATGCTTTCTCAGGTGCTTGGTCTATCCGTTCTGCGAATATATATCTTTTTCAAGAAGCAGTCATGAAACAGATGGGTTGATCATTTAGAGGTCAACTGACCATAAAGCACACAAAAATGCACATCATGTTGTCCTCATACTAGATCTTGGACAAGTCTCAGTAAGAGTACTGTGTTCAGTTTAGGTTTTATCACATAATGAGTGACATGGAGGCTTTGCAAAAGGGACAGGGGAAGGCCACAAGAACTGGTCCCCAACTTAAAGCATCTTAATTTTTAAGACAGCCTAACAGAATTGAGCCAGAAGTGCACAATTAAAGTAGTTGTGAAGATTTAACAGTGATCTTATCAAGGTTGGAACATAAAATAAATGGTTTTGTTTAAGTTTATAAATAGGTTAGCAAAGCTCCGAAGTCACCAGGGAGGCAGCAGCATAGTGGTAATATCACTAGACGAGTAATACAGAGGTCCATTCTCTGTTTATGGATTCAAATCACAATGCTGGAGACTAGTCTTAGTAAAGGTGACAATGATTGTCACAAAAATCTATCTGGTGAACTAATGTCCATAAGGGAAAGAAATCAACCTCATGCAAATTCCAGACCCTCAGAAATATAACTGGTGCTTAATTAACCTCCAAGTGCTCCAGCAAGTTAATCAGTTCAAGAACAATTACATAATTATATATTTCAACTTCACCAATTCTCACCAAACTCCAGACTACATACAACTGTTACACCTATGAAAGAGGTGAATTTAATTCACAAGTCCTTCAAATATTTGGTGAAATCCAATGCCTTTCCTTTAGTTATGCAAAAGGCCAAAGGAATGAGCAGCTGACACATGGTACCAACAATACAGAAATTTGAGGTTAACGGGGAGAGCAAAATAAATTGTAGTAACATTTGAAAAAAAAACATTATTCCTACATAGTAATATTTCCATTTCCAACTGCATTGTTCAACAAGGCTATAAAATTGATATTTGACTGCCAGCAGCACAAACAGACAAAGAAGCTATCAAGAATTAACTTGCACGTACCAAAGAAAATGTAAATAAGTGCCAGTAAACTCAGTCCAACTGCTATGCCAAGCTTCAGATCAACTGCGAAGCCAAGTAGTACTCCTGTTCCTCCACATATTAACAGTGTAATGAACACCACCAACCAAGAAAACTGGAAGAGAGGTTCCACTTGCTGGCCAGCAAATGTCTTCATTTCATCTAAAGAGAAAAACAGTAAAACATTAGTTCTCAATGCAAAAGGTTAGTACAATTATTCATAAATTTTAATTTCAGATATTTTCTCTATTCGTATAGATATTTATGCCTATTCCATGGACCTACAGTTGAAAACAAACTGGGCTTAAAATATCTTTAACCAAGAAAAGCTTGAACACATTATAATCCTTCTTCTACTGCTCAATGCTCTTAAATCAAACATTAAACACCAACATTCTCAGTATTATACTTTGTTTTTTAACTGCTTCCATCGGCATGAAATACAAATATTGGCACTGTTCTTCCAAATATTTTTGGAAAATGGACTTGATCACTTCTTAAATTGAAATAATGGCATCTTATATTTTCAATATAATAAGTTAAAGGAATTTCCAGGAACTGACAGTACAAGAATAGCCCAGCAGGGAGGGAGAACCTCTTCCTCACATTTCCACAAAGACAGAGCAGCATTTTATTTTGCGTCAAACAAATTTCAAGTCATTTTATTCTCATTATCTTCTTAATAAGAGGGAGAACTTAAGTAGCATCCCCCATCTCTCCCTCAGATCTTTATTCTACTTTAATAGCTCAATCACAAAAAAAAAAGTCATATAAAGTGAATGTATAGTATTTCTATGTGACATACACAAAGTATAGAGGGATGGTAGATCTGTGATAGTTGGAGAAAGGGGTTTAAAGGATGGTGAGATACCAGTGGTGTCAGGGGGATGGTTGGCTGAGCTTTTTAAACCCAGACTTTCTATTGAGAAATGCTCGCTGTTCCACAGGATTTTATAATACAGCATTCAGGCCTCAAAAATCAGTAGTTATGCCATGCCCACTGTGAAAAATTTAAAGGTGTCAGACATTTGTTAGCACTCAGATCAAGCTCCTTGGCAGCCATTTTTGTGACACACCTCACAGCTCTATTGGGTTCATAAACCACAGTTCAGGAAACTCAGTTCTACCTAATCCATTTGGCCTAAGGATAACCAAAGCTTATTTGCAGTGAATACCAATATACTACGCAAATATCAATATCAAATATATTACAATAATATTTACAGTATTCAAACTATTTATAGTTATCTACATTTCTCAATGATATCCTAAAACACTAACGGTTTTGCTTTTAAAACAAAAATGAAGTTGACACAGCAGCATTGGCTGCAAGTCCAATCTGTTCTGCACTAAAAGAGAAATGATATGGTATTTCAACTCTTCATTCAGTAGTAGTGTTTTTGGAATTAAAAAGAATTAATTGCCGTTCCATCAAGTTAAGGAGATGGGAGAGACCAGAAGGTTATAAGTTAGAGGGAGATTATTGAAATTTATCAGAGACAAAACGGATTGTCAGCAAGTGATGGGTAGTCACACCTGATTAGACGAATTTTGTTCAGAAACTTGGGGGATGGGGATAGTTATGGATGTTGAAGATGGGGAAGAATATTAGCAATGATCAACGTGTAGAGGACTTGTAACAATGGGCTGATAATTCATTGGGAAACAGGAAAGTAGGGACAATGGGAGTGTATTCTAATTGACCGAATGTGGAAGTGGTGTTCCCAGAAATCTGAACGGAGCATCAATTTTTCACCATAGATATTAATGGCATGGATGCAGGAACAACAGTGTTGGTATTCCAAATGTGCAGATATTGTCAGGAGGCACTTTTAAGTGCATGGGGGAAAAATTGTAACAGAGTCTAATCTGATGAAGTAAGAGGTTTCATGCTCTCAGCAATGGATTAAATTAGAATACTTTCTTAATGGTGACAGGAAACAATCTGTAGAGGAACAAAGAGTGGGATGTCTGGGAACATAAATCACTAAAACCCAGTGAGAGGCCATAAGACGAAGGTGCAGAAGTAGACCATTCAGTCCATTGAGTCTGAACAGTCACTCAGTGAGATCATGTTTGATCTGGAGGCTCAAGTACATTTTCCTATCTAATCCCCACAATCCCCGGTTTTCTTGCTAATTAAAAATCTCTGTCTTTAACATTTTTAAATCCCAGCCTCAACAGCACTCTGAGGTCGAGAATCCCACAGATTAACAATCCTCAGCGAAAAAAATTCCTCTTTAACTCTGCCTTAAATGTGTGATTATGCCCTCCAAGGTCTCCCTTTTGGGAGAGTCTAAGAATCATATATGTTTCAAGGATGTCATTGTTCAATCTTCCAAATTCCAAGGAGAACAGGTTCATCCTACTCAACCTCTCCTGATAGGACGGTCCCTCCATACCTGGTATTGGTCTAGAGAACGTTCTCTGGCTGCCTCCCATGCCAGTATATCTTTCTTTAGATGAGGGGGCCAAAGCTGCTTACAGTATTCCAACTGTGGTCTGATCGCAGGGTTTTGCATAGTTTCAGCAAAACCTCCCTGCTTTTATACTCTATTCCCTTTGAAATAAAGATCTGCAGTCCATTTGCATTCTCTATTAGACAATGAAATGGATGCTAGTTTTTTGTGATTCAGGGATGAGGACTCCCAAATCCTTCCATTTTGTAGCTTTCTTTGGTCTTTGTCCACTGAAATAATATGCAGTTCCTCTATTCTTGTCTATTGACAATTTTGTCAAACATCCTATCTAATATGGATGGCATGGTAGATTAGTGGTTAACACTGCCACATCACAGCGCCAGGGGCCTGGGTTCAATTCCAGCCACACGCAACTGTCTGCATGTTGTCCATGTGTTTGCATGGGTTTCTGCCAGGAGCTCCGGCTTCCCCCAACAGTCCAAAGATGTACAGGTTAGGTGGATTCGCCATGCTAAAATACCCTATATTGCCTACGAATGTGCAGGCTAGGTGGATTAGCCATGGGAAATGCAGGATTACAGGGATAGTGTGGGCCTGAGTGGGATGTTCTTCTGAGGGATGGAAGAGTGGGTCAATAGCCTCTACCTGCACTGTAGGGATTCAATGAATTTGTAGAAAGCTTGCTTTTACTAGAAAGGAATATTTACTTTAAACAATATTAATAAATTGTTTTAAAATGAAAATTCAACCAAAAGGAAATGCGAGATTTCTGGAAGCTGCAGATAGCTTGTACAGCCTGATTTACATAAACCTTTTCCACACTTACTACTCATAAATATAGTGGGTTGACAAGCTTGAGAAAGATGTCAAAATTTGGGATATTTTAGACCATGCATTTGTGAAATAATGCAGAATAACCACAGTTCTAGTCACATTGACGCAAAAAAAAAAGGAAATTTGCCAAACCAACACACAAACACTAGAACATGAATACTGAAAAAGGGATATTGTCTCAATGATTTTATGTGGAAGTTGAATAAGTGAGACACTACACATTAGGAAAAATATACATTAATTCTGTAAACATGCAATCATGTTTTACCTTCGAGCTTTTTCAAAAGGAAAGATTTTCCACTTCCCCACTGTGCATAAAGTCCAACACAAATAGGAGGTTGCATAGTTGGCTCGCTCAGGATGTCTGCCAGTGCACTGCTGTACAGGTCATAGCCAAGCATATCTCCATCTGTCTCCGACGGCGACAGATGTCCTGCAAATGTTGTTTTTTTAAAAACATTTTTTTAGAATATTGGAACATATAGTATCAAAAGAAACCAAAAAAAGAGTACTTTACATATTCAGTTGATACTATCTGTAGGGAGACAGACGGAGAAAGAATGATTAATATTGCAAGTGAATGGTCTTTTCATCAGTTCTGATGCTACTAATTTGAGAAACGAATCTAAGCCAAGTAGCAAAAAGAAATAAGGATGCTAAATACTAGCAGTCACTCAACTGATATTTAACAATGAGACAAGATGACAGCAGAAGTAGCAAGTTATGAAAACTAAATAATCAAGACAGAGAAAAGGGATAGGGAAAAATCAAAGATGACAGACTGTCATATGTTATTAGCCTCCCGAACCGATTCGTTTTTTTCTTGAATGACTCCAACCTCCCTACCTAGTATAATAAAATTACAAAATGGGAAGAAGTATATCGTAAAACATTTTTAATATTATTGCAGCTTATAATGTAATGGAAGTTTCTCTGAGCACATGCAATCTTCAACGTAGGGGATCCAGCAGAATAACTCAATGATTGACTAGCTCGAATCATGGAACTATAAACAAGAACCACTGTGATTACATAAAAGTTAACAAGCCCTCAAGTAAACATTGCAATTTTAAAATGAAAGTAAAACCTTGCAGCTCAATACAGATTAAAAATTGATCAGAAACAGCAGAAAGCTGTAGCTGTGCCTTGATGAAATCAGGAAGATTCTCTCCAACATGGTAATGATTTGGACAATCAGTCCAAGAACAAGATTAAAATTCTTGACATTCAAGAAATGTCTACAAAAAGAAAGCTCAATTGCCAAAGGAAATAAAACTTCCTATTACAGCAACTATGCCACAGACTTTGAACTGTTATCACCAGATTAAGTCAATTAAAAAGATCAGAACAATTGATCTCAGGATGTGTGACATTTAAAAATTGCATTTACTACCTGCCACCTGTGCTTTAAAAAGGCAGTGGTGGTTGTTTGAAATGCTTTAGTCATCATGCTGATCAAGCTTCCAAAATGGTGCGAAATTATTTACCTATTTAATGAATCTTGCTGCTGTGCCCCTCACTCTGAAAATCATGACACAGAAAATAGATTATCCCTGCTCTTGGAGTGTTGGAAGTATCTTTTATAACCACAGTACAGTGGCAGGATGCTGATCAACTATATCCCGGTTGGTGCCTTAAAGTCTTGTCATACAAAATTACACTTGTACACTCTTAACTTGACTCTTGTAGATAGTGGAAAGAGCTTTAAGGGTAAGGCAATGGGCTATGCATCGAGAGTAACCGATATTTCAGTTGCTACTGTTGCTAGAATTGATATGCTATTTAAGTTTTGAGTCCATAATGACACCAGGAGATTAATGCTTGGTCACTTCGCAATGGTGATGCTGTTGAAAGATGGGGTAGAGGGTTAGAATTACTTCATTATTAGAATGATTATGAACGGAAGTGAACAATTTACAGTCATTAGCAAAAGCTCAACACATGACTTTATGATCACAGAAGTGTCACAGCACAGAAGGAGGCCATTCAGCCCACTGATAGATAGAAGGTCACATATGATGCATCTGAACATAGTCAGGCTAAGTAATTTGCCTCAAGGAACTCTCGTAGCAACGTGAATCTATCCACGGCATTTTATCTTAAGTAACCATGAAAATCTTATTGCAATTACAATGACCTCATTCCTGGAAACATCTGATTAATTATTCACGACCTGTTTTCCTGGAGCTCTTTGGTGCAAGACACAGTCAACTGCTACCATGTTGCACAAGGTAGCTACTTACTTCCCTTTAGGTACACAAACTATCCCTTCATAAGTTAAGACAATGGTCATCAGGAATCAAGTGTTGCTGGCAACAGCTGCAGCAAACACCAGATTGCAGATCATTGTCGAGTAGATGCCACGAGTTGGAACTACTGATGATCTTTTCCATTGTTTGTGGGTTGTGGTTCATTTATCACTGGGAGATTGTCCAAATATGCCAGGCTACATGGCAATAACATGGCTCAGGACCAAACTAATCTCACATGTAAGTTTTCAACAACTCAGGCACAATGCCTTCAGAGTTATAGAGGTTGAAATTTTTTTTTTTTACATGTTACAATGAAGTTAAAATAATTTCATGTTTTGCTGCGCTGATGATAGCCCACAATACACAAGTAGATTTCAGTCCTTTTTTTTTGCTTAAATAATTGGAAAAGAAGATTAGATTTTAAAACAAGTGGCCAATCCACATTGCCAGTTTATTGTCTGAACAACATCAAAACCTATCCCCTGAGATCTTTAGCTGTTGATCAGGGCAATGGACATATTTTTCCCACGTGTTATGGAAGACTTCTACTACCAAGACCTATCATCTAACATGCTGAATGACACATTTATATTCTAGACATGCTGGTACAACTTCTCCAACCAAATATAAACAGAAGTCCTGAAAGTCACCATACGGAAATGCAGTTAAATATATGTCTGGAGGAAACAATTTCTAACATCACAAATTAGGCCAATTTTCTTTAACTAAACAAATCTCAACTTTTTAATTAAATAGTGCAAGATGCTGACCTACCTCTGGAAGAGAATTAACATACTCTAGTAGTATTTCAAGAATCCCACACAGGTTGCTTATGCTATATTCTATACTCTCAGCCCACTACTCCTCTAAACGGTAGAGGATGACTTGCCTGTTCATAAACGGTCTCCTGTCGCTCACGGAAAAATAGCACGTTGGTTAATATTACTGCATCTTTTGGGCTTTAAATCAGGGAATTTTCCACATCAGTCCAGAAATTCTGATCAGTGTCAGAAACCCTTTCTCTGACCCTGATTGGACTAAAAACTATTCACTTACCTTTAGATCAGTTCTGCACTGGAGATTCCTAGACAGGAACCTCTTGCTTTGAAACAGAAGAGATCTACGCAGGGAACATTGGAATCAGAAAAGGAGAGGATCATTACCTAAACTACTTATTGTAATATGGGTGCCATCTTCTGATGCTTAAATGTCAGCAGTATAACTGGCCATAAAAACACAAAGAACTGTAGATGTTGAAAATCTGAACACAGCAGAGTGGTGGAAAAACACAGCAGGTCTGGCATCATCTGTAAGAGAAAGCTGAGAGAGCGTTTTGAGTCCAGCAATCCTTTGAGACGGAACCAGAAATACTGATGATGTTTTTCTCGACAAATGCTGCTGGACCTGCTGTGTTTCTCCAGCATTCTCTGTTTGTGTTTCAATCAGGATGGCCCCTTTGACAGTTATTGAGTTAGGGTTATTACATAAAGTATTTTGGAAGTAGGGCACAGAGTGTTAGGTAGGTGAGATGGGTAGAGTGTCAGAAAAATGAATCAAGGCTTACGGTAAAGATAGTGGATCAGGTACTGGGCAAGTAGGTGGGTGGTGGATATGGAGGTTCAGTTTATCAGTTACCCAGAAGTTAGCTTATAGAACACAGAATATAGAACAGTACAGGCCCTTCGGCCCACGACATTGTGCCAAACTTTTACCCTAAACCCAAGGTCTATCTAACCTCCACCCCTACCTTATACTATCATCCATATGCCACCCTCACGAAATGCCCCTAATGAGGCCAACTCAACGACCCTCTCCGGCAATGCATTCCACGCCCCTACCACTCTCTGAGTAAAGAACCCACCTCTGACGTCTCCCCTATGTCTACCTCCACTCACTTTAAAACTATGCCCCCTCGTAATAGCTACCTGCAGCCTAGGAAAAAGTCTCTGGCTGTCCACTCTATCTATACCTCTGATCATTTTGTACACTTCTACCAAGTCACCTCTCATCCTTCGTCGTTCTAAAGAGAAAAGCCCTCGCTCTCTCAATCTTTCCTCGTAAGACCTTCCCTCCGTTCCAGGCAACATCCTGGTAAATCTCCTCTGCACCTTATCCAATGCTTCCACATCTTCCCTGTAACGAGGCGGCCAGAACTTGTCACAATAATCCAGATGTGGATGAACCAGGCTTTTGTATAGCTGGGGCATAAGTTCACGGCTCTTGAACTCAATCCCTCTATTAAATGAAAGCTAACACATGGTACGCCTTTCTTAACAACTCTATCCACCTGGGTGGCAGCTCTCAGGGAACTGTGAACATGAACCCCAAGATCCCTCTGCTCCTCCACACTGCCAGGAATCTTTCCATTAACCCTGTAATCTGCTTTCAAATTTGTCCTGCCAAAATGAATCACCTCACATTTTTCAGGGTTAAACTCCATCTGCCACTTCTCAGCCCAGCTCTGCATCCTATCAATGTCCCTTTGTAACCTAGAACAGCCCTCCGCACTATCCACAACTCGACCCACCTTCGTATCATCCGCAAACTTACTAATCCACCCTTCCACTCCTTCATCCAAATCACTTACAAAAATCACAAATAGAAGAGGACCCAGAACAGATCCTTGTGGTACACCACTCGTAACTGAGCACCATGTTGAATATTTTCCATCCACTACCACCCTTTGTCTTCTAAGGATCAGCTAATTCCGAATCCAATCTGCTACAGCTCCCCATATGCCATGCCTCCTTACCTTCTGCATGAGCCTGCCATGGGGAACCTTATCAAACGCCTTACTTAAATCCATGTATACCAAATCCACTGCTCTACCTTCATCCACGTGTTTGGTGACCTCTTCAAAGATTTCAATAAGGTTTGTGACGCATGATCGACCCCTCACAAATCCATGCTGACTATTACAAATCACACTGTGCCTATCCAAGTGATCATAAATCCTATCTCTCAGAGCCCTTTCCACTGAATTAAGACTAACTAGCCTGTCATTTCTGGGGTTATCTCTATTCCCTTTTTTGAACAAGAGAATGACGTTTGCCACTCTCCAATCTTCTGGCACATATAACCTTGGCGTTATTAGCACCACGCTCTAACCAGCTGAGCTAACCAACCGCCACTAACCTCTAACATTTTCTGGGTAACTATTAGGCTCAAGCAAAATGGAACCCTCCGAATTCTCAAACTTAAAAGAAACTTTTTCCAGGGGGTTTCAGACATAGGAGATGTGCCAACTGGAATTTTCAATTTCTGGGCGGTTTTCTTGAAGTCAGTTTTTTAAAAAAATTCCTTTACAACCAATGTAAAAAACGAGTAAGGGAAAATTTAATTTTCTTTCTGAATCGCCAAATTGTCCTGGACTGCCACCCTTCTTTCAACAATAATCCAAACTGCACCGTTTCTCAAAAGCTGAATTTTGCAGAGGTCCAATGAATATTCATCCAACATCATTCAATATTGGTTTTAATCCAGTTTAAAAAGGCAATAACACAATAATTTGATTCCTTTTTCCACAACATCCATTTCAGCGCAAACATTAGATAATTGGCTCTGCTATTCGCTCAAGGGAGTTTAATTAGGAAGTAATTGTTATACAGATGAAGGAAGTCCCAGGTTAGAACCAAATAATCTCTGGCAACAGATCAATGAGCTCAGAACATACTTTGGGGATGGTGGTTGAAGGGACGGAGAACGGTCATTGAAGAGAGGGAGGACATCAGTGGAAAAATTTACTCCTCAGTACTTGGCAACCCTTGCTTGATGCGTGCATGTACAAATATCAAGACAACATTGACTTTTGACTTCTGTCACTCTCAGCTCTCCAAGATGCTCCAAGACACTGTCAAAACTCGTACAAAAAATGGCTGTTTGGGCAAAAATACATAGTGTACACAGAAACAGATCCCAAATGAAAAACACTGTTTCAAGTAGATCATGTGTTTAAACCACGCACCTGTCAAAATCTCAGAACTGAACAACAGCATCCAGTTTTTAAAACACCCACAACTGAGACACATTGTTGTTTTATTAGTTATTTCCACTAACAACAATTTCAAGTTGTCAGCTGCAGAATATTTAAGTGCTATGTTAATAGCAGACTGGCAGATTCTTGTGGTGCAGCGGTAGTGTCCCTTCCCTAGACTGAAAGGCCCAGGCTCATGTTCCATCTGCTCCAACATCTCTGAAGAAGTTGATTAGAAAAATAGGTTAATAGGTAAAATTTTGAAAAGAACTGCAGACAAAGGGGACTCGTGATGCAGTGGTACTGTCCCAACCCCTGGGCCTGGAAGCCCAGGTTCAAGGCCCACCTCTCCACAGTTGTGTATCTCTGAATGGGTTGATTAGAAAAATGTGTGTAATTTCAGTTTGAGGGTTCTTGTGGTGTAGTGGTAGTACGCCTACCTCTGAGCTTGGATGCCCGAGTTCAAGACCCAAATGCTCCAGAGGTGTTTAACACCACCTCCGAGCAGGTTGATCAGAAAATATCTAATTTCAGACAGAAGCACATGCATTGAAGATCTCTGCCAATTTAATGAACTTTGATCTTTTAATCACACTGATCATGGAATTTTATTGCAACTAAATAATAATCTTATATTCAATTTAGTAGATTTTGTGAATTGCAGAATTGAACTTTCACAAGCATCTCTTGTTCAACAGTTTTTTGTTGAGGAATCTCCACCAATTTCTAAATCATAGGCAGCATATTTTTTAAACTAATCTGTAGAGACTAGAACTCCCCTTTAACAAGAGGAACGTTACCCCATCTGCAGTTACTAAGATGTGATTAGGAATTGGCTGTAAAGAATCAACAGAGACACTAACACAGGACAGCATCGTTGAGCAGCAAAATAGTTTGCTAAATTCTGGAATAGGATTGCATTGGCAGATATAGACATGGTTAAGCTGCAGGTTGCACATAATCTACTCCTTGATGTCTGAAAAGAAGATGCAAATTATTTTTCAACATGCTTTGGGCCAGACCTGTGCTGGAGAACTTTCGCGTTCATATTACTACACTACAATGACACATTAACCAATATATAGTGGGAAAATCATACTTACATAACCGTACCTGCTATAATTGGTAGGAACTACATAAAAATAAAATGGATTTGAGGGATATTTTGAGGTGTGTTAGAAGAAGTATAAATGGAGGAATATCTACGATGATTCACAAGTGGACTAATCCCAAACTAACATACAAAAACATTGAAAACATCAAATGTGGGGCATGGTCCGAAAAGTGTTGTACTTTGTTGCTTTTGCCCCTTTTTGGGTGCAAAATAAACAGAAGCAATTAGTTTAACTTTACTTGCCAACACTTCTTTATACCAAATCAATCAATCATTCGTGCAATAAAGTTATTCTATTTTCATTCTTCAATAATTTCTCAGCACTGGATGTAAACCTTCAGATTTGATTGTTCATTCACTATGGCATGACTCAGAAGCATCTTCTCCCTCAAGCAGTAGTACCAAAATAGATCATCTGGTCATTACCAAAATGCTATCTGTAGAAGGTTATTATGTGCAGATTGATGCAGCTGTCTTTCCTACAACAGTGTACAACACTTGTACTTCACAGGCTTTAAAGGTCTCAGGGTGTCCTAAATAAATGCAAGTTTTATTTTTCCTGACTGGATAGGTCAAATTCATGGTTTTTGCTTATTTTGTTGGACGTAAAGTGGTCAGCCTCTCAACGTCCTTTCAAACTTCCACCCTTTTTCACCTGACCATAACTGACTGTGGAAGTCAGGCAGGCCTTTAAGACATTTTACATAGATTTAATTTATACTAAAAATGAACCATCAACTGGAATATTTAATAAACACTCTTTATTATGCATCAGGACTCCACACTTCATTGCTCATTCTTTCTTGATGTTTACAATATCACATAGATTTTGCTGTTTAGCTATCTCCTGTTCTGACCTGGTTATCGTTCCTGTTGCATTCTACTTATTTGCTGAAAATTACAAAATTAAGTAGCTTTTAAAATACAAACCAAAAAATTACACACACCAAGGATACAAAACAAAAGAGAACAACCGTGGATGAATTATTAAAATGCACAAATTATGAGGGAAAAATTCTTACCAGGGATGTTCAAGAATATTATTCCCTAACATTCTGCTTTGTTTTAGAGATAAGGCTAAATGTAAAATAAGGAGTACAGCCATTTTTAAACAGCATGTCCTGAGGTGAACAACGAAGGGTTTAAAAGTCTCACCTCTACACAAAACAACACTGTCAGAAGATTTGGAAACTGCAATGCCAATGTTCAATATAACAGAAAACACATTATTTCACTTTGATTTTGATGAATTGCACAAACACTCTTGACTTACAACAGCAGTCTAGCAAACATACTCTTCATGATTTCTTCACTCTCAGTAACTACCAGTTAATTTAGAGATGCTTTTGTTCATACACTTTACAGTATAATACAATACAGCGCAGGAACAGGCCCTTCGGCTCAGCAAATCTGCGCCGATTCTTAATCCCTATTTAGATCAGCTACTCATTGCCCATGCGTGGTATATATTCCTCTATTCGCATCACAATAATGTGTCTGCCAAGATACAACTTAGAAATTGTTAATGTGCTTGCTTCTACCACCTTTATTGGCAGTGCATTCCAGGCACCCATTATGCTGTGTGAAAAAAATTCCCCGTACTTCTCCCCTGAACTTTCTCCTCCCACCTTGAGCCCATGCTCTCCTGTAGATAACCTTCTGATCCTGGGGAAAAGCCTCTGACTAGCCACTCTACCTACGCCTCTCAATTTTGTAGACCTCTATTAGGCTGCCCCTCAGCCTCCGTCTTTTCAGTGAAAACAATGAGTTTATCCAACCTCTCCTCATAACTAAAACCACCCAGATCAGGCAACATCTCAGTAAACGTTCTCTGCACCCTCTCCAAAGCATCCTAGTCCTTCTGGTGGTGTGGTGACCAGAACTGCATACTTCTTGGCCTCCTGATACATCATCCAAAAAGCTGAATTATGATGATACAGCAACCTCATCATGATCTTCAGTTAATATTTATAAAATGATGATCAAAGCAGTTTACAGCTATTATTTAAATCTGGGATGAGATTTCAAATTTGAATTACTCCCATTGTCCTTTTTTAAAACAATATCCATTAAATTGTACTGATCAAGACATTTCCAATTGTGGAGCATTATTAATTAGTAAATTTAAAATAGCAAATTTTTGATACTAAAATTCAGAACTGTCAGTGTTCATGAGAATACCAGTCACTAAGTGAACTGCATAATTAATGCAAGACATTCAAATACCTATGATTGCTGTTTAAACAACACTACTTTAGTGACAATAAATATTGTAGGCAACTGCAAATACTTGTTTCCAGTCACGTAAAGGGACAACAAAGATAAGGGTTAAGCTCAAGCAAATTAAAAAATCATGAAAATTCTATTAGCCTTGAAATTAATACTCTAAAATACTTTACATATTACCCATGGCACCAAGTCTGTTTTGCGTCGGCAGCTCTTGCCAATACAGCTACCAATTTACTTCATCTCCATATAGTGATTAAGGTGATTAAATAACTGCCAGAATCATTTCAGGTGAAATCACAGAGTGGCATGCAATGGATCTGCACAAAACACCATTATGGAGTTTATTTTCTTCCCACTATGTTGACGTCATCACAGAACATATGAAATGAACTAATATGTAGAATGGACTTTGTACCCTGGTTCAAGTCATCTGGAAAGGTCCAGAATTCTCCAATCACAGCTTACCACTCGGCAGGTTACTGCACCCCGGATCTGGAGTGGAAAATCATTCAGCAAATACCCAAAGACAAAGACCTAATGCAACATCCAGGAATGATGAAGGAGGCCACTCATCTTTTTAAGTTACCAAACTGCTATCAGAGGTTGATCAATGTAAGTTTTCAGCAGTCAAAGATGGTCTAAGTACTCATGTCTTCCCACCTAATTTCACTGGTTGTTCCTCAATTACAAAGAATCCTTAGGAAGCACCTAGGCAGTGTAAAGTGGCAGAGGCAAAAACCAAGTTCTCTTCTCTATGTACTCATTTCTATCAGGGGTGGTTGCACACACTGATTTCCCAGTCAGTGTCTATCTGAAATTTATTTTTTTAGAATTTTGATTCTAAAAAAAAAAAGTGATAACAGTGTAAGAAAAATAATAAATGAAAATGAAATGTCACTAGTTAGCAGCCAGAAGTAGGAATTGTGATAATTGTGTTCCACACTACCTACCTGAGCAGAAGAAGCCAAACATCACACAATAGCATCACAAATGAACTTAGCTCACTGAGCACCAGCTTTCCTCAAACTTAGCATCACCCCAGAAACTAAGGTGTACCACAAGAAAACAGAGTGTACTTAAGGAACCAAATTTGACCCCTTTTACAAACCCAAGAGTTTAGGGACTGCACAAGTAAACAGGTAAAGCTCTTACTTGCTCCAAATATCTGAGTCAAAATGCTTTTCTGATGGCTGCAATCTATGTTATATGGAGTTTCACCCGCTTTGTTCGGTCGGTACAGCAGACGGCCATCTTTAGGATTCCTCAACAGCAATTCGGCTAATTTTCTGCTTCTTCCACGGATTGCTATGTGAAGCGGAGTGTCTCCTTTCTAAAACCATAAATAACTGAAGCTTTAGAAAAAAATACTTCAACACTTCAGTTCAATCATATTGTGTCTTGCAAACAAGATTTTATTTAAAGACAAGTTTACATAAAGACAAAGACAAAGACAATCAGAACATAACTCTGGCTGCAGTATACAGTTAAATATCCAATGATCTAGAAATGTCAAGATTTTACTGCCAAACTGTAACATAAACATGTATTGATGGCAATGAAATTGTGATTATACTTCAAAAAAAAAATACATGTACCATATAATTAAAATACTCAGCATCCTCAGTGTTTACATGTGTATTACTGAAATGACACTTTCTCCATCAGGAGTGCACTATATTTACAGCAGCAGTGCAACTGTAGAACACCCAAATGTTCAATCAAACGATAAAAGTCAAACAAGCAGTCTCAAATTTTCCAAGGCAAAATATCTAGACGTATGTATATTTAAGCATCTAAATGCATAATTAATAAGGGGTAGCACTTTGCAACTAAACATTATTGAAGCGAGTGAAAATTACTTTATTGCTTGAGGCTTGTTCACCAAATAACTAGTTACTCAGGGAGATAAATCAAATACCACTTAAACTAAATCATAAGGAAGAAAACTGCTTGTAAACCATACTTTGTATCAGTTCCAAACCCCCTTTCAAATGTTTACACAATAATCTCATGAAATAAACAAATAAAGTGTTAGTATGCAGCTATGATGAAATATAAATTAGACTGTACAGCTAGACAGCAGTGGAGGAGAAAAATGAACGGCAGTTTGTTATACTTAGGCATGTTTTAAAAATTAGGAAGCTACGTAAAACTCAAAATATCAGAATACATCAAGATACCAATTCTACGCATGAATATACCTCAATTGTGCCTTTTGTTTCAACAAAAGTAAGCTTCCAAACTTACAGAAGTATGTACAAAATACATGTACTCCAATTCTTAAAACAGTTGTTCACCACTTAAGATGAAAAACTTGAATTTCCTTGGAGCCTGCTAAGTCTGCATAACTCTAGAGTTGAGGTGACAGACTATTGTTGTCACTAAGACAGCATTTCATTGAATATGGCAACATGGACCCTGTGCAAATCAGGTTAAGTTTCCAATGACTGGAGTCATACTGAGCACAAAGGAAGATAGCTGTGTGTTGGAGAATAACCTTCTCAGTCTTGGAACACCACTGCACACACCCCTGGAGCAGGTGGGACTTGAACGTGGGCATTCTGGCTCAGAGGTAGGGACATGACCATAGCAACACAAAAACCCATAAATTCCATCCTCAGCTACATGTTACTTGCCACTTATCAGCCCACACCTGAATGTTGTCCAGATCTTGCTGCATATGAACATGGATGCTTCAGTATCTGAGGAGTTGCAACTGATGCTAAATATTATGTAAATCATCAATGATATTCTTTCCATTATAAAATCAGAAGTGAGACCATTCACTGTTGATTGCATTAAATTCAACATCAATTGCAACTTCTCCTATACTGAAGCAGTCCATGTTCATATGCAGCAAAATCTGGACAACATTCAGGCTTGGACTGGTAACATGCATACCATACCAGCACCAAGCAATAACTGTTACTCCTTTACATTCGACAGCATTACCAGTGTTAATTCTCCTACTATCAATACTCTGGGAGTTACCACTGACTGTGTCTAAAACAGCAAATCAGAAGCTAGGAATTCTCGAGTAATTCCTCAAAACCTGTCAACCTATAAGGCGCAGTCTGAAGCATGTTGCGATACTAGTTACTTGCCTGGATGAATGCAACTACCCCATTTAAGACATTTGACATTCAGCACAAAGCAGCCGATGGATTGGCACCCATTTACCAATTTCAAAATTCACTCCCTCCATCACTAACATTCAGTGGCAGAAATTTGTACATCTACAAGATGCATTACAAAAACTTACTGAGGCCCCTTAACATCTTCCAAACCAGGGTCCAAGGTATCACCTAGGACAAGAGCAGGAGATTCACAAGAGCACCATTTGCTGCAAGTTTCCTTCCAAGCCACAAACCATCGGACTTGGAACTATACCCTCTGCTATTGCTGGGTCAAAACCCTGGAATGACCTCCCCAACAGCATCTGCATTTCCACCACAGACTGCAGCCATTCAAGAAGTCAAGTCACCAGCACCTTTTAAAGAGCAATGCGGTACGAGCAATGAATGACAGCCGAGATAACAACAAACTTCCCATGAACTACAAAAAAAAATTACTATCGTAGAGTAGGGTTTTATATCCTGTTCAAAAGGTCCTTCATGGCTCTAATGGTGAAGGCATGATCAGGAAATGTATCCAGAAGCAAGTGCCCGCGATAGCATTCCCAGCCAGTTTGGGCCTAAAGGAAGAAATTCTGCCTTAGATTAAAGTCAAATATTGACAATCCAGAATATAGTAATGCGCTGCCATGAGGAAATTAAATTTGCAAACCTGTTGACTCCCAATTCTAAACTAATGTGCACCAGTTTTGAGTGAGCGCATCCTATGGTGTGGACACTCAAGGATGAATACCAGCAATTCCTCTCTGCAGCAACTAGTCAGTCACACTTCTAGCAATGGCATAAATAAGGAAGGTTGAAACAAGAACTTCTCAGCTGCACTCCTTAAGGAAATCTCCACAATGGTACAACTAAACATGAGGTGCTGCATTTTGGAAAGGTAAATCAGGGCAGGACATATACACTTAATGGTAAGGTCCTAGAGAGTGCTGCTGAACAAACAGACCTTGGAGTGTAGGTTCATAGTTCCTTGAAAGTGGCATTGCAGGTAGATAGGATAGTGAAGGCAACATTTGGTATGCTTGCCTTTACTGGTCAGTACATTGAGTATAATAGTTGGGAGGTCATGTTGTGGATGTGCAGGACATTGGTTAGGCCACTATCAGAATACTGCACGCAATTCTGGTCACTCTGCTATAGGAAGGGTGAAACTTGAAAAGGGTTCAGAAAAGATTTACAGTGATGTTGCCAGGGTTGGAGGATTTGAGCTAAAGGGAGTGAATGAATAGACTGGGGCTATTTTCTCTGGAGTGTCAGAGGCTGATGGGTGACCTAATAGAGGTTTATAAAATCATGTGGGGCATGGATAGGGTAAAAAGACAAGGTCTTTTCCCCAGGGTAGGGGAGTCCAAAACTAGAGTGCATAGGTTTAAGGTGAAAGGGAAAAGGTTTAAAAAAAGGGACCTAACGAGCAACTTTTTCACAGAGGGTGATAGGTGTATGGAATGAGCTGCCAGAGAAAGTGGTGGAGGACTTACAATTTTACCATTTAAAAGGCATCTGAATGGGTATATGAATAGGAAGGGTTTAGAGGGATAGGAGCCAAATGCTGGCAAATGGGACTAGTTTAATTTAGGATATCTGGTCGGCGTGGGTGAGTTCGACTGAAAGGTCTGTTTCCGCACTGTACATCTTTATGACTCTATGAGTCATGTTGCACGTTTGACTTTGGGGTATTCCTGCAATACTACGTTACATCTAAAATCCAAGTATGTTCAGAGCTTTGGGGCTGGACTCTATGTTCCGCCAAGAGATGTGTTTACAGAAAGAAGTGTCATGTAAAATAGGGCCGATGCTTTGCTCACCACCCTTTTACAACACAAAGGTGATTCTCATAATACAAGAGCTGGTGAGAACCAAAATCAGCCATTCGCCCATCATATGAAAATAATAAATGGCCAACTGAGCTCAATATTACCCTCCTCCTGCCATAACATTGTTGGTGAGGGTACGCAGGTAGGAGTGGGCAGCCATTTTCCTTAAACGAAGTTTGCAAAAGAGGAAGGGAAGGGAAGGGGGGTGCATCTTCAAAGGGTGTCCTTTGCACATTAGGTGGTGTTCCCCAGAAGATAGTACACCCCTCTTTCCTCTTTGCACAGACTGAAAACCAATTTCTCCATCCCTCCCTAAAGGTATCCAAACCCTTGCCAACCAATATACCCTATCTACCTGGGTCTGGGAGGCCATTAGACCTTCTTCTTAGGATTGGCTGGAGCCCCATCAGCACCCACTATCTAGCTCTGGCACTCTGGAACTGATGGAGCTACTAGCCAATCAGATTAGCCAACAGCTCCACAGTATATGATTTCCACTGACAAGTGGAATTCCAACTCTGCATTAACTTATGACTCCATTGTGTCTGTGGAGCAGGCTTCTTCTGGGCCCATCAGCTAGCTATCAACTTCAATTCTGCCAAGATTCCCATCTACACACCAGATTTTGAATCTGTTTAAAATAAAAGAATGCAGAATGCAATGTCAATTTTTCAGACAGACTGCAACTTTTGTAGCCAAGTCAATTCAAGTTTCTTAAATAGTTTAAATGTGAATTGGAGAACAAAGTAGGCATTCATCCTACACACACTGGTTTGCTTCACTTGAAGTTACCACACACAAAAACAAATCTGACCCAAGCAAATATTTGAGATTGTATTCTCATTTGACCTATTGGAAATGCAATATTTGCAGTCAGAGATGTACCTAGCACTGTGAAGTAAAATTAATTGGGAGGCATCATCAATATAGATGAGTGATGCAATGAAAAACAATCAAATTGCATACAAACACGTAGTCATTTCTAGACTTGAAAAATGGTTACCGATGCATACAAGAAAAGCCATGTTGAAACGTGTAAAGAATTTTATCTCTAAGTGGAGTGGGGGAAAACTCATTGGTCATTCCCCTTTACATTGAAAAACACTTTTTATTTTAAAAAGAACAGCTCAATTAATCTTTTTTTAACATTGCTTACAATTTCAATTTTCACTCTCCCTTTTGCACACATTATCATTCCACAGGAATTTGGGGATTACTGCATCTCACCTAGAAAGCAACACGAAAGCATGCAACTGCCAATTGTTCAGAATTAAGTGCAGCTGCAAATAATTGGCATTCATAATTTTTTTAAAAAATCAATTCACAAGTATCTTAATAGAGGATATGCAAAGTACTTAAAACAGACATATCGTGGGCACCTCCATTTCTAAAATCAGCCCTTCCTGTCTTTCAGTGGAAACTCAATTGCACATCATTTTCATTAAACCTCCTATTCTTTAAATAGTTCAGGTTTCAATAAATATAAAAATACAACTTTTTCAAACTTACTGGATTTCACATTGACTAAAATTGTCCTGTATTCCAAATGGTTTCAAAAAAAAATTACAATTCCACATAATATTTCACTGAACTATTAATTTTCAATTAATGGCTTACAACTTGCCCAGTCATGTTCAATGGTTAAGTTTTAAGACAACAGTTGCAAGTTGTTGCAGAAACAACGCTTATCAAATTAAACGCAAATTATGTTACCTTATCTGCTGCTGATACTTTGGCTCCCTTATCCAACAAAAGTTCAACTATTTCAATATTTCGCATTTTAGTTGCTTTAATGAGAGGTGTCTCACCATCCTGAAAATGCAAAAAAGATTTATTTCATTTTAAAATCAGTGACTAACAGTGTCTGTACTGTATTCCACTTAACATTGCCTAGGCCCCCAAAAGAACATTCTCATACATTATGTCACTGAGGAGTTGTAGCAATTCTCAAAAGACTGCAACAAATAATTCTATGCTAATTACCTCAAGAATAATCCAGGAAAAAATGCAAAAAGACATAATCAATTAACTTAATCTGCGCTTAATCACAAGCCTTTTATTTGCAAAGAGGGGTCTGAAAGAAGTTTTCAAAATCATGAGCGTCCTGGGCAAAGTAGATAAGGAGAAATTATTCCCACTTTATCAAATGATAAAGAACGAGAGTGCACAGACTTGAATTAATTGGTAAGAGAAGCAGATGTGCCAAGAGAAAAAAAATTATGCACACAGTGAATAGTGCACTACCTTAAAGTGTGGTAGAGGCAGGTACAAACAAAACATTCAAAAGAGAATTAGGTGATTCTTCATTTAGAAATAATATGCCTGGATACAGGTAAAAGATTGGAAAATGGTGCTAAGTGATAACGCTCATTCAGACAGCAGGTGCAGAAACGGGCTGAATGGCCTTCAGCCACAGGAAAAGAAATTCAGTGAAATAACATACCTCCATGAATTTGGTTCTACGTCAACTAATAACGTAATACTAAATTGGGAATGCTTGAAGCAGAGTGTGTGTTTCAGTATTGTAATATGAAATATCACAGTCTGCTGATACCATTGCAATACTTTTCAAAAGTCAAACTAAATTTAGTGACCCCTGAAAATAATGAAAATACCTCCAATTAATGCATCCAGAGTCAACATCAAATGCATCTAGGCCAGATATGGCACAAGCCAAATGCAGGTAAAAGCTCTCTTTAGCCTCCCACCAACTTCCACACAACAGAAATGTTCTTCTGTAGATTAATTATTCCATTTCACTACTGGTCACTCTTATGGCTTCCGTCATGGAATGTGGGGGAGAATCTCAGGCATAGACGGCATAATCTCAAAAGGAAGCGACTGCCAGTTAGAAAGGAAATTGTTCCTCATTCCTGTCCTAACACAGTGGTGAATCTGTGAAATTCTTTACTGCAGATGCTGTAAAGGTTGGAATATTCAAGAATGAGACAGATTTTTAATTGGTAAGGGAGTCAAGAATAATGGGGAAAGGGCAGGAAAGTGGAGTTGAGGATTATCAGATCAGCCACGATTTCAAAGAATGACCACAGCAGATTCATTGGGCTGACTGACCTACTTCTGCTCCTATATCATGTTATCTTATGTTTCCCGCCTTCTATACCATCATTCCTTTCAGGCGATCTACCCAATCAAAGCTAGCTAGTTCTTCCTTTGTGCATATGAAATTAGCTTTAATATACTTGTCCGTCATCAGAATCCTTCTTATTCGTTTACGGGCTTTGGCACTGCTGACTAGGCCACCAGTTATTGCCCATGAGGAGGTGGTGATGAGCTAACTTATTGAAGTGCTGCACTTCAAGTGGCGTTGACATGCCCAAGTGCAGATGGGAAAGGAATTCTAGGATTTTGACCAGCAGCACTAAAGGAACGAAAATTCAGTTCCAAGTCAGGATGGTTTGGGGCTTGAAGAGGATCTCGACAGTGCATCCATGTCTCTGTTGATTGTTTCACGCGTGAGCCTCAGTCAAGAAACAGCCACTGATTACAAGAGAATCTTCTTCCAGAATCTTTCACTTGAACACTGTACTTGGAATCAGCAGGCTGGAGTTTGGCCTTTTACACAAGCTTGGTCTAAATTTTACGAACTAGTTGTAAATGTGAAATAAAGGTGGGGCAGTCTAAGCATGCACTGGCACTGAAGGACTCCACAAACTGATGTGCCTGCACAAACAAATCCTGGCATGGTAAATGTCACAGCCAGTTAACATTAACATTAACATCACCTTCTGCTTGTGCTCAAGGCTGATGGCCATTTTGATGTTCCAAGTAATTATTCAATGATGACTCATTCCCAAGTTGCAAGTTTTAGATCATCTTCCTGTTACAGTAATTAACACCTATTCAGACAACTTCCAGTTGGTGGATATCGAGATTGCCAATTAGCTTCTAAAAATAGCTTCAAGTAGCTTGCAAAATAAAAACCGAAAGAACTGTGGATGCTGTAAATCAGGGACAAAAACAAAGTTGCTGGAAAATCTCAGCAGGTCTGGCAGCATCTGTGAAGGAAAAAACAGAGTTAATGTTTCGGGTCCGGTGACCCTTCCGTTAACTCTGTTTCTTCCTTCACAGGTGCTGCCAAACCTCCTTAGCTTTTCCAGCAACTTTGTTTTTGTTTAAGTAGCTTGCAGTCTTTTAGTCCAAAGCAATGTGGCTCTCAGAACAAGCCCAGTGAGAATAAGTCTTCCAATAAGGCATCAAAACAGTTGATGCGAATCAGCATTTAAAGGCTTTCCAGCCTGTCAGATTCATGACCCCCATCAACACCTCTCAGTTTTCTAAACCGTCTGAAACTTATGTTAAAAATGAGAATAATACAACTAAATTTTCATTTCTTTTCCAGACCCACCATCCCCATGCACCTCTTAGGGGCACACGAGCTAAATGCCAGAGAATGGGATCATGTTAAAATTTCCAGTGTTAAGTACAATGTTTTAGTCTCCAACGCCTTTCCCACCTTCAGCTCCCAATCCAAACCTTACAGGTTAAAAATTCACCACAAATTGAGGAAAAGGATGGGTGCACTAAAGACAGAATGGAACAGTTCAAACAAAACCAAAAAAAAAAAAAAAAAAAATTGTAACATTTAAAACTTGGAACAATTTACAGCCTATTAACAGTAAATCTCCACACCTACATTTCTTTACCATGGAAGATTTCCTCAGAAACAGTGACCATACACATGGTAGAATTTAGCATTCAGTTTGGAGAGGGACGGACTTGGGTAAGATGCAACAGTGCTAAGCTTAAGTAAGGGTAATTACAAAAGGAATGAAGGCAGAGCTGACTGGAGTGGTCCGGAAAAGGAGTCCAGCAGCAAATACGGTTGAGGAAAAACAACAGACTTTAAGGAAGGGTTAAAAGGTACTGCAGATGCTGGAGAATCCGAGATAACAACCATGGGGCTGGATGAACACAGCAGGTCAAGCAGCATCATAGCAGCAGGAAAACTTGACGTTTCGGGCCGAAACCCTTCATCAGAAATGGGGGAGGGGAAGAGGGTTCTGAAATAAATAGGGAGAGAGGGAGGTGGATAGAAGATGGATAGAGGAGAGGATAGGTGGAGAGGAGACAGACAAGTCGAACAAGTGGGGATGGAGCCAGTAAAGGTGAGTGTAGGTGGGGGGGTAGGGAGGAGATAGGTCAGTCCAGGGAGGACGGACAGGTCAAGGGGCCTGGATGATGTTAGTAGATAGGAGATGGGGGTGTGGCTTGAGGTGAGAGGAAAAAACAGATTAGGGAGGTGGAGATGAGCTGGGCTGGTTTTGGGATGCGGTTGGGGGAGGGGAGATTTTGAAGCTTGTGAAATCCACATTGATGCCATTGGGCTGCAGGGTTCCCAGGCTGAATATGATTTGCTGTTCCTGCAGCCTTCGGGTGGCATCACTGTGGCATTACAGGAGGCCAAGGATGGACATGTCATCTGAGGAATGGGAGTGGGAGTTGAAATGGTTGGCGACTGGGAGGTGCAGTTGTTTGTTGCGA